>CABEEJ010000675.1:167347-234474 GCA_901482245.1 Timema douglasi
TATATATATATAGTGGGTACTGTTTCCCAGTTTGGGCCCCTACTATATGGATCAGCAGAGGCTGATTTGTTTAGGCAGCTAATTCTATTGTATGGAAACATTGTTAACTTGTATTATATAACATTATACACGGCTTAACCGTAATTTTGAGGATCGCTTAACGACATCATGTTGTTCAAGCAGTTGTAAACTAAGATTAGTCACTCGGTAATAATTGATTTCTACTGAGGCTACTTTCATTCTATTAATGCTGGGGGAACGCCAACTCTAGCTTATTGGGTGTTGTTTTTAGTAGCTAATGAACTAATTAGGTATTTTGGCCCTGTTAATGGCCTCTTATACTCCAAGTTATTTAGTGTTCACCTTTTGACTTTTTAAGCATGGCACGTCCACGCTTGACCTCTATACTTCATTTACTAGTTCCTATTTGTCATACTTTAGACGGGTTCCTTAAGTTGCGTGCTTGCGATGGCTAGGCCTCCTATGTTCACGTTTATTTCAACATTTGATAGTGTGTACTGCTATGGCGAACCATGGTTGTAAACGCAATGTCTTAATTGGGACTTAATGATAATTCCTAATTTATGTGAGACAGTATACACCTTCTTATAGTGGCCTTGAAGTTCACTCGGTATGTTAACCAAAGATAAGGGGCTAAAATCTTGTAGGGTAAAACCCTCTAGTCCCTGAGTTTTCTATGTGACTAGGAATCCTGGAGCGGTACGAGTTAACGTGCGAACCTGTTAGTTCAACCTTAATACACCAAAGAGCCTTTAGTTTCAGTCATATCATAAGTAAGCTTAGTGCTAAGTTAGTAGCGCCTTGGTTCACTAGTCGCAGCCATGCTGTCGGCAAGTTAGCTTTTCAGTTGTTACATAGTTTAATTACTATATGCTTATAATCAAGGACAGTTGACTCAAGGAAGCGATCATTTTCTCATAAAGCTCTCTATAAAGGTGACATTTTAACAGGCCATCTTGTAACTAGTCTGTTATATAACTTTATACAACGTATTCACTGGACTTCATTGTTTCCTTGAAATGTTTAATTGCCTAGACAGATGAAACCTAATGAACATCCTTTACGTGAACCATATATATTTTGTATCTATATAATAAATTATTGTAACCCTTATATTTGATCCTATGTATTTATGCAACCACCCTATAACCATTAAGGTGGGTTGAGTTAGTGGTGAGATTCTGTAGAGGACCTTCAAGTTGTAGGAACTCTTTAATCCGTGCGTTATGATCTTCGGTTGGATCTTCTGTGAGTGGTTTGTAGATGGAGTGGTCGGATATCTGACTTTTTGCCTCTGTGATGTAGTCAATACGATTCAAGATGACTGTGGTGTATACCTTGTCCGCTGGTAGGATGATGATATCACGGTTGTTTTTTAGTGCGTTAATAGATTTGTGTTCCTTGGTGTTTAGGTTCCGTTTCAACAGAAGTGTCTTCTGTAAGAGCGGATCGGCAATATTGGAAAGCAGGTAAGTGATTAACTGTTCCAAAGGATGTTCAGAGGGTAGTAATAGGTGGTCCCATTCTGAAGGTGGCTTGAACTTGTAGAGGGATGGATCTATGACTTTGTCAGGGCTGGTAGTGTAGGATTTGTTTTGTAAAAAATATTTCAATCTTAGAGTGCGAGAATAGGAAAGAACATCATGAACTAGGTCAAAGTGATCAAATTGAGAGAGATGAAAAGGAAAGACCCTTGGACAGAACATTCATTTCGTGTTTTGAGAGATTGTATGTTGATAGGTTCAGTATGTAACTGTTATCTGGACCATTGGTGGATGTAGTGCTAGTTATATTATTATTGGTGGGCTTATTAGAGTGCGTTATCTCTGAGTAATTGTTCTCTGATAGGTTCAGACTGGAATTGTTGTCTGGACCAATGATGGATGTAATATTGTTTTTGTTATTGTTGATGGATTTATTAGAGGGCGTTATCTCAATTATTCTTAAGTTGTGTACATTTGATGTTTTAATTACATTAAGTACGTCAGCCGTGTGGCTGCAACTCTATTAGGATAGCCCTATTGTATATATAAACGTTTAATTTCAAATGATGTTTGCTCCACGCGGGTGTAGTTTGTTGGTTACGTCGTAGTACTCCCTGTAATAATTTTGTAAATAAAATAAATAAAGCTATTTAATGTTTTAAGTAGTGGAAATTAGAATTGTGGATTTAATACACCGATAAATATATATTTTAAAACAATCTCGCATCGATATTACTAATGGTGTATCAAATAATACATTCTTATGATAGTTTTATATATTAAGGAATTTAAATTATAATACCAAAAGGAAAGAGGTGAAAGTGTATTTTAAGGAAATGTAAATTTTATTTGCTTAAAGAGGAAAAAACTAGGACTTTATAAATTTAGTATCGGGTTGGATACTTACACCTTTCCATCTTTTAATCAAATATGCTCTTTCACATCGAGCTTTGTATATAACCCTTGTGTCATACGCTATAATTAAAAACGTGACACAAGGGCTATCAAAGGTTTTATACAAGAATTAGGGAATAGAAAGGTAGTTTAGAGGCAGTATACCAGTATTAGTGGGGAGAGAGAATGGGAAAAACCACAGTGATAACTCACAGGCCAAAAATAAATACCAATGAGTGCAGCCAAGATTTGAACCCCGACCTTTCTGTCACTCGCAATCCAGTCTATTGTGAACGTGATGTCATAGGCCACGCGACCATATAAATTAACAATACTAGCTTCACTGGTGGTCACATGTTTTAATACGTCACGCTCCCAATATACTGGTTTACCAGTGATCTTACAAGTCAAGAGTCAAGAACGTTATTTACCGAACCTCCCTCCCCTTTCCCCTTTCACTCTAACAAAAAAAATTTTAAAAATCTGTGAGCACATTCATTCAAAACAGTTCAAAACGAGAAAGTATGTCTGTGGTCACATGATCTTTTCCTTTACATTACGAAAAATAAAGCTTACACATCATGAAAGGTATTCCCTATATCAAACCACAAAGTTTCAAAGAGTTCGTATGGGTTATATTTTAAACATAGATAAGTAGTTCTCTTGGGATGAAAATACTGTCGGTAGATTTTATACCACGCTATACATTGCTAAAAGCCTTTGATACTCGTTCTAGTACCCTTTAGGGAAAAAAAAAAGTTAATGAGAGTTTATACTGGCGCCATGTCTTGTCGGGAGATTGGCGCAGTGGCGCTACCACTTGACGGGCCCCGGAAATTAAGTGCGGCCTCGATGGCTCTGTCAGCGTCTATCTGTAGTCTGGGCACGCCCGCGACCGATATGTGTTGCTTACAAGCAGTACTGTTAATTAAAGTGTTTTCGTGACAAGCCGGATGTTTGGTGATGAGAGTGAATATATTGTGTCACTAATTACAACCAAGCGGACAACATAATTAAAACAAATAGCTTGATAAAATGGTTTACCTAAGAGAGGTATTTATTTGCATACATCACATGGTACATACACACATGAATATAAGTCAAACTATAAGTTTGATCTGTTCCTCGCACTGGTAATCCGCATCTAGGGAAATTAATGGTTATTTTATTAATTGGTTTCCCACTCTCTTTCCATACAAATGTTGGTACATTTCATATCAATCCTGCCTTCCTCATTCATACCCAATTTTGTGGTTGAATGCAGATAGCTAGAACTAGTATTAAAACGCGGGGGAAAGAAATAAGAAAACAACTTTTTTTAAAGGGCCCTTGGTTTTCTGGAGTACATTTGTCTGGAAAAAATGTCAAATAAAGTTGTTAAGTAATTGAATTTGTAATGTTTGTGTGTAAACCGTGTCTTTCTACCCAATCTGGTTATTTGCATAGTCACACTAATAGAATAGGGCTGAATAAAGTAGAGTTAGAGTATATGTGCCGGAATTTGCGTGGAGGAAGAGTGGGAAAACAATCTGGAAAAAATTAACCTCAGTACACTCGTCCAGAATTTAAACCATAACATCCCCATCACCAGAAGTTATATATATTGTGAGTGTGACGCCTTAGACTATTTGACCACAGATAGCAGTCATTATAATTGAATATAACCGATAGTAAAATTTACCTTAACGTAAGCATTATTATTACTATCCGCACTTTCACCGCAATATCATGCTGGCGTTGATCCAGAGCACAATCGATTAAAATCCAACAAGTTTAATTGTACCTGTAAATTAAGGTGGGAGTGTAGGAGACGCGAGAAAAGGTTAGTGCTTTTGGATTTTTTTGGGTCAAAATAAATCAAATATTCCTCTAGTAGAAACACGAAGTTTAATTTTCTTCACATGATGACCTCAACATTTCTTGAATCTTTCAGAGGTGTCCTAGAATTTGGTGACAACCTTTTTCTTTTCACTTAAAATGTTTCTCATCTAATGTCGCTATGGGAACAACAGATATTCAACAACTGTTGGTATCACTACGTGTATAAAATTAAACTAAATGTTTCTACTGGAGCAATTTTATACTTATTTTAGACAAAAATATTTTGCTATAAAAACTGCAAAACTACTTGTGTTCCTACACTCCCACCTTAAAACGTGTTTCCAACAGTTCAATTCAATTTGTCAAACAAACGCGATAACAAAGTACATATTGTAAGCGCCAGGGCCGTAACAACGGGTGAAAGGTGGGGGATATGGGAGAGAGAAGACAATAAAAAGGCTTCGGGCGCCGTCAGACCTGGAGAGCTACATTATTTATAATTATTCAACAGAGGTTAACTGATCTCTTTTATGTGATTAGCATAAAGACGGCCTCCATTTTGCAACATCAATCATCTCTCTTTCTCACACTTACTACTACAACGTTAGAATGACTGAGCTACTTAATTTAATAATATACTTTTCAGACCGTCTAACCGACAGTTGGTAGGGTAATTTTCATATAAAGGACCTTATCCGACAGCTAAGAAATTTACTAAATCTTTTTTCGCGTATTCATATTCTTGTGATTTGCAGCTGTTCCTTTTGATAGATAATATCAATACTTATAAAATAACACTAGTAAAAGAGTCGAATGTTATTAATTTTGGTAGCAATTGTTTTAGAAGGTTTTTTTTAATGGAAACTGGACTATAGCGATAATGTTGAATCAACCGGAGAGTGAATCGTTGCTCTAATTTTTTTTTAGCACCACGTCTTACTACCCGTTCGGGTTATACGCTTTATGTACTAATTACGCTAATGGATTATAAATTGGTAAGATTAAATTAGAGGAAGTGAACCCGCATTTGCGTGGCGGGAGAGTAGAAAACCATTTAGGAAAAACCACCCCCAGTTCACCCGACCGAGATTCGAACCTCGATCTCCCCGTCCTCAGCAGTCGAGCTCAACACGACTAGCGCGTTAGCTAACTACGCCACCGTAGCGGGTATCGTTGCTCTAGATTAAGTATATTTTATGTCATTGAATTTTGGTTGGAACTGTACAAATTATGTTATATTAAATATATATATTTATAATGTTGACCACCAAAATTCAAGTCACTACACTACGTGGGTGGAGCAGCCAACTGTTAGGTAAAATAATATTATCTAGACAACGCCACACAAATATATCTTGGTACGGAACTGGAAAGTGAAGTAAATTTAAAACTTTTTTTAAAATAGTCACAAATTACCATTTTTAACTCTTTAATATATTAAGAATCAAATAACCGAAGCTATTATTGATTTTAATTGAGGAATTCTCCATTAAGATTTCAGATTCTGAAAATTGAAAAATGACACCTAAATACGGGAATCGAACCCGGGACCTTTGAATTAGAACGCCAATGCTCTAACCACTGAGCTATTCTGGAATCGTCCCGTGCCAAGGTTCATTATTCATTCATTTTAAGGCAGAGTCTATGTTGGACGTGTGGAAATCATCGGCTACTAATGTGTGATTTATTTTATTAAGATCACGAGCTATCAGATAACGCAGCCACCTTCGACTCGGTAGTTGGCTTATTACTGTCACATGTACAATTATTATAATTGTAAGGGATCACATATTTAAGAATCAAATAGCCGAAGCTGTTATATATGCCTTTTATTGAGGAATTCTCCATCAAGATATATTCTGAAAATTGAAAAATGACACCTGGACACGGGAATCGAACCCGGGACCACTGACGTACTAATCCTAAGGTCTCGGGTTAGATTCCCGTGTCCAGGTGTCATTTTTTAGAGTTCAGAATATAATATCTTTAATATCTGTTTCGTGGGTCCCTATCATCCATGGCACAGCTCGTCCTCATACGGATAGAGGATACGGTCTTAAGATATGAAAAGTAGCTACGAATATATTGAATAAACAGTCGTGGACAGCCGATAGGGGTGATCCTCCAGTTTGGGGGCTGGGCGTGGGAATGATGAGCTTTCGCCGTAAAAACATTTAATCAAGCAACACTAGAAAGTATGCCATGGCTGTCTCTGTACTCAAGATAGGGATAGGTGGCGTACTTTAGTGAGGGCGGTAATAACTTTCGAGTTCCTAATGCCATAGAGTAAGTAATGCTTTAATATTCTTACTGCAAAATTATTTTATTTATCGTTTTAAGATATTTAAGGCTTATCTGAGATATTTTTTCAATATGTAATACTGTAGAAAATTTGCTATGCTACACAGCTTGATTGAGTTTGATTACATTTCAATCTCATGATGCCATATTTTATTAATAATTTACACTTGTATGTTGAAGTTTAATGGCTGCTAAATTGAATTGTTTCCCCGCTCAACTCATCTGAAATATTTCATAAAAGTATTTTTAAAAAAAGGTTCTATCAAAGAATTGGTTGTATAAAATAATTCATTTGACCCAAAAAAACCTGTTTGGGAAATTTTATTGAGGTGTTGTTAGCGCTAAGAGGTCTTAATTAAAAAGTAAAAGTGGTTTTATTAATTATAAAATATGACTGGGGTTGTTTCAAACAGGCTAGTAAGGTGAATATATTGCAGCAGAAATTCATATTGAACCCAAAAAAAAATCAGCCCGGTTCAAGATATCAGGCTCGAACGTTTGACTTTTAAGTTAAAAATTCCAATCCCACCCGTCGACAACTAATGCAAGGATCAGAATAGGGATACTAAAATAGTGACGAAAGCAATTTGTCCTAAGATCCATCACTAAGGGCACCATCACGAGCCATACGTGGTAGTTCATCTTCCTTACTACAAAAAAAACTGTCGTAAAATTGCAATAAAGTTTCTCGGCGCTTCTCTTTGTCCCAGTCATTTAACGACGAACTATAAACCTTTAAAGTAAAAATATTCATTACCATGCATTCTTTCACGTCCTCTCTCTCTCTCTCTCTCTCTCTGAGTGCGCTCTAATTGTATTTTAGGAGATGTTGACCAAGTTCTAGCTACGAGCAGGATCGTAAGAGCGATTTAGGCTTTCAAACGTTCCCTATCCACCTCTGAGGCACATCGGTTGGGATACCTTTAGGTTCAAAGTGTCTCAATTCTCACGCGGGGCGGGGGGGAGGGGGGACAAAAACATGTGAGGTACGAGTGATTTCAAGTTCACTATGAGTGCAGTCTCAGTTGTTTTAGAGGAAATTCATCCCTATTAACATTACAGTGCTGCATTAAGTGTAGGAAACCACACCCAGACTGCACCCCGCCTAAATTAGGAGCTAGACCAATAATCAATTGCAGTATGAACCTGAGGCCTTCGACAATGTGACCACCGATATGGATGGTTGGAGTATTATGTATTAAGTTTATATAGGCAGGCCGCTTGCCCAGTTTTAATTACCTGCACAGGTGGTCACGAGGTATAAATTGGTAGGCTTGCAATATACAGAATCGCCTACGACGAGGACCCTAGGGCTCGAATATCTGCCAGGGGTATTGGAGACGTGTAATGGAGAAATCAAGAGGAAGACCAAGACTGGAGTACATGAACCAGATAGCGGAAGATGTTGGCAGAAGATGGTACTAAGATGTAAAAAAGGGGGGGACCCAGAATAGGCTAAAGTGGAGAGCTGCAGCAAACCAATCGCCCAATAATGATGATGTGTATTGGAGATGGTTTTTCAAGCGTGATCCTAGTTCACTTCTCCTAACACCACCTTGTTCATATCTATCCCCTGGATTAAACCATCACATAGCGTGTTTGTTAAAACGTATAAAATGAAAAAACACAGTTTAGATGTAATCAGGTATAGAACTAATAAAACACAGTTGTATTAGTCCTGAAATTTTTGTTGTGACTCTAACAAAAACCGTTCAACTCAAGGTTCTCGAGAAAAATCTATGCTCATTCGTTTTAAATAAACAGTAGTTTGTTATGCACAAACTAATTGCAACACGTTTTTTTTATAACTAGTCAAAAAAATTTTTTATCCAAACATTCCTGTGAGGTTATCACAGCCCACTTAGCATACACATGCAGGGTAGATAAATCCTACCCCATAGCTACGTCCCGACGTAACTCGTGCTACGCCGGTAAAATCGGTGCGATGTCCAGCCCGTAAATCGTTTCAAAGAAGGGGGGAGGGATGGAAAGAGCTACCGGGCGTTGAGCCAGGCAAGGGTCTCAGCCGGTTTTGTTTACACGGTCAACGACTGATTTATCGAACAAGAGAGAGAACTATGGATACCGTGGAGCACCGTTAAGAGTGTCTCCAGGACTTGGAAATAAATCACCTTCAGGACGAAAGGAGGAGGTAGCGGTGTGGCTCCCCCAACCACCCCCTAAAACGTAGCCTCAGCAAACACGCAGTGTGTGTAAATGGACCTTCCCACAGGCAACAACCCTCGGCCAAACAAATTCTTGGGCGCAAATAGACCCTTCCTAAACTGGAGCGCACCACAGCATAGTCAGCAAATAGAAAGTGTGCCTGAAGAAAACACGGTAAGATAAACGTGTTCAAATATTTTACTACAGAACAAACACTGTTCTTATACCGAAATGATAACATCGATGGTCTATATTGGGCATGTAAGACGCTTTAGCTCAATAGGTTTTGTGCCCGGATACAGAGTATGGAATCTCAGATTGGCGGAACATGTAGTCACTAATGAAAGTGGGAGTTCCTCTTTTCACTGCACTGAATTGATAGACAGGAGATTGGATGTTGTGTCTGTTCTAGAATTAAGTTACTGTGCTAATGGCGTGGAGATATAATCAGTTGGTTCAGAAAGTTTCCGTTGAATACCTAGCGATATCAACTGCTGGTCTAGTGAAAAATGGTTTGATCAAGAGAAGCAAAATTAAAATGTTGGTAGGAAGAAAATTTTCTAATATACAAACATATTTCTTTGCGAACAACATTAGTAATATTTTATTAGCCTACATTATTTGTGTTATTTTATAGGTATTGATAATATCTATCAAAAGTGACAGCTGCAGATCACATGACCTGATGCATGAATACGTGAAAGTAGATTTAGTAATTTTTCTAGCTTTCAGATAAGATTCTTCCGATAAAAATTGGACCATATTCAAGTGCATGTTAATTCAATACTTTCGTATTGGCAAGTCATCGTAAACAGGGTTTGACTCTCAGCCGGCCGGGCGTACTGAGGCCTGAGGGTGATTATCCAAAATATATTTTCCCTGAATTCCCCCTCCCCCTCTCCTCGTTAACATTAGTGCATATTGTTTAAGTCACCCTCCTCAACCTTATCCTTTATAATGAGTTATCAATAGGCCTTATGTAAAACGTGATCATGTGAAGTTGTTTGTTTAGTCTTCGTGTATCATTTTTGGTTAGGACTATTATTTTAAGAAAATTAATGGTTAGTTACTATCATTGGATAATGTTATCTAGTTTGTCAGCTGATGAGATCGAGAGACCAGAGTCCATGACCTTCCATTACGATTGTCTTGAGCTTCAAACCCCGGTTGGGTATTCAGGTGGAGCCAGTTGTCAGCTATGATCACATGCTCTCCGGCGTTAACCCTCAATAACCTAAATTAGACAGCTTAAGAGAGAACGAAAAGAGGGGTTGATTATTAAATAAGTGATAAATCATTCAATTGAAGAGGAAATGGGGAAACAACTTCGAGAAAATATAGAAACTAATATATCAGGTTTTAATCGAGTCGGGGACCCCAGCATCAGAGTTGTCCGAGATGATCACTTAACCAACCCTATCGTTAATAATATTTTATAATTATTAAGGGGAGTACATTATGGTAATATGACTAAATTTCAAAGACCTTTTACTCAACCTAATAAGACAGGATAGAGAAAAAATTGGGAAAATGTCACATAATTTAGCTGGAGAGAGGATGGAAAACACAATGTTAAAATTATCTTAATAAACCCATTGTCCTGAACCAGAGCACGGTCCACACTAATAGTGTGATTGTCCTCTTAACAGGAGCCCAGTTATGTCAACTCGTTGTGTTCCTTCGAACGACAGAGAAGATACGACCATGGACAGATATGGAGCCCGGGAGGCAGAATAATGCCGAGGAGAGGAGTGAGAGGGAGAATGGCGCTGGCGACGCCATCGTGGGACGCTCCTACGGTGGAGTTTTTGGGTCCGGAAGTTTTCCTTATCTGTATGAACTCTTTACTTTCAACCTTTAGTAGGTAGAGAGGGAATAAACTAGATATTAGTAATGTAGTACTCTCAGTATGACATTTTATAGGTATGACGTCATGAACCGGAATTAAGATAAAACATTGAATTCTAAGTGGAATGAAGGGGAATGTGAGTTAAGGTCAAATTTTTGGAGTGTACTTATGCGAAAAAAAAAATCGCCACCATAAATAAAATCTTGCTTTGGTAGATAAATTCCGTTGAATTTTCTACACACTGTTTTGCTATCTCAACGTTCTTGAATATTTGTCATAGGCATCGCTGCATTCGAACAGATATTCCTTAAACGAAGAGAAAAAGTGTTATTCAAATTAGGCAATTCCTATTGCAAGTGTTTAAAAACTATTGAGATGACTTTGTGTGAAAAATTAAGCTAAATATAGTTATAATCCACTTTTCTTAGAACAAGCATTTAAAAAATTACAAACATATTTTGACGTTGTTAACAATGATACCATTTTGATAATTTATTATGGTTTTAAATAAATATATATGTATACACTATCTGTCGAAATAACAATTTCATATTGGTTTATGTCGAGAATAGTTGAATAAGTTCCACAGTCAAATTAGAATGAAAACTGGTGTCACATCCAAAATAAAGATGTTCACATGAAGCAAAAACTTTAGAAAAACGCAATATCTTACGTGTTGTGTGTGTGTGGTCTTATTGTAAGAAACGAAATTTTCGAATGACGTGTAACAACAAGTAGCTAAGAGCCCTAACACAAGAAATAACATTTTCCTGACCCGCATTGGTTGGCTCTTGGTCTAAGGCGTCACTCTTGCATTAGACTAGGCTGCCGACGTCAGGGAGATCATATTGAGCCTAGCCTATTTCATAAAACATTTATGTATTTAGTACATATGCTTAATCATCCGAACGGGTAGTAAACGCGATTCTAAAAATACATTTTTCTATAAATTTTTATCCGGAAAATATTCCGGTAAAAATATAATATTATTGAATAAGAGAGAAAGAGCCAAAAGTGATGGCAAGCTTTAAGCATAATAATGAATAATTCATAGCATGTTTGTTCTATTGAAGACCGGGGAAACCCAACATCAGTGAAACTTTTTGCATTCACTCACCAAGCACTTTAGTCGTTATTAGAGTGTTAATGTAAGTCTTTTGATAGTGCTTCTGGTATTGAAATCCATGGGATAGGATAGTGTAGACTTTAAAACTTGGGATATCCCAAATACATTCGTTCCATTTAAATATTTGGGAAGTTTTCTATAAAAACCTTAGGGAAAATTTTCCATTTTACATCTCTAATTAAAAATATATATACATTCTAAACTAGTAGAGATATATAATCGGTTAACACACCTGACTGATCCGGAAGGACTGGGTTTGATATATTTATTAATATAACTTAGATACCGTAAAAAACTTACATAGTCTGGATTTACTCATATAATAATAATAATTTCTTACAATCCATCTTCTCCATCCTGATCTATTAGATTAGCTAGGTCACTGAGAGTAAGCAACAAGATAATTAAGAAATAATGTATGGTAAACTCTCACTTCCAAGTATGAATTGATTAAGTATGAGTATGAAGTGGCCTAGAACCGACAGAAGAGGCTGAGTGGAGTGTGAGCCGTCTCCAGACCAAGATCCTGTGGTTCGATCGCGGAATACCTTTTTGGGGGTGCTTATTTCACAATGGGTTTACGGCTTATGTCATTATCCAAGATAAATTTGAGGCTAAGAAAATTTTTTGTTGGAAATAATAAAAAAAATACTCTTGATTTAAATAAAACCTTCAATCTAAACTTCCCTGATTTGCCGGTGATTTAGAGGTTCGGGTCAAAATCCCATCCATGTTTTCTGAGGGAAGGGTGAATAGATAGTTTCCTACTCTCTCTCTTTCTTCCTCTCTCTCTCTCTCTCTCTCCATGCAAATGAAGGTATAATTTCTCTAAATTATAATTTAACTATCTCCACCGCATTAGTTAGTTTATCTATAAATATTCCGGATGTGAAACGTGAATAATGGGGCTTCATAATAATAAAGCAAAAAATATTTTAAATATTTTTGGACAAGCTTTGAGTATCATTATTTTTAACACTATGACATGGAAAGTGTGACTCAGGACTAAAGAATAAATAATTGTAATTATTTATAATCACATCTATTAAAGTTGACGATATTTTTTTCCGGAATATTCATTGAAATTGTGCGGCAATAATTGTTTTGTTTATATATTTTCTTCTAGCAAGTGTTCTTTCACGCAATAAATGTTTGGGTCACCTAAATTTCAGGGAAAGGTAAACTTTTAGACGTTGTGACCGTACAGCTTAAACACTCATTCTTATTCTTGAGAAGTTAAGTTGGCTAAAAGTTGTACTAATTCACTCAAAAAAAATTTTTTTTACATTACGTTGTATCTTATTTCTTGTATTCTTTCATTACAAGGCATTAATGGCCTCTTTTTTTTTATCATATAATCTTTCTACAGTATTTTATGTTATGGCAAAATTTCTATTACTTTTACTTAATTTCTTATGAAAGCAGATACATAGAATCTTTATTTCATGGAATTGATAAAACGATATTTGAATATATTATTTACTTAACCTTCATAATAATTTTTTCAAACTAATCTCGGTAAGACTTTTACTATAAAATAAAATAACATATTTTTAAGGTTGCCTGATCTCAAAAATAATGTTTATAAAAATACAAATTTAATTTATTCTGTTCTTATTTAAGGTAGTTGTGATATGAATATGAATACGAATACGTGTCTAGAATATAAATATATATTATATAGTAAACTATTTTTATTAGTGCTATGTCTTACTAACCGTTCGGGTTATACGCATATGTACTAATTACTCTAATGTATTAGGGATGAGAAAGGTTGAATTTAGGGGAATTTTTTGAACATATTTTCCTAGAGGGAGAGTGGAAAACCATTAAGGAAAAACTACCCTCAATCTGCCTGAACGTAAAATCATTATAATCACCCAACGTCAGCTGCAAAAACCTCATTACGTCTGCTACAGACGCATTCCCTGAAAATCACGCAAAGCTTCTCAAAGATAAGATAAGAGGGCTTCAACATTGATAAAACTGTGTGTCCGGAACACTTCAGTATACATTATATCCATACACACACACACACACACACACACCAACACCAACTTGGCTACCTTGTACCTCTACGTTTAGAGGCGAATAAACTTTCCAAGTAGTCTAAGTTCACGGCGCTATCCGCCATGTATATAACCACTAAAAATTATTCGTGTCAACTGTCAAGGAATAACCAAGGGTAGCGATGCTAAAACAAAAGAAAAGTATTATCCAATGTCATAAATACCCCCCCTTTCCCCAAAACATTTTCTAAGGACAATTCACGTTCACAAATACAATCATTCAGAAGCACGAGTTTTCAGAATTAGTAGAAAGTATACAAATTAATGCACTTCAATAAAATACAAAGAATTTGATATGTTATCTTTTATGAATAGATTTATGTATCTTTAATGTTTGTATTCTTCACATAACAATCCGTACATTCCATCTCCAGGGTTTGGAACAGATTCACAAAATATTAATTTTGTTAGAAAAGTAGCCCTGTTTAAGTTCACGTTGTCTTATTACGCGTCCGGGATATCCATTAGGGATGAGGAAGATAAAATTCGGAGTTAATATACCTAAATTTGCAATTTAAGAATAACGGGAAGCCAATTATGAAAAAAAACAACTTGATACTCCCGATCAGTATTTGAACCCCGAAATCCTCATCACCGACAAACGAGATCAGAGGATATAGACCAGTCATAATAGTGCAAATAAAGAAAAAAAAAATATTTAAAGTTAATTTTACCCCTATCAACTACCTTCATGTAGACAAGTTTCCAGACAAAAGTCCCCACCCCTTCCCCTCTTGCTTCCTCCTCCACCCCCTCCTAAATTCCTAAGGCACAGTTTCCTATTTATCGTAAAACCTTGTGGTTTGTTTAAAAAAATTCCTAATTGAGTGGGAAACTAATTTTTTTTTTTTGTTCTTCATTATCAATAAATGCTTTTAAAAAATTTAACACCCAAAAAATTCCTTTTTTTTTTGGCATTGTGTTTGTATTTATTAATATAAAAATTTGGACAAAGGAGGAATTTTCAAAAACTATTCTCAAAATAAAAGAGCTCTAAGCCAAGTCACATACTATTAGCTTTTTATTATTTCAGGGAGAATGAATCAATTGCGTGGTTAAACTTACTTAAACAACCCCCAGGCAGTGCTTCATATTCATCGTCAGTCATTCAATGGCGCTACAGTCCAAGTAATGTGGCATTTTAACGACAATCATCAACTCATATGACTTAGAGCAGGTATTTTTGTTTATTCTCTGTTGCTTGCACGTATTGTGACTGACAATTCATGTAAGTGAATAATCATATTCCACTTCACTCCTCCCCGTAATCCTCCTTCCCCTCCTCAGCCCTTCCGTCACCCTCACCATCAGTTTGTGTTGTCATATGCAGTGAGCTATCTGCTATCTTCAAAATATACTCGTTGCCTTTGATGTAGTGCGAGCCTATAATAATTTGTGCAGTGACAATGTATTGTGTGCCAGTAGTTTATATACCCTGAATAGTTCAAATAAAAAAATAGTGCTGCAGGAAATGGAAAAGAGATTAACAAGTTGTGGTATTTGCCACGAACCTTTATCGGTAAGTGAAACTGTTACTGTGACTTCAAAGTGGCTTAAAGCCTTAATTGAATCAACCATTAAGAGGGGAGATGGAATGCATGTGAAATTTGAGAACCTATAGGCAGTGAGTGTACACAAACAATTCCTCAAGAAATACACACGTAGTTCCATAATCAAAGCTTTTTTAACTAGCACTTCCGCCAATAAAATTAATACTGCTAACTGTGATCTACCTCCAAGACGCAGATCTGAAATGCAAAGTTTTGATTTTAAACAAAATTGTTTGTTTTTGTGGCATGGAAGTGATAATAAATCTAAAAACCCTATTAAAACACTGAAAGAACGTTCATCTTGTTCATACACTAAATATAAAATACACAATCCCAAAGTACGCAGAAAATCGGAATGATGAATGGGGTGACATTGTAAGGTCAATGGTGGGAGCAGTTGTGGACCTAGTTGCTTCAGAGGGGCTCTACCACTCGGATTGTTAAGCAATATTTTCAAACAAAGCACAATCTTCTAGTGGTACTGGAAGTCGCGGAAGGCCTGCAGATCAGGAATTAAAAGAAGCATTTCTAAAAGTATGTGATTATATTGATGAAAGTGATGACTTTCAGCACCTTATTTCAGATTTACTAAAACTAATGAGGGATTTTACAGGTATTGAAGACGTTTATGAAACATTACTTACCAGTCGTCTTGGTGATAGAGTAGTAATTACAAATATAAGAAAGAAACCCTCTATCGTTTGTTTAAAATATAGAGCAGACAAGATTTTGAGTGAGTCATGGTATTCACAAAGACACAAATATTCTGAAGCTGAGATTAAGAGATTAGTTACTATTGCTGCAGGTTTATTAAAGGAAGCAATCCAAAATAAAGTTTATGACAACTCATTTTATCCTATTGTTGAAGACATAAAAAGAGGAGGATTGTATTTAGTTCCTGAATTATTGGTATTGTTAACAAAAGAATTAACTAAGAGGAAAAGAAATACATCAAATGAAAACCAGGATGTTGAAAGGAAGAGACAAATTATAAGCCATATGATACTTCAGCTGTGTAGACCTCGTTCCTTTCAATCACCTATTCTGTCTTCCCTTGGGTTATACTTCACTACGGTTTTAAGAATATGAGTGAAGTTGGCTATTCATTAGGATTTACTCCCCCGTACTACAAAACAGAAGACGTGTATCTTCAATCACTATTAAAAGCAAACAAGCCAGAGATTGGGGAAGGGATTTTTTTTTTTTCAATTTGTATTTGTTAACATTGATATCAATGTAAGGACTCCGTATGGTAAGAATACCTTTCATGCTATTTGAGGTGTATAGTGTATAGCTCCTAAATCTTCTGTTTCAAGTATCGTAGAAGTCCCACGAGTTAGTCGTTTGATATGGAAGGATCATTTAATATTCCAGTTCTTGTATATGGGAAAATGACAAGGATTGGACTGAAACAAGTAGCTGTGGAGAACCTTTCAGAGAAAATTTCCACACACACCATTGTTTCAACTTGGAACCTCTTGTGGCTAAATAGTTACGCTCTTGGCAAAGTGAAATTAACTGGCTGGACAAGATACATGCATAACTGCTATAATTACAGAAAGGATTATAAAACATCCTATGTACTGGCACTACCTTTCATAAATTTTGATCCAGGAAATACAATAGCTACTTACTCCGCTCTTAGTTTCGCAACCAATCAAAGTAAATTAGCCGGCCATCCATGTATTGTTACTTTTGATTAGCCATTGTTCCTCAAAGCAACTGACATTGTTGCTAATGCAGCAGATGATAGCAACATAGCAGACGTAATTGTAAGGTTAGGAGGCTTCCATCTCCTTATGAGTTTCTTAATGTGCTGTGGAAAATTCTTGGAAGGAAGTGTAATTGAGGAGCTCTGGTCTACTGTTTATTAAAAAGCGACAATAACTCATCTTCTATCAGGACATGCGTACGCAAGATCTTATAGAGCTCATATGATGACCCAAGCTGCTCTGATAGTGCTGATTTTGGAAGAATTTCCATCTCTTAAGTTGCTTATTAAAATACATTTGATTGAATCCATTCAAAGGTGATCGCAAAAGAAAAACAACTGACGAGGTTATAAAAGATGGCAAGCTAAACTCAACCATATTCCAGCTTGTAGAGAAATGCCAACAACTTATCAGAATGAGTAGGACATCAAAGCTTTGGCTATAAGAGTTCCAGCTGGTCAACCTTGCGATTGACTTCATCTTAGCAGACAGAATCCGTGACTGGCAATTAAACATCGACACAGTTTGCAAGCTGTTGCCATACTTTCATGCAACCGGTCATTTGCCATGCGCAACATCAGCCCATCTCTATGGCTAGCAAAGGTTGAATCTACAGAAAAACATGAAAAAATAAGACTTAGAAAAGTTTTTTGACAAAAGCTGCTTTACGATAAGAAGAGCAGCCAGTTTTTTCACAGGCAATTTCACTGACATGACCATTGAACAAACATTAATGCAAACATCAAAATCTATTGGTGGATTTACTAATGGAAGAAGCCTCAGTGAACGGACCATGACGAAGTTTGTATCATATGCTCCTGGATTTATCCAGATTAGTGAGGCATTTGAGGAATTCTCTGGGTGTCTAGCAAAGTTCAGTGAGTAGCACACAGAACTTAGATGTAGCAGAAGAGAACATAATCTCTAGGCTGTAAAAAAATGTGTTTGTTGGTTTCATGTTCATCATCCTTTTCGGCAGGACACTGAGTTGGGTTCTGTGTATTCTGGGCTTGCAGCGATAAATGTGATCATGCATATGAAGTAGGGATTTGTCGCATGAAGGAAATTGAAAGAAGTCATTTGCTTATGTGAAGCTGAAAAGAAATAATAGGGTCAAAACAATATCAACTTTGGCAAGCAGTATCTGGGTAAGATCAGAAGATGTCACAATAAATCCTGATCAGTTGTTCAACAGAGTCGTTTGTATCTCCCAGGGAACACATAACTTCAAATATTAATTCTAGTATGAGCTCAGCCCCTATTCATTAGCTTTGTTTGAGAATAGTAAGATGTTCAGAAAGGGAATCAAAGCAAGTTTAATCAAGGTATTTGAGAAGTGGAATGTAATCGAAGAAAAACAACAAAATTTTACAAATAAGGTACATGTTATAGATGGGGAAAAGCTTTTCCATAGTATTTTGTGGCCCAGTGCCGAAACATATGAGAACATTATTCGAAGAAATGTGAACCATGTCATTGAGAAGTATGGGGAAAATTGCTATATTGTGTTTGAAGGTTACCCAAAGTATCCCACAAGTAAAGGTATGGAGCATATCCACAGAGGAAAAAGAGCTTAACCACAGATCAATTTCACGTCTATAATTAAGTGTTCTCTAAATTAAAATTAATTTCTATACAATCCAAATAACAGTAGAAATCTTATTAGGCTGGTTGTTCAAGAGCTAACTAAAGAACATATTTCCGCATCATTGGCTGAGAAAGACACAGATGTTGAAATTATACAGAAATCCATCAGTGTCTCCAACAGTCATAGCCAACGCTCAATAGTTGTCGTTGGACAAGATACTAACTAACCTGTTAATATTACTCGTTGGAATACCCGAATAAGAACATATTCCAATGTTTTTCCAGAAAACTTCTGGTACTAACACTTCTGCAAAGATGTATGATATTTGCAAGATGTGTCAAGAAATTGGAGAAATAAAGACTGTGCTCCTCTTCATACATGCTATAACAGGGTGTGACACCACGTCTGCCTTTTTTTGTAAAATACAAGCTTACAGCTTTTCGTATGCTTGAGAAGTCTGAGCAACTCCGCACATAAGCCATTATACCTAATAAAAGAAGCGCTGACCGAAAGGAGGTTAAAGAAGCAGAAGAGGACACAAGTTTTATGGCTGTTGTAGTTCTAACAATTTGGATGAAAGAAGGTACACAATGTATCTCAAAGCAGGGGCAAGAATGTATTTAGAATCAAAATTCAACCTGGCATCTCTACATCCAACCTCTGCTGCAACTAAGCAGCAATCTTGTCGAAATTATTACCAGTTTCAAAAATGGTTTGTACAAAAGGATATCGACGCAACCGAATGGGGCTCGAGACTTGAAAACAACCAACTCTACGCTGCTCACTCTACAAAACCAGCAGCACCTGAGGTAGTTATCAACTTGGTCCCCTATAGCTGTAAGCTGGCCTGTCAGAACAACTGCAATTGTGTGAAGGTGTCCTTAGAATGTACGGAAATGTGTGGAATTTGCAGAGGATCCAGTACCAATGTTACTATGGTACAAGAAGAAGATGACTTAATTTAGATTCAAGGAGCCCACTCTTGAGAACTATGTTATAGTTGGTTCTTCTCTCAACAAACGAACTTCATAAGACGAACATTATACTGTAAGTGTAAGATGTAATTATTATTTCAGAGTAATACCGATGTATTAATATTTTCACTATCCTTTCATATTTTGTTAAAAAGTAAATTCTTCATTTTTAAGCTAGTATTTAATGGTTAGTAGTCCTTTCGATTATTTTATAACTATACATTATTTTAAAAGCACCACAAGGCCATTCTCCCTGAGTCAATGGCCCACTTTTGCCATTTAATGAAATTTGTCACTCATTTTCAATATTCATAAGAAGCTTATATGTAATTTATATTATATGGTTTTAAGGCGCTTTTAATTGAGTTTCAACTTATTAGGGGAATTTTTTCCATAAATTCCCTTTCTGTCCAAATTTAGATTATCAAACACAAACAAAATTTTTAAAAGAGGGAATTTTTACGCTTTTATTGTTAATGAATAAAAAATATATTATTTGATTCCCCACTCAATTAGGAGATTTTTTAAAACAAATCGCAACGTGTTACGATAAATAGTTACTGAGATAACACTAATAATAGGAAACAGTGCGTTTTGGGATTTTGAGAGGGGGTGGGGGAGGAAGCAAGAGGGGTAGGGATGGGGACTTTTGTCTGGACACTTGTCTACATGAAGGTAATTGATAGGGGGAAAATTAGCTTTATATTTTTTTTCCCCCTTTATCAACTTCAGGTTGACTGGGCTAATAGTGACTTGTTGTTCAGTGTTTCCACGAAGTGCGGCTAGTTGCACTGTTAAGGCGTGTTTCTTTTCTAATGAATTTAATATGATAATATGATTATGAAAAAAGACACCGGTACACAAAAATAATACCTGGGACCTTTAGCTTTGTATACCACTACTACTGGACTTACCAGGATTATCGACTGAGCCGTCAACAATTATTATTTATGTCTAACCATGAACAGTTTAGTGGTTTTAAAAAATCGCGCTAAATCTAAGGTATTGACCTCGGCTGCTGTTTCCAGGTGTCATTTATCAACAAACTTGAATCGTGATTATATTATGTCCATCATTTCAAGAACCATATTGGTAGTCCAAATGTTATTAAATATATTTTAATTAGTTTTTCTTGTGTATTTACACGTATTTTGAAAACATAACTTTGGCAAATGATGTTAGTTTTTATAACTGGAATAATTAGAGTATGTTTTTTGCCAATCTACATTTATTTTTAAAATCTATAAAATAATAATTCTATGGCGATCTGTTTGATGATAAACACTGCACGTTTGAAAAATGTTGAGCCAATGATGAGGCCGCGTTTTCAATGGCCTTCAATAAATGACGGTTCAAATAAAATTTGCTTGGATATAAAGTGTTGATATAAAATAAAAGAGAATTCTGGCTTTGTTTGGCTTCCTTCGATATAAACAAACGAAGAAGAATGTCCTCGCCGGAATAGTGTAAACTGTACAAATACATTTTTTTTTTCTCTCACACACATTATCTATGAGCTCTTCAGAGCGCCGGAAGGTTGAGTGGTTTGGGCGTTAGGCGTTGAAGTTGCTGCATCAAGCAAGGATTTGCAACGGATTAAAATAACACTTTGGAGTGACGTTAGTAATGGATTTTACCTTCCGTTGCTTTTAAAGCACAGCACACTTCACAAGAAATAGATTATAACAATAAGGTCGATACACGATAGAGAGCTACAAACCATTTAATAGTGTTTTCATTTGTTTTATTGGTAAATTCAACGCAACTCACAAGCTTTATTTTCAAGGACGTAATACTAATGGCTAGAAAGAGAGTATGTAAGACGAAGTATATCAGCAATAGTATGGATGGATAATGAGAACGACTTGTGTGTGTGTGTGTGTGTGTGTGCTTGTGTGTGTGCTTGTACATGGGTGGGGAGGAGAGGGAGGGAGTATAGCCAGTGCATGAGGCCGAGATTCAAATCAAGAAATTCCGTCAACCATACCAGAGACATATATGTAAACGTCTATATAAACCATTAAGTTGCCAATAATAATCACTTTATCACTAAAAACTGCATATATTTTTTTAATATTATGAATACGAATGAAAGAATATAAATAAAAACACTCATTCAGTTGGGTACTTTATTTAGTCTGTTGGTATTATTTCACAGCAAAATTTGAATTTTTGTTAGAAATTATATTTGATCGTTAAAAAGACTGTAATTGAATATCACAATATGTAATTAATTTGTTTTAGAAACGTAATTAATCTTGATTCTGGCAAGAGCGTTCAACATAAATTCACAATAATTTATTTTAATTGGATATCCAACATTTTAATTAGGTTGTTAACTTGTATTTATTTAATCATATTGTTAAATAACCCCACAATCTACAAATGAACTTAGCCTTGGACACTTCAACATTCAATTCTATCAACAATGATAGGATTTAAGAAAATACACCCCAACAACTTACATTGGTTAATAATCCGTCTATCCACTAATCTGAAGGTTTTCAGGTTCGATTCCTGGTATAACAAAATACTTACATTTTAAAAATCTGGCTAGTTCTTAACAAAGTTGGTAAAACGAGGTATGGTTGGTGTATATTCCCTTAACTTAATCTAAGCTAGGTCTCTAATAACCACTAGACTAAAGTATACAAATTAAACAGCTAATGCATCACTATTAAAAGATTTCTATAGTATCAAACCAAGCCAAACTAAAATATAATTTGCAATAACCATAGTTTATTTTGTAATGATGTCCATTTATTAAAAACGCATCCACTATTTAGAACTACAGCTTAAAGGTGTCCTTTACTCAAGTTTCCCACAGGAAGAAGTTTATCTGACAGCAAGAGAATCGTTACTAAATCTATTTTCCTGTACTAAAGCGCCAATCCGCGTGTTCATCGGCTGTAGTTTTTTTTTAGCATATTGTGGCCATTTTGACATTTGTAGGTTATACACATTATTAGCCTTTTCTCAATATTGGTTTCTCTACATTAAAATAATAATTGAACCGTTTGTTCTATAAAAATCCAACTACAAACATGGACTATTTAAATTGAGTTTTGACCCGCTACCGTGGCCGCATGCTCTACTCTAAGGCACTAATCTCGCAATAGACTAGACTGCCGATGACAGGGATATTGTGTTCCGATCCCAATCGGGTGTACTGAGGGTGGTTTTCCTAAATTGTTTCCCATTCTCTCACAACGCAAATGCGGGTACACTTTATATAAATTCAACATTATTCCTCCATAACCAACTAGCGTAATTAGTACATAAAGATATAGCCGGAATGGGTAGTAAGACGCGGTGCTAAAGATAGATTGAACTGTGAAAAACATAATAACAAGACTTACAAACTGCCAACCTTAATTGTCTTGGGGTAATGTGCTCACCTCAGGACCCGATGTTCTTGGGTTCAAACTCAGGAGGAGTAGGATGGATTTTTCCTGAACGATAAAAAATCCGTAGCACAACTTCCTTCTGAGATGAAGTAAAGTCGTTGGTCCCATATCGATTGTGGCATGCTAAAGAACTAGAACGTTTAACATCTCAATAAATAAAACTAACCTAAATCTAAACCAGATAAAGCACCATGTACCCCGGAAGCTAATTAATAATTGTGTCAGCCTCAATTTTAACATTGTTACATTTTTCGACCATACAGGAAATCTAACCAGAGCTCCTCAGCTTTGTAAGAAAATGCACCACCAATTGAATCGATGGGACGGACGCAAGCATAAGGGCTATCTGTAGCTACTAATTATTATATGAATCACAAATTAAGACGTAAATGCATAAGTTTCCCCACCGAAATCTTCCAAGTGATATCCCTACAATTTCCACGTAGATATGAAAAAATATTAGAACAAACTATAAAAAGTAACACATATCACTGGGAAGGAAGTTCTACAAGAAATATAAAAAAGAGAAAATGTAAGACACATGAGTGACGTAAGAAAGTGCTACAAAATTGAGCATCAAACTGCCGTCAACCCAGGAGTCCTTACACTTCCATCGCCTTAAAGTGTGGTTTTGGGGCCTCATCGGAAATCGTTCACCTCGTAAAGAAAGGCCAAACTTCTTGAATCACATACACACGTGATTTGTTGCAATACCAGGTCATCTGGAAGAACGGGTGAGAAAGAGAAAGAAAAGGCGGGTATTTATGGTTCTTAAAATTATGGCCTGTAAACATTGCTGACTTCGTGTTAATTTGTTTTATTATTTATAGATTACTTCCTCTGAAATTTTACCAACTAAGAATATGTAACGTTGGTTAAAAATGGTAAAAATGGTAAAAATTACATGTATTTTTTTTGACACAAAATAAACACACAAAATACTTAAACGAAAACTGTTTTCCCTGTGCGTCGTGTTTCTATATTTACAAGCTACTCGCATTTACTTATACTTAAGGATTAAGCCTAAGGATTAATTGTATATTAAGTTCGCTCGCATTTGTATAAAGAGCGCGTGGGAAACAATTTAGGAAAAAAACCCTTGTTGAACCCGGCCATGATTATAACACCAACTTCTTTGTCAACGGCAAGCCAAACAAGGCGAGACTAACTCCTGTGTTCGCATGCCCACCGGTGTAGGTTTCAATGAGAACTGAACACGCGTTGAGATGGTGTTCGATCTCTTATGTAATTGTGTTATTTTCTATTTATATAATTTTTTTTGTAAAATTCATCTCTTTTCATTAATATTTCATATTTATATTTGTGTACCTTATTATAAAATATTTGTTTAATTTTCTTTAGCCCAAACTTGAACAATACATTAGTGTTAATATGACGCACCAAATGACCAAATGAAAGAAGATAAATCTGCCGATAATTTAATTTAAATGTGGGATTGTGGATTGTCAAATGAACATTACTACAATGTACAATAAAAACGCACAACAAAAAGAGAAATTAATCATAATTTATTACCCAGTAAAGAATTGTTCAGTATCATGTTGTAGACATAAGTCTACATTAAAA
Source organism: Timema douglasi (assembly GCA_901482245.1). NCBI lineage: Eukaryota > Metazoa > Arthropoda > Insecta > Phasmatodea > Timematidae > Timema > Timema douglasi. The sequence goes on from CABEEJ010000675.1 coordinate 191,897, forward strand.
ACATAACTGTAAATTTACTATCACTTTAGTGGTAACGACGCAAAATAATGAAATATTTATAATTTTACTACTCTACTAAACCATTATATTGTAATAGAAAACAATAATTCTATAAATCCTTTCAAAAGTAAAAAGGCATCAACAAAAGCTATTAAATTTCTTTGGCTATGAAGGGCTACAGAAAAATAATTTTTAGTGGTCATTAATAACTTCGAGAAAAAAAAGACTCGAATAGAAAAGGTAGGTTATCATTTTGTGTGCGATTTAAAGCTTTTCTCCTGGAAGAAAAAATGTTGATAAACTCTTTGAGTCATCAATCTTGGCGCGTCGGTACGCTAGAACGTGCTTGTGTGCGGACCTACGGTAGACCGACGCTCGGTCCATGGACGAAGGTTAAAGTGGAAATGCCACCAACTATATTTCTCGACAAAATAAATAGAGTGTATGTAAAGAATAATTCATAAAATGCATCCTACTACTAGGTCAGTAAGTTAATATCTTTTGTCAAGAAATGTAAACCTAAGAATATACTAAAAAAATAGTTTTACCGATTGTTCTCTATGGTTATGAAACGTGATCTCTTACCTTACATAACTAAAATAAATGTATGTTGTTCGAATACAAAGTGCCTAGGAAGATATTTGGAACAAACAGGGATGCAAATATCGGGGAGTGGAGGAAGTTATATAACAATGAGTTTCATATCCTGTACTCATAACAAGACATTGTTAGGTTAGTAAATCTGTCAAATTACAGTGGGCAGGAAATGCAGCGCTAATGGGAGAATCTAGAATCGTATTCAGGGTATCGATTGGAAAACCCAATGGGAAGAGGCCATTTGGAAGACATAGACGCAAATGAGAGGGTAACATTAGAATGGACCTGAAGTAGATAGGGTGTAACGAAGTGAACTAGATAGAACTAGTTCGAGATAAGGATCGATGGCGTACTTTGTAAGTGCGGTATAGAAAGAACTTTCAAGTTCCTGATGCCGTAAGGTAAGTAAGGAGTGAGCCACAATGAAATGTAAAAGTAAAAAGATCTGGTTGTTTCTTAGTGCTCTCTAGTGTGAATATATTTTTTCCTGAAGAAAGGATGGAAAATCATCCCCAGTGAGATGAGTTGATAAGCTAGCCTTTTTCTTCCAAGTCAACTATAAGGGTTAATTAGGTGTGTTTAAAATTCTTCGACCACTTTAAACACGTGGTCACTGGAGCGGCTGAATACGAAAATCATGGCTCTAATAATTATTATATAGGTCCTAATATGACTTACACCGAAAAGGGGAAGGCCACACTGTCAACAAATAACTAGTGGACAAACAGAATAGCATCCACACAGAAATTGTTTTCAACCTGGTTTTATCTATAGCTAATGTCACAAATATAAATATTTAATTATTCATATAAGCATCTACTAGTATTTGGTCGACTGTAGAATATATTGTACACATGAAAATTATTTACTTTCATCAGTATGTTGTTGAAAAGTAAAAGTGTTTAGTGTGTTCGTTTTATTCGATAGAAAGGACATTCACTTTTTAAAGTGGGCATATAGTAACACAAATAATCTCTACTGATAATGGGCACACGAACAAAGGTGTTAGTGTCATCTTGTCTTATTCGTCAGTGACGGGGAATCGGTATTTGAAACCAGACCGGGTTTATTAAGGTGTATTTTACTAAATAGTTTCCAATCTCCTTCCAACTGCGGGTACACTTTTTCTAAATTTCCCGTATCTAATTCCTATCTCAGTAGCGTAAATATGCGAACAGATTGACTAGGATGTAAGAAAGGTAAAAACCACGGGTAAAAAACATGAAGAGTTGAGGAAAACCCTCTTTTGGACAAGTAGCTTTAAAATTAATGAAATATATATATTATCACCACCCATAGTGAGCTCTATTGATATTCAAACCCCAATCTCCCTGTAAACGGTTATCAATTGCAAAACAAGTCTAATGTCTATGTCTTTTCAACTACCTCTGCTTTTAAAAATAAAGATATACAATATTAAACGCATTAAAGAGAAATAGTGCTACAGATGTAACGGATCCCCCTCCTTTTTCGTCCATGGCAGAACCTTGGGGGCAGAGGGTGGGAGGGTTAAGGGAGCATCGCTTACTTCACAGTGTAGTCCACTTGAGGCTGACAAAGGACGCACAAGAAGAGAAGGATCTGAGGGGATAAGGGTGAGGGAATGTGGGTCAGGAAAGGAGGGATGGGGGGAGAGAATGTCTTCATTTCACTCCCACCTCACGCTTGGCAGCTTACACTCCCTTTACCAAGTTCACAGCCCAATTCTCTTCCGTTCCTCAAGGGCTGCCGACTCTCCCGCTTTATAAGAGGCTAGCTAACCTCTTTTCTTTCTTTCTTTTTTTTAGTTTTGTTTGGCATTGTTTTACGACTCAACTTTACCTAACTACGTTAAACTTTGGTGAAACTAGGCTACCCGTAGTATACTCAGCTACTTCTTAACTAGTTAAGCCATTTATTTAATTAAGTTAAAATTGAATTTCAGTTAGTGACCTGTTATCATGACGTAGAGGCATATTTAACAGCCTTAAACTTTGACTGTGTACAAATATTAGTATTAATTAATGACCTAAGCTTAACTAGGACTTAATGAGAATTTATATAATGAATGAGATCCTCTTCGGTGGCGTGGTTGGCTAACGCTCTGGTTTCATGTTGATCTAGACTGCCGAGGAAAGGGAGATCAAGGTTCGAAACTCAGTCGGATGAACTGGGGGTGGTTTTTTCCTAAATGGTTTTCCACCCTACCTTCACGCAAATACGGGTTCACTTCCTCTAAAATTCAACCTTCCCTATCTTTAACCATTAGCGTAATTAGTACTTAGGCCTATCACCCGAACGGGTAGTAAGACACGGTGATAAATATAATATTATGAGTGAGATAGCGAGAGTAATTTTAAGAGCCTGTTTCATCTTATTGATAACATGTAGCTTAATTTATAGTACAGCTCTAACCAGACGTCACATAGTAATACGGTAGCATGTAATATATATTAAAAGACAGATAAATTGAGAGGAATGAAATAATTTTAACAGATTTAATAAAACAAAATTTTGTTGTTGTTGTTGTTGTTGTTGTTGTAAGTCAAGAATACAAATAAAACACAATTAAATGCAATTTAAAAGCTTAGTATTCTTGTGTATTTAATTTCCAGGTTAATGGGTCGACTCGTGTTAAATAAATGGTACGGAACTCCACACAGAATTTCTCGCTCTATTGTTTAAAATTTGAGATATTTAATTAAAATTTATAATATAATGCACAATATTATATATATAATGAACAATATTATATATATATAACAATATCTAAGTCTTAACTTGCATATATATATATACTTAAATTTATAAATTCTTTATTTTGAAATTATATTATTTCAATCAACCTTAACTTTTATATATATATATATATATNTTATGCTTCTAGCTTTCATATTGCGTCATGTTAATATTATAACACATTATTCACTTATTTGAATGTATTACTCCACAAAACACTTTTTCATACTTGATTTTTTACAACCAGCACAACCTATAAATGGGAAAAACCTGATAAGTCCATGGTTTGTCAAGTTTTTACTATGTTTTTACTATGACTACTTAAAGAATAAAATAAATTATGTCTTTAAACATATTAGGGCGTTTGTTTTATTCATATGAGGATTGGGGGGAGGGTAATTAGGCGAGTGAGGAGGGAATCATTGTTTAAACTGCATTTTATTTATTTTGCAAAGAATGTCAGTATTTTAAGCTTACAATGAATTTTCAAAACATTTTCTTAAGTAAGAAGTTTTTTCACCTGTCTTCTAATGGGACTTGTACTTCTCGGGGGAAGTTTTAAGGAAACCTAAAAAAATGAATCAATAAATAAAATAATGTAGATATACCTTAGCTCGGTTACTCCTTTAATCTTTATTATTATTTCATGTAACAAATTATTGTCAAAATAACACAAAACTCTTAATAAATAAAACTTGTCTATTAAAGTTTAAGTTCTGAAATAATTATAACATACCTTCGTAATGTACAGATGGCAGGATCATCTTGCCCTCTCTCAAGTCATGTTCTATAAGCAGAGCAGTTCGCTTTTTCCTTGGTGGAACCAAGGAAGCTTGCTCGTAGAAACCATTGTAGCTCGTTCGAAACCTGACCAAGGCTGCATGATACTCGTGTTATTTCCAGCTCCCGTATAGGCCTGGAGTGAAAAGGAAGTTTTTTCTTGTAGATGTGGTCCAGATGGGCTGACCTTCCTTTGATGATTTCAGGCTGCTCTTCAACATTTATAATTTCAAAGGGTGAAGGAAGTCGCCGTGCATCTTGGAATATTTTATATCAGTCCTTCGGTCATTCAGATTCTTCTCCCTGGTCGATCAAACCTATATTATTATCGAATTCAAAGTACGAATGCCCCCTTATGGGGAAGACTACCTTTACGTAATCCAGTCGCTTTTCATAGTGCTCCAAATGATGGAAGAATCTGAATGTAGAGACATTTTTATTTTGCCCTCCGCATGAGTCGCAAAAAATCTCAAGATGTTTGATTTGTGGATCCATAAAGTTGTATATAAAGTGATGCAGGAATGAACAAACCTCATCTGCTCCTTTCCGCCCAATGGTCTCAGGGTACATATAAAAATAACTATCTCCTGTTGCGAGCACGTGGACATTGAATATGAAAACAGATAATTGCCGACGATAGTAAACATCGTTGGTCATAATGTTTGGGCATGGAAAGTTTTTACTGTAGTCCATAAAAATTGCAGCCTTTAGAGGGTTTTTCATACACACTTTCTTAGATTTCCTTTTCATATCGTAAAACACTTGCTGCTTTTTCAGGTGGAGCTGGTGTTCCGTTTCAAGTGTCAAAAGTTCAAAACGAAGCACATTCTTTCTTTCTTCTGCAGCTGTTGCAGATATATCCTTCTCCAATTTATTTTTCTTGGACTTATACTCATCACAGGAACTACAAATATCGCACCGTGAGTAACCGAAACTGATATTAAAGTCAACGTTGAAGATTGTACGATATGTTTCATAAGATACTTTCTGATCTGGAAAGTTTTCCTTGAACATTTCAAACATTTTTCTTATGTTCAAGGATTCAGGTAGGTTCTATTTCTCAGTTTTAAAAAAAATATAATGGCTGTTTCGTGCTTGAAATGAATTTAAATGCTGACAAATCCCATTACAGGTTTCATCACTCAATGCGTGAGAGCGTGTTTTGTGTTTCCCTCTCTTGTCTCGCATGGACTTTGCCTTCTCGCTTTAGAGAATGTAGTAAGTAGTTTAGCTTACCCTTTCGAATCCCGTGTAACGACAGGAAAGCTGACTTGCAAACAGGTATTTCTTGAACACTTTCAACCATGCAGACACAAAATATGTAGGAAACCTCACGAAAATTTGCCTCCTCCTCATCTTTCCTCGGTCGTTTCCGCTGCACTGGGACCACTGTGAATAACCCACTAAGATACAGATTAATCTCATCATGGCTTAGAAATTCATTCATGTTCTTGATGATACGTTTCTTACCTTTGTCACTTAAAACATCAAAACACTTTTTTCTACACTTACATGCTTCTCCTGTTTCATGTGATGCAATCTCAAGAGTTTGCTTGCATCTATAACATGGCCAAATTTTCTTCTCTTCTTTGTCAGTTTCTGCTTTGAACTACTATCTCCTTTGTCACAACTCGAATCACTCTCTTGTAAATCCATTGTTACTGACCAGAATAAAACGCACTAAAAAAACGTTTTCACACTAACTTTAAATAAAGAGAATTACAGTCTACATAGATGCTGGCATAGCCCTGACACAAACATTCACAACATTATACTAAGCAAACAGGTTATTTGAGATGGGCAAGGAATCGGTGACAAGGATATTTTTAACAATATTTGTTGGTCACCGTCACTCACAATGGTTCTATAGCAAAATAAGTCATGATACAAATATCGGTCGTCGCTGTAGACGAGAGATTTGCTTGCCAGACGGTGACAGCTGAACACTCTGATTAACAAGAGCCACGACTGTCACAAAATATTGGTTGGCGATAAGGTGACCCACAGGTGGCGGCCAGTAGCGATTTAATATTGTACTTTACTCTCATGTTTCAATAAACATTCTTTTATGAAAAGCCGCTACTTGATTGTTTTATAAGTAGCGGCATATTAACTACGGAAAAATAGTTGTAAGATTTCCTGGACATGTCAGGTTATTCCCCAGTTTTGGATGGACTTATCAGCTTTTTCCCCTGTACTGGTATTTTAATATTGTAAATATCTCTGGACTTCTCATGTTTTTCCCCAGTTTGATGAAACATTCGTAAAATATGGCGGTTGAACTACGAGATGGCATTGAAATCAGAAAATCGAAGATTTTGGACTTATCCTGTTTTTCCCCTGGACTCTTCATATACGAATAGCTTGAAACTTATTGGTTTTATAAAAATATGTTTCAAATAAAAGATTTGTAATATAAATAACCCTACATATTTGCAATAATAATTAATTTCATATCTCAAATAGTTATGGAGATATGATAAAAAATGAGAATTTTTGCATCAAACCGGAACCCTTAAAGTCATTTTGCCGAAATATTGAAATTAGCTTGAGAAATCTGGAAGCTTAAGCCAATATGTTTCGGTACTGTATTAACGTACCATATTCATTATACTTTTATACATTTAATACTTTATTATTTAATTTCAATTTTTCAGTTTTCCATCAATATGGTACGTTAATAAAGTACCGAAACATGTTGGATTAATTTTAATAATATTCATATTAGTTGTAGTTAGGAGAAAATAAATGAATTATGTCTTAACTTTCATTTTAATATGTTTCACGTGGATTTTGTACTGTTAATTGTTTTTTACATGTGTAAGATAGATAGATAACAAGTAATTAACTAGTTTTTTTGTTAAGTCATAATCTTAATAAAGCCTATAGTATTTTCTTAAGTACTCACAATGTTGTAGAGTCTTTAAGTTATTAAATTAATAACTCTAATAAAGTTAATTTGTTAATTTCCACTTTTCTTTTTGCTTATTAGCTATACCTATAATCTGCTACCACTTAAATATTGTTTTGCAGAGATTTATAGTTTTTCCTTCTTTTATGCTAATTAATTTCAGAACTTTACTATTCAACAATCTCAATGATGATTTTTTAGAATTTTTATTGTACCTGTTTTATTTGACTAAATTTATTGATATATTAGTTTCTCGTTGAATAAATTATATTCATGTTATGTTTCATATTTATATTGTTTGATTGAACAAAAAAGTTGTACCAAACTAATCTAACTATCGGTTCCATCCAAATACGTTCCTTATAATATAAATGTTGTATTAAGCTTCCAGATCTATCCATCTGATCTGGAATACCAATAAGGAGTAATGGCACGTTGATTTCAGGTGAGACTTATTTAGATATAGCTCAACCGTTTCATTAAATTTAACTAACTTTCAATTTATATAATTTAATCAAAACTTTTGACTGAATGTGTCAACTTTATTTTAACTTGTTATTTTAACTAGGTTTTACTTTTTCATTTCTGTATTAAACTACGCTTAAATTGGAATTGTAATATGTTATGAATGATAATTTGAACATTTGACTTTTTTAAAGGTTCAATTATTGAGTCAGTAAATATTTTAAATTTAAGGAAAATATGGTATTAGATAAGTGTTATTCTAAGAGTGTAAATAATTTGTCTAGAGTCTTCTGTTGTCCAGGGATATATCCCTAATATTCACGTATATAAATTCTTTAAATTGTAATTATATAATCTCAATTTCTAAATAATAATAATATCTAAGTCTTAACTTATATTTATTAACTCCTTACTAAAGATTGATTTAGAATGTTTTCAAAAATGTTATATATATTTATATAAACTTTTTGAAAACTAAAGGTAAAGTATTGAAACCGTAGAAAAAATCCAACCCGATGTCGACGTCCCAAGACCCCCACCCGAACCCTAAAAAATTGTTTTGCAATGCCGTCAATCTTTGTGTCTGTTTAACCCTAAAATTAAGAGTAGATTAATAAAAAGCAAACAGAGATAAAATCGATTTTCTCAAAATCTACTCTAACGATTTTGATTAAAATTCGTATCTAGGCGTTGATTAATATTATAAATAAAGTTTATTTTTTCATTTTTCTATGAAAATGACCTTTAGGGTACTTGACAGGAGCGGAAATTTCCGTATCCCAGCAACTATTTGAGATACTACTAAATAACTTATCGTAGCAAAATTGTAGTACTACTAAAAATAAAAACTTTTATTTGAAATATATTTTTATAAAACCAACAGTTTCTGAAATATTGTCAGATATATTAATACAATTTTGTGAGCTTTAGTTTTAAATAGATACTACTTAGGTTTTAACTCAATAATTCTCTACTGCCATAAAGTAATTGTAACTCTTAGGATTAATTCCCTGATTAGATATTGCTGTGATGATATTTAGGTTGTCTATAGCTCCGTGGTCAAGCGCCTATCATGACTGTACGGAAAAGATACCGTTTAACCAGCTGTTAATTGCTCCGTGGTCGAGCACTAATTAAATAGGTATAATTAATAAATTTAAGAAAGAGAACTATTGATGGCTGTTTATTCAAATGACATCTGTTAATTACTTATACATACTTCAATTAAATGCTTTATATCAATGCACAATTGTGATATTAACGTAAATTATTGTATACTGTGTTAGACTGCGAGAGCCAGTGCTAGTGTATTTGTCAGTCCTTGACTGCGTTGCTTGTGTGACGTTGCTTGTTCGACCTGTGCGTGTGTCTGTGTGTAGCTTCCCTTAATCATACGCACAAACGGCTTATATATGACATACCCCTTTCCTCTTGCTTCCTTCGTCAACAGTGTAAAAACTAATTAATAGAAAGAATCCTGGCGACAGGTGTTGTGAAGGCTAGCTTCCTATTGGTATAGGGAATTGGTGTATTCACCAAATACTGTGGAGTTGTTCCTTTAACAGGAAAAATGGTATATAAAATATATTTTAATGTGTGATCCTTTTCACATTATTTCTGAAAATCGCGTGTTTCTTCATGGATAAATCATTAAAGGATATTCTACATATGTTACTTTAAAGAAAATTACCTTCATCCATTATTTTTTTTTATTTTAGAGTGATCTAAATCAATTTCATTACATAATTAAATATAAATAAGTTTCTAAAAAAATACTGTTTCTACAATAATGTATAGACCTATTAATTCGTTTCACAAATCTTACGAGTTTTTAGTAAATGTATATTTAAATATAAAAGCGCGGAAAAAAAAGTTTGCGGTACACCGTACCATTTATTTTTATTTTCATTATTGTTTAGCGTGCACTTTCTAAACCAAGTGATAATTAGTTTAAGACTAACATTTTTTTTACGAGAACAAATACAACACCATGTCCCTAAGTATTTAATTAATAATTGTAGAAAAGGGAAAATCTAATTTCACTAACTACCAAATTTTCTGCTAAGTCTAGAAACGAAACCAAACCCTTATTTATAGCTTAGTAGGAAAACACATTACTGTCTGAGCTAAGGCAGCCTAGAGCATTAAATATTCCAAACACTATTTTATAAATGAAATAGTTTTCTTAGCAACGACGGTAATTGGGCTATTTATTAAAACTGTTTTTGATAGAAAAGGGTTCTGCTATGACTACTGTGAACACAAAGTCTGGCCTAAAATTGCTGTAGACCTTCAGTGGGTTCGTGTTCAGATATCGTTCATAGACCAAGTTTTTAATAGTAGTAAAATATAGTATTCAACTATCATAATAAGGTCGCAGGTAGTATTATCCTAGTACACAAATGTATGACAAATCAACAGTAAAAATATATCTAAAAATATAGCTTAACAATAATCTTGTAATAATCTTAGTGACCATATTCAATAATAATTCTTAAACGGCGGGGAGGACAAAATTATTTCTTGGTATCTAAACGAACTGAAAGTCCGGGACTTGATCCTTTCCGGTTGTAATAATCGTAATTTTTTCACAATAATATTTCCTATTCATTTTTTAAGACAAGTTATGATGGTGTAAATTAAAATTCACCTTCTTCAACACATTCCCTTATGATATAGTAAATAATCTAAGATCCGTTTAGGCGGGCACACTAAATAAAAATGTCAGGCCTATTTATTCTGGTTTTAATGTAATGGAAAGGTCGAGGATACAATCCCGACTGGTTATAATATGCGTGTTTTTTTTTAAATTTGTTCTTAATTTCACTTCACACAAATAACTTCCTCTTAATGCCACTTTCCTCTTACTCACTACATTATCGTATTTAAAATGCGTGTAATCCGAACGGTTACCAAGACAAGGTGTGAAAATAGAATATATATATTTATTTAAGACAAGTCGCTTGAACTAAAGCGTATAAATAATATAAATCTAACTTTTTATGGTATATTTATCTGCTACTAAAACAAATATAAAAATAGGTGCTTCAAATCATATTTTAGTTTGAAGTCATATCAACTTTAACCGGACTATATTTCATAATTTTAACTGGGCACAGTCTAATCTGGGTGTAGATTTGGTTTCTTATTCAAATAGAGTCAAACTCAACCAACCCATTACTCTATACTAGAGAATGTTAGCCTCCCTCTTCCTCTTCAACCGCAACTTCATCATATACCCAGTTAACAAAACGAAATTTCTTTAGAACTTGCTCAGAGTCAACAGTAATGAGCTTGCTAATAATTAACCTTTCAGGTTCGAGAAAAAATGAAAAACTTGAAGCCCTCTTCATTAAGTCGTTTCTGTTGGGCGAATCTATGTAACCTTCCCTCCCCTTTCGCTCCCCTCCCCCTCTTCCATGCATATATTTATAATTGGCGTTCGGATATAATTGAATTACTATATGTAAAACCAAACTAAACGTCGCGGAATAAGTTAAACTGTGGCACCAATGGCAGTCCTCATACTATCATTATTTAGTAACTACTACGCGTATATCGCTCAGACTATCGGTACTCAACGATAATTTAACTACATATGAAGGTAAGCTGTAAAACACTCAATAATGTTTGGCCCAACTTTAATGGAAATTCTCATTGCCTAAATGTTGTTAGATTTAAATTTTAGATCCGATTGTAGGCCGGACATTTTTAGTGTCGCCGACTGGTTCAGATTAAAAGTTTATTAGTAATTAATTTAAATGTATGTAATTAAATAAGTTGTTTGGTTCTTTAGGAGCCAGAAAATAGTATTGGCACCTTGTATCGGTTCCAAAAACAATGGGTACTCCCAGGAAAAGAAAATTCTTCCAAAACCTCCCAACCTAAGCTAGTATCTACAAACATCCCTCACAAGCTACCCTCAGAGCGAAAAATCATTTCCTTAAAGCCGGGTATTCACCAAAAGAGCGAGCAAGAACAAACAAGAGCAAGTAATCTCACTCAATAATCGCCTGGTGAGTACCGGTTAGCGAGCGAGTAAATATTCGCTCGTCCATGATCAAAAAAGATCGGGTGGTTTGCGGTACAACTAAGTATATATTTGTTCAGGCTGGTTTAGTGTGGGTGGTTATGATTGTATTATTGATGTGCAATGCAGTACAGTTCATATAAAAATTTAATTAAAAATTACTGAATTAATATTTTATATTGACACCCTGCAAATTTTTCTAAATATTTAATAGTTTTCTTCTACTGTTAAGTCTCTTTAAAAACGACTTTCACTGTGTCCGTGTCTGTTTTTAAGAATAATTGCTTGCCACCAACGTATACTTTTTTACACCTTTTAACAACCATGCATCACAATAAGCTATACTTAAGCGTTTGCTGTAAAGCGATGGCTCAACTTCGAACAAGAACACATTCGCTCCAGTATGGAGGTCAGGCGAACATTTTAAGGGGGAAACGAGTAAACATCTACGAGCACGAGCAAGTGCTTGTTTGTTCTTGCTCGCCCTTTTGGTGAACACCCAACCATTCGTGTATAGCTCACGATTACACTTCACCTCACAAGGGCCTTGACCCCGGGTCCGGTGTTGTCCACTCTTTAGGGCTGAGCAAGTGACTCTTCTCTCGTGGCGGTACGCATCAGCAGGGATGCTCTCCCAGTGCGTTAGTGTAGGAAAGATAGATCTAACTTCCTGCATCCGATTGACTCACCCTAAACATCTAAACAGGTACCTCCTTGTCGGCACAGTGTAGGACAACTGGGCACTAGTGTAAAATCGTAATGATTTTTTTACGTAAATATTCATTTATGGAGTTGTTTTAAAAACAATCATAACAGAGGAACCTTTTTGTTTTTATTTATAAAGTTAGACTACTTAATATTTTAAAATTAAAAAAACAGATAAAAAGTACCTAACCTAACCTAAATTTGGTTGGGTTTTTTTAAGATTAAAACACGCGTTTTTCGTGGGTTTTTTACAATTATAACATACATTTTTAAGGCGGCAACCAGTTGGCACCTAGTTTTAACGGTGCTCAGTTGTTCGGATCCGTTGTTGGCGACCCCTGAACAATGTCCTTCTCGCCCAGCTGATACGCGGGCTGGGTGTGTAAATCCCTGGTGAGTCGTCTGTGTGGGTGGGGAAAGAAGGGAGTCCCCATCTACTACCCACGATTCTGTTGGTAGTACATACTCGGACACGAGCTCCTCGCTGGACAGCCTTAGGTAGATTTTTCGGGAAACCGAGATTATATCCAAGTCTGAGTGGTCTCCCAAGCTACCCAGTGATTACGGGTTCACAGAATAGTAAGGGTTGGTGGACCCAAAATGCTCGCTGCGTGTGTTTGCAAGCCTGGCTTCTCTCAGAGAATACGGACACACGCGAGATTAGAGGAATCCTTTGACAGAGTGTTCGTTCCCTTCCGTGGTCGCCAGGAGCTCCGCACTTTGGTTCACCATCCGGCCTTGAAAGCCCTTGTGGGAAGGAAACGGCATCACAATTCATTTGGAGAGCAACCTTAACCTCGCAAGAGCCAATTTAATAAACCGTATTTAGTTTATTTGTATATCTTTATATCAACGGTTTCACCCATCCATTCGTATCACCTTCATACTAATAGGATAAGGGTTATCCATAAAACCCGTAACACTGTTAAGAGGGGGAGGGGGAGATATCTAAAATATATAGACCATGGTTTTACTTGAGGAGGGGGTAGGTTCATCTAAGTGTTACGTGACACAAAAATTATATTTTATTCTAAAGTTTAAAAAATAATATTATTGTTTTATAAATTAGAATAATAAATTCTTGTTATAAAATTCTTTGGAATAATTTATATTCAGTATTTAAAATTGATTACGAGTGGTATTAAATCTGAGTTCCTCTTTTGGTGTCACAAAATTTGCCCTACAAAATAATTACATTCATTCTTAATCTGATAAGCTATGTAACACATGTTGGGAGGCGGGAGGGTTCAGGCTAAATATACACTTTGTGTTACATTGGAGGAAGATGCGGAAGGGTAAAAAAAATAAGTAATAAATAAGTATTTCGTGGTTTATGGATGACCCCTAATAGTTTGGTACGTCAACCTGTGCTCTCACAGTAAACTAGACTACCGAGGATGGGGAGATCAAGGTTCGAATCTCGATCGGGGGAATTGGGGGTGGTTTTTCCTAAATGGTTGTCCACTCTCCCTCTACACAAAGGTGGGTTCACTACCTCTAAATTCAACCTTCCCAATTCCTGACCCATTAGCGTAACTAGTACTTAAGCGTATAGTCCGAACGGGTAGTAAGACGCGGAGCTATAATTTAATTTTAATTGAATTTAACAACCTGTAACTCGTGGAGAAAAATAATCGTAATCATTCCTAGCCGGCTAGACGCTTTTGTCAAACAGGTCCGGAGTAGGCGAACAACCGAAAGGAGAATATAGGCGGATAAGAACTGATCTGAAAGACTCGAAGGGCGGTGTTTCATTTAACTATACGAGTATTAATACATATTATTAATTAAGACTATTTCAATCTGATCCATCCCGAACTAGTGAGAGACACACCTTGCAATGGAAGTATAGCACTGAAATTTGGAATTAATTTAGGTAAAGAGGTCGTATTTAAATTCTAAAAAATCTAATCGTTTAAAGCCAAAACCAAATAAAATTATATTAAAATGTAATAGGGGAAAAGAATCCCTCATATTTTTTGCAGGGTGGTAATAATAGCACAGACAAATATTTGTTTGCAGCAAAAAAAAAAAAATCAAATTAGACTTTAAAATGTAACTATATATTTTAAGTGAGGAAGGAAAAAATTTAAATTAAATGTTTGCCATGGCATGTTTTTATTATGTGAAACATGTAACCTATGACAAGAGAATATTAATTAAAAAAGTTACTGGAGATATTTCCTTAAAATTCCGGCAATCTTTACATTATATGAACAGGGAAAAAAATGCGTATCACACACTTTATATAATCTATTGAGAAAACTTGAATGTTATCACATCGATAACTCTATAAAATAAACATCTTTATAATAAAAACCATTTTGAAGCTATATCAAGCTAGATATTTTAGAAAACATTCTAAATAATGGCAAATAGAGATCATATAATATTTAAGAAGGAAGAGATTTTGAAAATAGGTTGATTGTTGAACTACAATATGTTATAGTTAAGTCAAAATATATTATGATAGATTAATAGTAATATAATAGTTTAGGTTTGTAAAACCATTCAAATTGTGAGGGAAGTTAACAAACAATAATTATGATTGATATTATATTATATGATATAAGTTAGAAATTTCTATAATTAAATTACCTTGTTGTAATAAATTAAGTTGAAATATTAGAACATGTTGAGAAATTGAATATAATATAAAATACTTGCGATAAGGTAATAGAAAATACATTCGTAGATATAAATAAACCATTATTACTAGGTTGGCTATAGTAAAACTCTACAAAATTAAAATTTAGAATTAAATATTATATTTGGTATTCTTTAATTACATAAAAATATAGTATTTACAATTCCAAAGTTAAGATAATTAATGCGGTTACAAAATGAAAAATGTATATTCAAATGTCTTTTAGCTTCATGGATTGATTATAGAATCTTAAATTATTTAATATAAGTTAGAAAAGATATTTAAGAGCTTATTTAGTGTATTTATTCATTTGAAATATTTAGAACAGGTTTAAAAAATGGATCTTATATAAAAAAAACTATGCTAGTATAATTGAATGCAACAGCAATACAAATTATCAATTGGTTTGGCTATAAATAGCAAACCTTTAAAGATTAAAATTTTAAATAAAATATAAAATTGATATTCTTGACTTACATCAGAATATATAATCTACATTGACAATATTAAATTATAAACTTATTTCCTTAGTTTTGAAATAATCCCTCGCTCTTCGGGTTGAATATGGATTACTGTTGATTATTCCATTATAAACACAAGGATCTACTTCTTAAATAGAAAACTAAAGGGGAAAAATGTAAAAGACAAAGAGGAAGATGTTGATAAATAAAGGGACACAGATAATTAATGATGCAGAGAGAAAGATGAAAAATGTTCTAGAGAGAAAGTAAAGACAGAAAAAGAAAACTAAAATCCGGTAGAGGGATTAAAAAAAAAGTGAGAGAGTCGGGTTTCCCCCTATCCCAAATCTCAACCTGACTAGCCTACCCGAGCAATATTTATTGCCCATTTCTTGGAGAAGACAAGATCCCGCCCCCAGCCTAGCCTGGACAAAACATGGAGCGGCGAACTACCAGCTCGGCCCAACTTTTGTTTCAATACAACTAAACAGAGCCTTAGACCGTGGTCGAGAACTTCTGGACGCAGGTCTTCCAACCACGTCTGAGACACACTGGCTGAGAAAGCAGGTGTGGTAGCGACGAATGGTTCGAAGCTCTGTATAGGTTTGTTCTCCAGAGTTGATAGCTTGAATTGTCTGGTTTTTTTTTATACTAGCACTATGTTTTTATATCCATTCGAGCTCCCCTTTGATTAACATTCATGAGATAGAGATGGTTAAGATATAATTTAAGGTATTGTGCCCGAATTCACTTGGAGGAAGAGTGGGACATTAATTAGGAAACATCATCTTAGTACACTCATCCACCAACCAGCAAACCTGATCAGACCTGACTTGCCCCATAATCCGCCTGTCCACAGATACGGTTACACATTGTATCAAAACATATCTTGTGGGTCATTGCAGTGATAACTGCAGATTATCCCGTTGAAATGTATTCAAAACTTTGGATTTGTAAACGTTAAAACCTTTTTTATTCCATACCCAAACAGCATCAGTTTAAAATTTTAATTAATTTCATAATAGATTATATAACACTAAAAATGCACAGCCATTACAAGTACAACTCACAAATTTACTAAACAGTTTTTAATTAAATTGTTTTTAGTTGTTCATAGAGAACACTTAGAAAATATTGTGTTATTTTATGTATTATTATTAGTATTTCATTGCCCATATTGTTGTGTTAATAGTTCAAGACTATTGCAAATTAAATCAGAACATAATATTTGGGCTAAACTATATTTATTTACGGAAATTTTCATATTGTTATAACTCACAGATTTTAGGTTGTGAGGGGCGGCCAGAGATAAATTTTTTTGCCCAAGTAGGATTTCTTTTTGTCGACCCATTTTATAACCGGTGGATGATAGGAAAATATGAAAATAGTCCCTAAACCTAACGTAACCTAGGTGTGATAGTGTAACGGGCTAATCTGGCTTAGCCCCGTTCAAATGTAAAACACGAATATTTTTGTGTTACAAACAAGTCGTCAAGAGTTAACAAATGAGATAATAGTGTTGAATGCTACGCCCATAACATTTGTGTGTTTGTTTACATACCTACTTCACCAACTCTTCCGTCGAGTCTGATGCCCCGCTGAAAACAACAACATCGAGAGAACTGGCTGGGCGTGACCTCAGGCAAGAACTCCGCGCCGGACAACGAACTACAGTCAACTGAAAGCGCCGTGAACGATGTTGGCCGACGCGAGTCAATGTTCCAGAATAAAAAGGATCTTTTCCCCTTCTCTTCACCCCATCACGTGGGGTTCTCATACTATATATTCGCTGGGCCACTTGGAAGAAATATAGAATCCTGCTGGACACCATCAGCGCCGTTGGATTACAGCGCACTCTCGTCACGTCGGCTAATTCATTGGATCAACGTAGGATTACAGTTCGGGGAGATGGATCCACGAGACAGGAACAAATTACTAAAGTAGCCTATTGTACGACAGAATGCATCACGTAAACTTCAAGTCAGGAGTTAAGACTGTATCACGTAAACTTCAAGTCAGGAGTTAAGACTGTATCACGTAAACTTCAAGTCAGGAGTTAAGACTGTATCACGTAAACTTCAAGTCAGGAGTTAAGACTGTATCACGTAAACTTCAAGTCAGGAGTTAAGACTGTATCACGTAAACTTCAAGTTAGGAGTTAAGAATGTATCACGTAAACTTCAAGTTAGGAGTTAAGAATGTATCATCCAAACTTCAAGTTAGGAGTTAATGAAGTACCACGTAAACTACAAGTTAGGAGTTACGTATGTATTACGTAAACTTCAAGTTAGGAGTTAAAGATGTACAGTTAGATGTTGTAGATGTATAGAGATTAGGATTAGGATTAGCTTATTTTATGGCCAGATGAATAGGGTAACTTACTTGTTAGGATTAGGCAATAAACCGTGTCAATATCGAGACACTGATGTAACTCAAAGGTAGCTTGCCAGGGAAAGAGATGGTTCAAGTTATATGGAGGCCTGGGATCTATACCTAGTTAGGTACTTTTGTCAATCCCACGCACTTGTGTTAAGTGGGTAACCTGTGGGCCGTTCATGCTTCTCAAGATTGGCCCGCGGTTTTATCTTTGTTACTAAGCAGTACTACTCCCCTTTGGAGTATACAGCGTATGAGCCGTTTCTGCCCCTCTGGCGCGGCTGGAGCTGTCATTAGTTACTTATGTATGTGTTGTGATATTGACCGCCCGTTGGGTGATCAAACTGTGGGACGTGTTCCCGACCGGGCATGGCCCGTAGGTTTAAATATACCTATGTAAATTGGTTGAGCCTCTTGTAAGGGGTTTGGTCTGTATTCTGGGCGCTCATATGTAACGGGACTTGAACTTGCCCTATGTAAGTCATAACTAAACGTGCGCAGCCAACATGCCTTGTGATTGAGGGACCAGTAACGTAACTCAATTGTCTGAGTTAGTCCTTCTGGCGCCTCACGCCCCTTGTTGGCCTAGACTTAGGCAATGCTACCTAAAATCTTACTTAGTTTGTATAGACAGTACTTATTGAGATTACGTGCTAAATATTTATCATGTATCATGTTGTTTCATTAAATTGCATTACTTCTATTTATATCCTTTTTCTTTTTACTTCTCTATATGTATGTATGTGCACCCCTGGGGCTACAATGGTTGATGTTGGTGAAACCACAAACAACCAATAATGAAACCCCAAAAGTAATAGGACTTGGTGCAATAGTAAAATAATTTTAAGGGAAACTTCACCAATGGCAATTATACTAAAACAGGATCCCAAATAAACCTATTTAGAATAGATTTGGTAGACAATTATTATCTCGTTATACTTTGTTACAACAAACTCTTTAACATAATGAACGGTTTACGAGGTAATTACAAAAAACTGTTTTAGGGCACCATTTTATTAAAATAGTGGGTGTAAAATAACTTTCTAATCGGGGAACTATATCCTATTTTATTCACCATAAAAACTATACTAATCTGTCAAATTTAACTTTAGTATCAAAAAACGAACGATTGATATATTAAGCAACTCCCCTGAAATGCCCAGGTTACGTTGGTTTCGGTTTAGAGGTTATTTTCTGATCAGACACAGGTTACGTTAAGTTAGGTTGGTACTTTGTTTGGCACCCCGGGCATTCGCCCGGTTCTTAAGCTGTCCCTGTAGGTGGTATATCTACAATAACCATAAAATATAATTACAGACACATTAGTTGAGAAGATTTATGCTGAACTTCGGTTGTAAAACAAGTCTACTCAACGTTGTTATATTATAGTGGTTTTTTTTTCAATTACTCTCTTTTATGGCTTTTCCTCAAAATCTTAACATATTTGAATGATTATGTTTGGTTGACTAAAAAATCCCTAGTTAAGGTAAAATATAATACAAATACGATTTATAAGCCAGATAATTAATTTACTTCATGTGTGGGGACTGGTAGCCTTACATATTCTGATATATTTGTCATTGTCTTGTACTCTTCCACAGAAAAGCAGCAACCGTCACATATAATAAATATCACGTAAAAATAATTATCCCAATACAATTTAAGTTCTATATAAAGCAGAAATTTTTCATAAATTAAGAAAAAGCTTGAAAGGGAAACGATTGGTGGTATTTAATTGGCCATATTTTTAAATTCCAGTCAATATTGTGGAATTCCCCAACTAATTTCTGATTTTTCCTTAGTCCTGACCGTACATAATAATCATCCTTTTCACACGGTTAGTCAGAGCACCTGACATTGAACAGGAGTAATTAATATAGTTAATATAGTCGCAGGTTCAATTAAAATATATCCGCTTTGGAGGCCTCATTGACTAAGGCGTCAATCTCGCAATATACTAGACCGCCATGGACGGGAAGCTCAGTGTTTGAATCCCGTTCAGGTGTATTTAAGGTATGTTTTCATAAATAGTTTTCCATTCTCCCTCCACGCAAATGATAGTACACTTCCTCTAAATTCAACCTTTCTCATCCCTAACACTTTAGCGTAATTAGTACATGGGCGTACAACTTCAATAATAACTGTATAAATAAGCCCAATAAGCTTCACTAATATTGGTTTAATAAATTGAATCCCGGTCTAGTTCTGCTCTCTTATTTAGCTCTAAACTATACAATTGTGTTTAAACATTTCACTTTAAAAAAATGGAGTTTCTTGTTTGGAATATGAGCCATATTTTGTTGCCTTTATGTTCATTTTTCTTAAACGTTTCTTTTATCTTAAGAGAGGTGCTCGATTAGGACCTATACAGGATTAACATTCCCTTAATCATGTTTATAAAAAAAGACTGAATTTTTATCAGCACAATCTATTCCAAAGCGATATATTATCATAATTTTTTTTAGGCACGTCGACATAAAATGGTCATTAGTGCCTTTTTCAAATAAAAACGTAGTAAAATCCCCATAGGGACGGATACTAGAAATAAAACACCTGCAAAAATCAGAAGGTGCATACACCACATTAAATGAACAGTATAAATGAATAAAAATCTACTAAAGATGTTAAAAAATTAAATATTATACAATAACCAGCTGAGTCCCTCTATAAGAATGAGCAAAGCTATATAAAAACGATGGGAGTGCTTATAAAGACGAGCTATTCCAAAATGACATAAAAACGAAGAGATTGCCTATCCGAGCTACCTATTTCAAAGAGATAATAAAATGATTAAATAGCCTTACAGAGTGAACTGTTCCAAAGCTATATTCAAAGGAAATAATGCATATCAGGGCGGTATATTCCAAATATATGGTAACATGACGACTAGAGCGATATATTCCAAAGATATATAAAAAAACGTTGAGATGGCCTATAGGGTGATATATTCCAAAGCGATACAAACATGATAGGATTGCCTATCAAAGCAATATTTGACGCCTACACACTTTACGTCCCTCTTCACAAATCTAACTTCTATTATCTCTCTTTTACTATCGCTGGAATGCTCTTGACCCAAATATTAAAACTTCTACCACAGTAAAATAAGTTCAGCATAAACTTGCTCAAGGTCTGCTAGCAGAGTCTCGATCGTCGATGTGAGGGGAAATGTAGGGATACAGTAAGAATGTTGTGTGTGAAGTAAAATTATTAGTTTTATATAAATGTATTTAATCTATATAGCTACTAAAAACTATCAGCATGGGTTTGTTTTCTAATTACTAATTGCTATCTCCATCATGTTTAGATATAGCCTATTATACGTTGTAAATATCATGTAAATATGTGTGTGTGTGGAATGATTGAGTTTTTATTCTTGGTTTTCTCACTCTCCTTTAATTCTACTTTCCTCGTTTATTTTATTTTAATATCTTCTAAATTTACAATTATTTGTGTGGTCAATATTTTTTATTATTAATAATAATATTTTTGTACAGGTATTATGTATTCATTTTTAGAACATAAGTATTAAATGTAGATTCTTTTTTACCAAGTGGTTAAGTGTAAGAAAAGGCCTTAACTTTGCCCAAATAAATACGTTTTATTATTATTATTATCATCATCATCATTATTATTGTTGTTATTGTTGTTGTTGTTGTAACTACTCTTTAGTTATTATTGATATTTTTTTATTATCATTATTAATTACTATTTTTTTCGTAACTACTCATCAGTATATATAATTATTTAGCTATAATTGTTTTTCTTATTTTCTCGTGTAAGTATTATATATTTGTAAGGTACTTGTGTACTTTTCAGTGCTGGCCTGTTATAGGTCTTAAGAGTGTTGGCCAGCACTATAATAAAGGAAATTGAAATTATTATTATTATTTTGAGGAAATAGTAAAACATTAAGATGGTCTGTCAAAATTATATATTCCCGAGAGATAATAAAATGACAGGCGTGCCTATGAAAGCTGTATATTCCACTGATTTAGCGAAACATACTGAAGAACGAGACATTTTGTAACCGACTATGTATAAATTTAACAATATACGTGGATTTAATTGTTACAGTATTTGTGATGTGATGAAGCTTCTCACACGTCAGCTCTGGGTAGAACAGACGAGATATTAGTGGTTCAATTGTCGCTGCAGAGTTATCCTACACTAAACTTGCTAAAATGAATCTAAGCCAGAAGTATTTTGGCTCTCTATAATTAGAGTAACGCATACTTTGAATAACAAAACAAAACAACAATAAAAAAGCATATAATTACTGCTCAAATATAAATTAAACTAACGATTTATGAAAGAAAAAACATGATTGATATGTTATATAATGTTATTTAGTAGGTATTTACATTAAAAACGTAAAGGACAATAAAAAACGTTTGGAATATAATGAAGCTATGGCTGAGTAAATTTAAATCGTAATTTAATCTAGAAAGTAAATGAGACTTACCTATGTATTTAAAATAAAAACATTTTACATTAACGTAGTTATATATCGTCACACTTATTTAACTTGAAGACGTATTACATTTTTTTTTAAATATCCGTGAATAAAGTTTTTATGTTTATAACTTTATACATACATACTACGATTTTTGTGAACAGAAGGGGATGGAAAAGTAATAAATTACAAAAGTTAGATTTGAAACCAAATAAAACCAAAGTTATATGAAGATAAATTAAGGTGAACCAAAGGAAAAATAATCTTCCTAATGCCATGAAGATTGTAGTTCGGTTGTCAACAATCGTTATTGTTTAGTGTCGTTTTAAAGTTTAGAGTACAACCAATCATGTTCAAAATCTTACATTTATTAAAAACCATTTTTTTGGATCGACAATATAAACTCGCGAGTTTAAGAGGGGCACTTTACTATACTGATATAGATAAGTCAAGTAACAAATTTTGTGTCATTTAAAAGGACACTTACCTTACCCTTCATGAATCCACCATAAAATTATATAGAATGGATTCTGCTATTTCAAGATAGCAAGAATACTTACTACACATTGAAGGTTTACAACAAAATCATCCCTTTAACATTTCAAATATGGATTTTATAGTAATGCCAACCGCACAACGAGGGTTCATAGGAAACACTTTTACTAAAGAGTATTCGACTATAGGTTGTCTACTTACTTACTAAAGGGCATCAGGAACTCGAAAGTTCATGGTCACATATACACAAGTAAGCTGTTGACAGTATTAATAATACTAACATTAGTAATAATATTTAGTTACAAAACCAGAACCATATTTCATTATTTTCTCTGTAATGGCTTCATTTCCTTCGTCTAGCAGTACCATTCTTAAAAAAGGTTAGTCGCACCAGGCACGCTTTGCTTATAGATAACTAAGCCTGTATTAATTGTAAACCCACACCAGTAGTCACGCGGACTAAGCCGAAAGCGTCAGCATACCTTGATTTCCGATTACCTCTCCTCCGGCTGAACTTAAATGTTTTAAATGATTTCCCACTAGCTGCGAGTGCATTTCCATTAAATTCGACCTTCCTTCTCCAAACCCCATTAGTGAGTAAATTTCTGATATCTCAGATGTAAATCATGATAAAAATTAACATTAACGTTCGTGCGCTTCTCTTCTGCTCCAGTTTTGGCTGCCTATAAGAGATATCTAACTGAAGTAAACAGGAGAAGGAATGAGTATTTTAACAAACTATTCAAACATTCATCTGGAGAAAAGCTGGAGAACAGGATTTTGGATTCAAAACTCTGCCTCCTGAGAGTTAAGTCAGGTATGGTAGCGATTCTTATAAAGCTAGTTTTCAATTTGAAATAACTCGAGATGAGTTTATAATTTTAAAAATTATAGAGATAAAGTGTGTAATTGATAAGAACACAATAAAGAATGTTTATTCAAAATGTTTGTCTTATTAATTCTTAATTATTTTTATAATACCGCGTCTCGTTCACTATCCATTAGGGATACACGCGGATGTACTAGTTAAACTAATGTGCCATGGATGATGGAGTTTTAATTTTAGAGGAATAATGTACCCGCATTTCCATTAAGGGAAAGTGAGAAACCATTTTCAAACATCACTCTCATTACACCCGATCTAGATTCAAACCCCTATACCCCAAACATCGGAAGTCTAGTGTATTGCGAGATTGACGGCTTAGATCCTTAGACCATTCTCGGGGTTCTTATATCTATATATGTGTGTATTAATTCAACAAGTATAAAAGAAATGTTTTAATAAAATTTAGAGATAATTAATACAGATTTTGATTGAATTCTTAGCAATGTTTTCAATTAATAGCTCATTATAAGGAAATATTTTAATTTCTAGATAACTCTGTGCGTGTGTGCAGCTTCGAAATTTCGAATCAGAATTTAAATCTTTTTAGGATTTGGATTTGATTCGAAATTATGAATTTTAATATTTGAAAAGATTAGTATTGGGTTCAAAATTTAAGATCTGAATACATCCCAGATTCGGATTCGATGGACTTTTTAATTCGAAATTAGAATCTAATAAGTAACTAAATATTTGAAAACTAAACATTTTAAAGGAATGAGTATGAATGTATTATTTGACTTGACCATATAAACTTGAAAATATTGTAATAATTAAAATCTAAGTGATTATTTGAAACCAGTATACTGACCTTATTTTTTATTGGACTCGGTTAAAATTTATATATAATTTAAGCTAATATTTAATTTAGATTTGATAAAGTTTCATTTTAAAATATTATATTCTAAACATTATAATAAATATTATAAAATATTACATTCAGATTTTATTCGAAACATTTTTACTATTAAATATTCTGTTTGGGTTCGATTCGAACCATTTTCGTTAAAAAAAATTCAATCAGGTTTTGATTCGAGTTGGTGGAGATTAGATTCGAAAACGAAAACCTTGAATTCACAAAAGCTTAAAATCTATATACATTTGAACTAATAGGCTACGTTTAAGGCAAAGCATTATCTACGACTTAATAAATGTATTAATGAATAAGTTGGATTGTTAAAACAAATATAAATACCAGTATTTTCATGGAGATATTATGGGAAAACTACATTATATACCATCCTTAGTGTAGGCCTACCTAGTAGGGAGTCAAACCCTGACTTGTCAAAATCAAGCATTTTAGCTCTGAGTTAATTCTTCCGGTTTAATGTTAAAATTTGCTCAAACAGTTGTTTTTTTCTCAAGAGATCCCCAAAGAGAAAAAATAATACAGGTTTTTAACCCAGCGCAATTCAAAGTAAGCTATATTCATGGATCACCGATCTCGGTCGAGGTGGGTGGTGCCACTTGAAACAATATAAGGGGCCATCGCTTTAAATATTTCAAAAGAGAAAAGGGAAAAAGGGAGCGACCGCGCTACATTAGCAACACAGAAAATCGATCAAATCATGAGGAAGCTTTGAACTATTAGAGGTTCAAAAAATTATTTATTTCATGACATTGCATTTTTTTTTATCATTTTTTTATGTCTGAGTTCCCTTGGATTATTAAATTGTGTGTTTCATTTGTAGTCAAGTATCTACTAATTACACTAGAGGTTTTAGCGATGCGAAAGTGTATCCACATTTGTGTGTAAGGAGAGTGGAAAACCATTTTGTAAAACCAACCTCAGTAAACCCAACCGGGATTGAACCCCGATCTTTCCGTTATCGGCAGTCATTCTTTGGCTAGAATGGCGCCTGAGTCAATGCGACTAAGTTTAAACTGCCAAAAATGACATAAGTATAGCCGTGAACCCACATTATACTTTAAAAACATGCACATGATTATTTTTTAAACTTAAATTTATCTAAACATCAGGCTCATTCATCTAGCTTGGTCCGCAGGTAACAGTAAAGACTAAAATCGAGACTTGGTCAAATATACAGTGGATGATTTTTCTAAATGCTTTCCCCCTCTCCCTTTTCGTGAATGTGGATACATTTTTTTAGATTCTAAATGTCTTATTTTCACTCCATTAGAGTAATCAAATACGGATATTCCGAACAAATTCTAAAACACGGTGTAAAAAAAGGGTTACTTTTGGCTTTGGGAGTGAGTAATAGTTTACAAAATAAAAAAACACGTACTAATTCAAGACCCGCTTCGGTGGTCTAAGGTATAAAGGCGTAACACTCGCAATAAACTGGACTGCCGATGACGAGTAGGTCAGGGCTCAAATCCCGGTCAAGTGTATTGAGGTTTTGCCCTCTCACTCCATATAAATGCGGGTACATTTCTTCTAAATTCAACCTTCCTCAACACTAATGCATTAGCGTAATCAGTACATATGCGTAAAACCCAAACAAGTAGTAAGACGTGCTGGTAAAAAAATAATCAAGATTATTGTTTGAATAGAATAGAATAAAATGTCTGTTAAATATATTTAGACTATAATGTGTGTATTATATATATAATAACACACATTCTATTCATTTTATTTAAATAATAATAGTTTTGATTATCTTTTTACCCCCGCGTTTTACTACTCATATCTGTGTGTGTGCGTGCGTGCATGTGCGCGCGTGTTTAAACGCTGTAACTGCAAAACCAATAAATCCAGAAATCTGAAACCTGGCACACGTACTTTGGAAATACCGACAATGTGCACCTTGGGATTTATTTTTACATAATTCGATTTGTGCTACTACCAAGAATAAGAGTTTAATAGTATAATATGTTCCTATAAGTATTTGCTGTGAAGTACTGTGATCATTTGTTTATAACTAAATTAATCGCCAAGGAATAATTTCAATCAAAGAAAAATGTCTACCTTAAACCTAGAGAGAAATTATTTGACTAGAGCGATAACTCCACACGGACTGCGCCGGGCCCTTGCAGTTGTGAGTATGCATTAAACACTTTAAAATTAACAAAAATATTACTATTAATAATTGTTATATTGTTATTAATAACATTATCACTATTACCAATAATAGTATTGTTATTAATAACCTTTTAAACAGTAATGAATTTCTCCTACTACCGAAACTAAAAATGTAAATGATTATTATTATTAGCACTGCGTCTTAATACCCGTTCGGTTTATACGCACTTACGCTAATGTGTAATGGTGGGCTGATTGTGAAATGAAATGGAGGACCTACAGTTTAACGTGGAATCCGAACCACGGTGAAGACCTGGCTTTCCTCGCATTCCCAAGTTGTGATTAATACACGTCTTGTCAGAGGTGAAGGAAGTATTTGGCAATCAGATAAATTTGTGCCGGGACCGAGAATTGAACCCCGGGCCCCTAGCACAGAGGTCTGACACCTTACCTTATAAAGGCTAACACGAGTTGGAAAATATTCCCTAGTAAGAAGAATAGTTTGTTGTTGGGATTGTTTTGTTGTTAGCAACGTACGCTATAAATCTTCAGTGACATCTTCCCGACTTAAGTGGTATTTTACATAGCAAAAAGCAATGGGACGTTTTGTGTTTGATTTATGGTCTGTGGAGAAGCGTATCTACACAACATCACAAATGCTGTCATCCTACCTTACTAAGTAACCTCGGCTATTTATTTCATTTTGCTGTCGGATGATTTTGAAATAATTGAAAAACAATAAACCACCTTCATGTTCATTCTGTTTTGATTGAATCTAAACCCCTTGACAACATTACAAACGACTTAAGATGTAAGGCTCACTATATTTATTTATTTATTTATTTGAGGTATTTAACATGCACTTTCTGAACCGACTGATTACATCCGCATACAAGAATTTCCATGAGCGAAATTTAAAGAGCCTACCAATTTTGCGGGGAAAGGTATTTTAAAATAATTTGAAGGGTTCTTTTACACACTACAATCGACACGGCTTTACTTCCCCTCCAACGGAAGTTGTGCTACGAATTTTTATCGCTTAATGTAAATCCATCAACCCCGGCTGGGCTTGAAAACATGAACATCGGGTCCTGAGTCAGGCACTTTACCCCAGGAGCACTGAGGTCGACAAGGTTCCCTATGGATTGAATTATCGGTGACTGGTAGATCGATATTCGAATCGGCTGGTCTAGTCAAGGGGTAGTTTTATACGTTTAAATTTATAGCCCTACTTGGGTTATTCCCACACATTTCCCAAGCTAATGATTCTGTAGTTCCACTAAGATATTTTCGTTTTTGTTATATCTTAAATCACGTCGTTAATAACCATGACGTTGAACGTGATAGTTTAAAAGATTTGTTTCCCCATTTTATCTATAAGACAGTTTGAATTTTGGTAAAGAAAATTCTTTTCTAAGTTCCGGGAGAGTTAATGCCGGATTAACCCCCAATTTTTGTTACCAGGGCTGCAAATATGTTCATTGAAATTTCCCTTTTATTTTTCCAGACACGTTATAGCAGTGGTTCTCTCTTCTTCTTTTTTTTTCACGGCACATTCTTTCACTTGACTCCTCGCGGCACACTAAACACACTAATTGGCAACATCACGGGAGACTCGGCCATGCACATGCACAGAGACTTCTCTCAGTCGAACATGAAATACGTGTTTGAAATATAATCTACCACGCATTGAAAATTTTTGTAGGAAACAATAATCACAAGTCTCTCATTGCCTACCAAACTCTTTGATTGTAAACCACAACATTATTTGGAAAATAAATCTATTAAAGTTTTCAAACAAAAATATTTTTATTTCATTAAAATATTATATTATTGAATGAAACTACTTTTCATAAATTTGTTTTATCAACAATAACATAACTTCTAGAATTTTGCGGCAAACATTTGATAACCACAGCTTTAGATAGTTGTAAATACAATTACATTTTTCATGAAACTAACTATTGTGAAGTCATGCCATTGAAGATAAGAACCTAATTATTTGACTTTAATAAGGAAATAATATATGTAAATATTTATACAAGCAACCCAATGTTTCACGGAGAGAAAAGTTGTGGGGATAAGATATTTATTCGAATCAACATGTTTTATTATGCAGTTCGTTTTTATTTCCATGCAAAGACCTGATATTTAAAACATGCACTTCACGTCCAAAATTCCAAAAAATTCCTTTTTTTTTTTCGCTTTACACCAAATACAAATTTATGTTTTCTGCCAGTTTCCCAGGTACGTAGTATTCCTGTGTTACCCAAATAACTTCTAAACGTAAGGGGCACAAAACTAGTGCAAAATTTTGGTGGGTGTTTAAATATAATATCTAACTATTTTAAAGTACGGGGTCTAAGCTAGTGTGAAGCTAATTTCTATTTTGTTACTTAATTAGATGTAAAACAAAACTAGTGCAAAACTATATTTTGTGGTAGTAATTAGTACAGCTATCACAAAATTGTGATGTGTTCTGCGAAAACTATGGGAAGGGTGATCTCAGATTGATTAAACTAAATCATAGCTTGTACATATCTCCATTAAGTCGGTTGCACGTTCGTTTATCAATTTAAAAGTATCGTGATGGATTGTTGACATGAACGAAAATTTACTATTGTGTTTTAATGGATATTCCGTGTTTGGCGTCTGACTAACCCTCCAGACTCTTCCCATGTTTACATCAATGGGTTAGGGGCTATGAAGGTAGTATTTAGAGTAAGCGAAGAGAGTATAATAAACCATCTAGGAAGAAAATACCTTCACACTCGACCATGAATCGAGCCCAAAGATCTACGCTACCGGTAAACCAGACAAAATGAGACTGACGCCCTCGTCCATCATCGTGGATCTTTTAACCGCTTAGTGCAAGCAGTAGGCAGTAGCGACCAGTAAGTTCACACCCTGGGTTGCCACTATTCTCTTAATACAGAATGTGTTGTGATTTACAGGTTTTCAAGAAGGAGTTTCAAATTTTTCCAGACACTTTAGAGATTATTATAGAATATTTAAATTTGGATTTTCATTTTTAACAAAATGTGAAGTCATGCCATTTTTGATTAGAACAGGATGATTTGACCTTTAATGGGAGATTTATGCCGTTGTTATGCTACCCTATGTTTCAAGTAGAAAGAAAAGGGGAGGGGGATTTAACACATTTATTCAAATCGGTATGTTTATTTCTTCACTTTACTTTTTACTTATTCAAGGCTCTTAGTAAAGAGGAAGTATTGTGATCATCAAAAACATATAATACAAGGTGTTGGATGTTGACGTTTCATGGCCCCGAAAAAGTTGTTTTTGACCTGCTGTCTCTCTATATCTGTTTGTCTGTCGCGCAGCATAAGTCCGTAACCATTTTACCAAATATATTAAACTTTGGTAGCTATGGTTTTCATAAAATTCCCTAGAGTCAATTTTGAAAGTATCTATTTAGCCCTATAATAAAGGTCATTTACTTGAGAGTGAAAAGAGAAAAAGTGATCTCAAAATCCTCTCTAATAATCTGGATTAAAATTCGTATACAGACATGGTTTAACATTACAACCAAATTGGTATATTTAATGTTTCCTTAAAAATGACTTATAGAGTACTTTACTCAAGAGAATATCTCTTATTTTGATCACATCTCCACAACTATTTGAGATATGAAAGGACTTATCATTGCAAAATAGTAAGACCATTAAAGATAAGAAAAACTTTGCTTGATATATGTTTTTATAAATCCAATAATTTCCGAAATAGAATCAATTTTTTTCTAAAGAGAGGTATGGGAAATGGAGAGTTGAAAATTTACAAAACTTATACACTCCAGATAATCAGAAAAGTCTTTCAACTAGAAACTCCAAAATAGGGAGCCGGGGAATGGGGTCACATTTTCTAAATTTACAAAACTAAAAGAAAGAATAAACTACTTCTTGCTGCGGCGAAAAAAAAATTTCAATTTGGTATTGGAGACGAAAAAAACCCCGCAGAAATGAAAATATAACTAAACAAGAGACTATCGAAAAGGGGATTAATTGTGTATTTATTACATAGTTAAAATTGAGAAAAAAAAATTCACCTAGGAAGTAGGCTTAGTTACATAATAATTAAAATAAACATCCTCTGCTGACATAGCACGGTGAACTGTCATGTTTGTTAGCGAACCGTAATGTTATTTTATCTCAATATATTTCTGCAAAAGTATGTAGTGTTTTATTTGATGAGATGTGATGCTTTTCTACCCATTATTTTTCTGTAACAATATATATTATTTGGTTTCACAGATCTTCCTAGCTATAAGTAAATGTCTCCTTTTTTTAGGAAGAGTAACTAGAAAGTATGTGCGTTAAATCATTCTATTAATTTTTCTACGCACGGGCCTATTATCTAAGGTTGCTGTGTAATGCTCCAAATTTACAAATATTTCCATATTTGTTAAGAGGTTTGTAAAAGTACTTGTGTTTTCCCGGCTATCCCTGATTTCCATGTGCGTGGCAGCCGCTTTAGCGCGTAGAAGGAATGAGAAGCATATAACAATAAATTACAAATGGAAACTCCCCCGCGTATTTTTTAAATGAAGATCCATGTCCAAATTCCAGGATGGTTATGACAAATATTTAAAAACTTTATCCGTATAAAATTAAACTAAACGTATCTGCCGAATCAATATTTGTATTTATTTTAGTTAAAATTTGTTAAGATGGTATGTAAGTACAGGTCCGCGGGCCAGTTTCATAGTCAGACTTGGTACGCCTCATGTGCGATGCTACACTAAATATAAGACGAAACCTTTCAAATTAAACAAGGGATACTTGTTTAGAGAAATGCGTGGTCATTTGATCAAGAACTAAGATCAGAGTATGAGTGGAGCTTTATTGTTGAATTATATCCGGACAGTAATACGAAATCAACACTACATTAGCACCCAACAACACTCCACCGCATACCGCCTTTAGTGTTGTGTATGAGTATATACCTTTAGAGAGCTATTATGGATCATGGTATTAGAACTGGGTGTGTTATGTATGAGCGTGATGTCCTAGGTAAAGTTGATAAGTAAGTAATATGTTATTATAGCTCTTTTATTTATAAAGTGCGCCTTTAAATACACAAATGAAAAAATAGAATTTACAGTAAATCTTGAGTAAAACGGAGGGAGGCTTTTTACTCTACATGCTTCTACATATATTTCAAAGATAACTGGCTAACACTTTATAAAATGGGTTTATTCATATATTTAATCCCTTTAAAGACCTTAAACTTATTTTACTCGTTTAGTTCCAATAAAAATACATTGGTGGGATCTCCAAGAGTTAATTTATACCCTCTCGTAAGGGAATAAAGCCAATTTCACAGCGATCACTTCCTAACTTAAGGTGATGGGCTGAAATATTATTTCTACCAAAATCAATATTACGGTGTAGCGTGGTACATTTGATTACCTAGGTTCAAGTTTGCACTTTTAATAATAATATTATCTATTCCCTCTCAAGTCTGTATTCCGCCTGGTAGGTGGTCAGCACGTCCAACTGGCCAGGAAAGTAAGGGTTCGATCCCTACCGGCATAAAAGGAAGTGGGTTTCTACCATGTGACGAATTTTGGAGTTTTGTTTTTAAAAATCATAGTGTATGCCTGTAACGTAGTTTGGTCTATTCTCACCTGGGACAGCACTAACAAGGAACCCACTTTGGTGGCTACACAGTCTAAGGCGCTTCATCCACAGCAGAGTAGACACCGATGACGGGTAGATCAAGGTTCAAATCTCAGTCTGGTGTATTGTGGGTTGTTTTTACAAAATGGTTTTCCATTCTAGCTCTCTTTTCTCAAATGCGGATACATTTCCTCTAAATATAACCTTCTTAATCACTAAAACTACTAGCGTTATTCGTACACAAGCGTATAACCCGAACGGATAGTAAGAATCGGTGCTAAAAAAAACGAACAGGGAACTCCAAATCACTGGTATACAACCTCCTTTCACGACATCAGAAGACACCTGCATCGGTGGGCACGTGGGATAAACGTCAAGCTCATTTAGTCAGAGTTTCCAGTGACGGAAAGGTTGAGGCTCAAACTCTGGTCATGTGTACTGAGGTGTTTTTTTTACCAATTGGTTTTCCACACGCCTCCCAAACAAATAGGGGTGCATTTACTTTAATCTATACTTTCCTCATCATCTACTTATTGGTCCAATTAAATTTGCACCCGCCTCGGTGGCGTAGTTAACTAACGCGCTCTTCGTGTTGAGCTTGACCGCCGAGGACGGGGAGATCGAGGTTCGAATCTCAGTCGGGGGAACTGGGGAGCGGGGGGGCGGTTTATACAGGGTTTTCCACTCTCACTCCACGCAAATGAGGGTTTAATTCCTCTAAATGTAACCTTTACCATTCCTAATCAATTACCGTAATTAGTACTTAAGCGTATAACCCAAACGTGTATTAATACATGGTGCTAAAAAAAATTGTAGGTAGCTCGGAAGTGTGGTGCAAAAATAAAGTTGAAGACAAAATTTGGACCCAGCGGGTATCCAAACCGTCTCACTCATTGGGAAGTGGACTTTGATTCTAGGTATAAAATAATAAATACAAAAATTCATTTAGCTCAACATTGACAAAGTAAAGCTACTGTTTTACTATATTATCAGTATTGATACCATCTGTCAAATGTGACAGCTGCAAACGAATCAGTTGGAATTTGAATACACTATCTATTCATCTTTTGTAACCGTCAGATGCCACCGTGTGACATCGTACTTTAGTTTGTCAATTATGGTCACTTTTGAAAAAAAAAAAAACATAAAAATAAAGTATATCTACACTAAAATTATAAAAAGGAAAGATTTTTTTTTGTAATGGATAAACTCAAACTACTGGACCGATTTAAAAAATTCTTTCACCAATATAATTTAATAATATTTAGCACCGCGTCTTACTATCCGTTCGGGTTATACACTTTAAGTACTAATTACGCTAATTGATTAGGAATCGGGAAGATTGAATTAGAGGAAGTGAACCCGCATTTGCGTGGAGGGAGAGTGGAAAACCATTTAGGAAAAACCACCCCCAGTTCACCCGACTGAGATTCGAACCTCGATCTCCCCGTCCTTAGCAGTCAAGCCTAACACGACAAGCGCGTTAGCCAACTACGCCACCGAGGCGGGTCTCACCAATATAAAGCTACATTATCAGCGAGTAGCATAGGCTATATTTTATTTTGAAAATTTAATGTATTCTTCATAAAAATGTCGATAGTCACTCATATTTTATGGTAGAGTCTATGATGATTCTTCATTATGATTGTTGAAAATAATAATGCGGGGGGTGGGGGGGGGAAGGTCTAGTATCCTAAAAATCCTTCGCTTTGTTAATCATAGTCTTAGTTCTCGCAATAGATTGGACTTAAGATGAAGGGAAGGGGTTCAAATCCCGGTCAGATTTACTGAGAGGGAATATTCCTAAATGGTTTTCCACTCTTACAAAACGCAAATACGAATACATTTTATCTTAACTATGCCTTCATCATCATTTTCTCATTAGTGGAAACATGAGCATAGCTCGAACCAGTAATAAGGCGTGGTGCACAAAGATAAATTTTCCATTCTTTGCTTGAAACGCTTGTGGAAGAGACCTTCACTTAAGAAGAGTTTGTGGGTAAACGGTTAAAAATGTTATCGTTAAAAAAAAGATAACCTTAGCCTTATTCGGGATCAGATATAGATGTGAACTTTACTTTTTAATTGGGGTTGGTAAGGGAACTGGAAGAGGTAATAAAATAATAAGGTTCCAAAAGGTTGTGGGGAGGGTTATTCATTTTTAGAACCTGGAACAAAAGTATACCTAGCTCAAAATACATATAAGTTTGAAATTGGCAGTTCTTAAACTGAGTTCATCCAATTCATTTTCCAACGCCAATATTAGAAAGACCATAAAAGTCGAAAATGATGATGCCCTTCACCACGTGCTCAGAGGTGAATGGATTTTTTTTATTATTTAGCACCGCGTCTTACTACCCGTTAGGTGTATACGCTTAAGTACTAATTGCGCTAATGGGTTAGGAATTGGGAAGGTTGAATTTAGAGGACGTGAACCCGCATTTGCGTGGAAGTAGAGTGGAAACCCATCTAGGAAAAACCACCCCAGTTCACCCGACCTAGATTAGAACCTCGATCACCCCGTCTTCAGCAGTCTATCTCAACACGAAACTAGTGTGTTAGCTAACTACGCCACCGTGGTTGTAGGTGAAGTTACTTGATACTAAAATGTGTAGCATCTTAGGCTATGATTCTCTAAATACTACGCACCACTCTCTGATTAATTTATTTTATTTTTGTAAACCCATAGAAATGATCGAAATGTTGTAACGTTGTCTATAAACCAGATTTGTGAGTATAACAAGTCTTATATTTATTCAAAGCATACTACTGTGTTTATAAAACTCGGAGTTTGGTTGCCTATTTATTATATAAATCTCTAAATATTTGAATTCTGGGATTAGAACAACGCCTCAATGATTAAGTCCATGGTCGAGACATAGGCAATGTGCATTCAGTACAGAATATTTGAAATGCTGTGTACTGGAACTATTAATATTGCTATTATTACTATAAGGTTGTCGATACAAAATAAACCATTAGTATTATAAAACAAATAATAAAATACAAGCCGATGGAAAAGCTAAAATAAATTTAGAGGGCATAGATTTTGAGAAGGCGAGATAGAAAAAAGTAATGAACGATATAATAATATTTTGCACCGCTTATTAGTACCCGTTCGGGTTATACGCTTTAAGTACTAATTACTCTAATGGATTAGGAATTGATAAGGTTGAATTATAGGAAGTGAACCCGCATTTGCGTGGAGGGAGAGTGGAAAACCATTTAAGAAATACCACCCCCAGTTCACCGGACCGAGATTCGAACCTCGATCTCCCCGTCCACAGCATTCGAGCTCAACACGACAAGCGCGTTAGCCAACTACGCCACCAAGGCGGGTCCAACGATATAATGGGGAGTTATTTAAATAATGATATAAGACAAAGCCCCTCTCTTAATGAACTACTTCTTTATTGCATAACTTTCAACGTGAGACACCTAAGGCCCTCAACCAGCTAATAGGTGATGAACCTCCTTGGTCGGAGGCTGTAGGGAAAATACTGGAATTATTGCAAACAATCTCATGCTATGCAAGTAAACCTTCCTATATACGTAACAATCCCGAAGAAAGTCAGAGAAAATCAAGCGAATGACACTTTATTAAGGAAAAGAGCAATATGAAAACAACGAAGCGACATTATTTGCGAGAGTTGTACGGGACGCGTCGCTGACAATAGAGGATACGAAGTAGATTTCGACATTCGCTGGAAAAATAAGTGAGAACGAATACGTTTCATTGGTTTTGTTTGTTTAACATTTTAGCAAACAAGCGCACGTAAAATACGAGTCGGAAAGGACTTTGAGACGTCTTGCACGGTGATATAAAGGCACGATAAAAGGGTTTGGGTTTTATTTCTAGGATCTGCCCCTGTCGTAAAACTGAAATAATGTTGTCCATTTCACATAGAAGAAAAGGTTGAATAAGGGGGGGATGGGGTATTAATAGGCGTATTATATAGATATAGGTATTAATGGACAAATTCTTAAAGAAAGGATTCAAGCTGCACATGTGGTCACGTGGTTTATGAAGTGCAGTTTGCAATGAACTGTTGCTGGCAAAGGGAGGGGGAGTTTAAGTTTCGTATCTCAGCCGGATGCATTAGGGGTGTTTTTTTCACATGGGATCCACTATGGTGGTTTTTCCCATCCTCTCTTCATATTAATGTGGGTGCACTTACACTAAACAAGATTCCATGTACCTACACATTATATTAAACCATTAACCACCTACAGGGGTGGATCCAGATCATTTTCATAGGGGGGTCATAATAAATAACATAGTTACTTACCATGTTAGATTTCTGTTTAAAGTCATTTAATAATTTCTCATTCATACTCGATCTTATGTATGTTTTAAACCTTGGTCATCCTCCACACCTTTTTAAAATTAGATGATTTTATAAGTGATTCGGAGTGGCCCTCCTTTAGCAATTTTTTGAAAAATTGTTCACTTTAGAAGTTATGCTTAGTCTTCGACTTGATTTTCTTTTTTTTAACTAGATTCTTTTATAAGTCATTTAAAGGGTTCCTCACCTAGAAATTTTTGAAATTTGGATACCCCTCTGAGCTATTTTGAATGATCCTCATCTTAATGTTTTACGACAGTTAAATACCTCTAGTAGATAAACTTTGAAGGGGTCTTCCACCAACAAAATTTTGAAAATTGAATTGTTTCAGAAACTAGGCTATTAGGGGTGGTCCTCACTTGAAAATTCTTCACAATGACATGCATCTATAAGCTATTTGGATGACCTTAGAAGCTATTATTATTAGAGTTTATAGGCCCATCGACACAGTGAGGTCATTCGGGCCTTGAACGATATAAAAAAAGTAAAATCCTCTTAGGGGACTGGCATAATAATTAACCTGTCAGAATATGCTGGTGAATGCACTATATATAAAACAATATATGATATAAATATAAAAATAAAAATAATAGATCTCAATATGATACAATACCTATTTGAGACACTCAATAGGCGTGCTTAAATGGGTTATTAGTACAAATTGAGTGATACACCTGATAAAAAAACAGATGTATAAACTAGATTAAAAGTACAGAACAAACAAATCAAAATATAACACGTTTAAATGACAAAACATGTTAAAATAATACTACGTTAAAAAGACAAAACAAACATATTAAAATACAAAATTTATAGAGACAAAACGAACATATTAAAATATACTAAAAGTGTTAAAAATAATCTCAATATGAGATAGCATCCAAATGAGCCACTTTATAAAAGTGATTAAAACCTCATTTAAAAGATTCACCTGGCGTATAAAATGGAGTAAACATATGACTCCATCCACACTTTCATGTAGTGAAAAACGAAGGTCACCATTAAAATTAAGAGCCGAGTGAATAGGAGCATACTTGCGACACTACATCAAAATGTGGTACACACTAAGGGGAGCATCGCAAAGCTCGCACACTGGAGGTGGAGCCCCTCTTGTTAAAGACCCATGGGTCAGAAATGTATGCCCGACGCGAAGTCTTGTCACAATGACCTCCTCTATTCTAAACTTTCGTATAGAAAAGGACCATCGCGACACACCATACCTGATGGACCGCAGCTTGTTCTGAGCAGGGGTCGAAACCCAGTGCTCGTGCCAGGTGCATAAGACCCCACGCTGAAAATAACCCTTCAGGTCTAAATATATGACACCCAAACTCGCCTCAGGAGGTAGAAGGACCGCCTCCTTGGCTGCCTGGTCCACCAGTTTCCTGAAAGACCAGCATGACAAGGAATCAAACAAAAGCCTTATAAGCTATTTAGAGCTTTCCTCCCCTGACTTTTCTGCCAATTATATGCTTCTAATCTAGTAATTATTTGAAGCGGTCTTCTCCAGCAAATTTTTGACAGACTGCATCTAGAAGTCATTTGGAATTTGATTTAAGGACATATTTTAGCTTCATATTCGATAATATCAGAGGATTTGAAATATATCTATATTTGGGTGCATTTATTCCAGGGATAGGCCAACTATTTCCAGGGGGGGCAGGGGCAAAATCCCTAAAGTTACACCGCTCCTGCTGTCCACACATACTATCTATCTGGTATTCGTGGATGAACTGCTCTAAGGCGCTTATTTGTCTGCTTTGATGTGCGATAGTCAACCGTCTCTATGCGGAACAATTTTCGTTACTTGCTGTGCACGAAATTATTCGTACATGAAAACTAATATTTTTTACACACTTGCGTGAGTCATATCGAACACTGATTAAACGTGGACGAATAACGCACGTGTGTACCCGGCTGAAGAGTTGTATGCGAGTAAAAAGATTTTTTTTATGTATAATTTATCTGGGTTGTATTTTCTTTATAGAATTCGAACCTTCATTTATTTATTTTTTGTATTAATTTTCTAACTTTCGCAGGGGGATCAACTAACCCTTTGAACCCCCCTGAATCCACGCCTGACCACCTATGTACTGAAGGTTTCCCCATTCGTTATTTCTTCCCCTGTACTCCTCTAGAACCCCCAGTATGTTTTATAGGACCCCTTACATCCTTATAGGACCCTCTATACCCTTTTATAACCTCCTTTATGTTTTCTAGCTAGATACAAATCAAACAGTCCCTGGAACTGTCAACGAGTCCTCTACAAATATTTTGACATCAGTTTACGATGGTCTGGTTAGCCTGGTGAAGACTCGAGATGAAAGAATATAGTGTTCTTGACAAACGTTTCCAAAGAAACCGCGCCTTGGTTCAATCACCGCAGCCAACTTTCACCACCGAGGGCCTCACATTATTTGCCAGCTAACATATTTTGAAGGATGTTTATTCTGGTGAAAGAGACAATATTCGCTCAATGCGACGTTGTCTCGTGCACCCTTTCTTCAGGAACTTGGAGCGGCAGTTGCGCCTCTGTTTGGCGACTACAGTAGCCCCATGGCTTCTTTGGTGCTGGCTGACAACTCACAGCTGACAGATGACGGCTTTGAAAAGTTACCAGACCAAATTATGTATCCCTACACTGAACCATATGATCTGCAAAGACATGTGCTTAGCATCTGTCACTTCTGACAGTCAAAATTTAGGTATATACCTAAATGTTGACTGGCAGAAGTCAGTTGTGAACTGTCAGTCAGCACCAAAGAAGCCAGGGGGCTACTGTACATGACACCACGCTAGCAGCTGTGTCTCCGAGAACTTGAAGCAGCTGTTGCGCTTCCATTCGGCGACCACGCGATACCACGCTAGCAACTGTGTCCCCAGGAGCTTGAAGGAGCTAGGTGCCAAGGCCCAGTTTTTTTATTTTCTCCAGGACAATTAATAAACGTATGTTTTGTGAAATTGAAGGCTCTCCTTTAACATTTATGAAGTTACGTTTGTAGAAATGGATGTTGTCTTTGTTATTAAATTAAGTCGCGTGTTAATATGATAGTTTTGTTCAAATAAGGTAAACAACACATTACTATAGCTTAAAACGACTGCATTAAAAAAAACAATCAAATATAAGTCTGTTCAGCGTAGGAATTGTTTTCTTAAAGGCCTTTTTCCCTACCAGAAATACATTATATAGTAGGATATTGTTAGGAAAAATGACTTTTCAGAGAGTAATTCCTACCGTGAATGAAATATACCAATTACATTACCCGGTTTTAGGTTAATTTCATTTAAAAAAAATACATTTTATTAATTATATTTAACGTTTGGTTTGAGTAACACACAAGTTTGCATGTTTATTAATAAGAATATGAAGTATGTTCTATTAAAATTTAATGTGGGCCACAATTCCAAGCAGCATCTTAATAATACGACCAACATATGCTTTTATTTGATTATTTTGGTATATTCAACATAGACTTTAGGAAACGACTGATTACATCAGCGCAAAACTAACGAGCTAGTTTGATCCTAAAACATTCACTGCAACCAGTCCAACGGCCGCCAATTCATCACACCGTGAAAGATGAAGCCCCTTTTAAATCAATGATAAATTGTTCTGCCATGCTGGTAATTGAACGCGGGATCCTTTGTTCAACAGGCCGCAGCCGACTGAGCTGAGGTGTTGGACGGCTATATGTTAAATATTATCTCTAATCATTTAAATACAATTAAGACACCTGTAAAGTAATTTTACACATAATAACAGCATCGATGGACATTCGGACTAAGACTTGAATAATGTCTGGTTTGATTTGCCACTGACAATGAGGTTAGGGTTAAAATCCCAAACTGAGAGTATTTTTTTCCTAAACAGTTTTGCACTCTCCCTTCACACAAATGCAGGTACACATAATCAAAACTACACCTTATTTTCTACCTCATTTGGGTAAATATGCTAGAGTACATACACAAAAATAAAAGTGTTATGCTCCATTGTTCAACCAAATGAGCTTATCGTTCATCATTTAAACTTGCAATATCTTATGTAATAGCCCGGGCATCCCATTAAGATCAACTGGCGCATAAAGACAACCATCTGGAGCTAGAACCTCAAAAGTACTGTACAGTCCAATTTTCATAGGAAGAGCCTTTTGAGAAATGCAAACTCTTTTCCCGTCCCAATTGATACAATTTGACTATATTATTATCTATTGTTATTCTAATTGTATTAATAATACCTTTCAAATGTGACAGCTGCTGATAGTATGAGCTATGAAAATTGGGATGCACATTTTCTATATTAAAGTAATTAATCAATACTTGAATATGAAATCTTAAGCATCTATCATATTTTGTTGGTACATTATACTGTCACTTAAGAACAATGTAATGCAATGTTTTGCCATAAAAACCGTAAAAACACTGGTATTCTCTACATCTCTACATTAAGATACCTTTCCCATCATCCCATCCCTTTATATTATATAGTTTACTTCATCGATAAAAAATAATGGCACTAAATAGTAAATATATATATTATTAGCACCGCGTCTTACTATCCGTTCGGGTTATACGCTTTTAAGTACTAATTACGCTAATGGATTAGGAATTTGGAAGGTTGAATTAGAGGAAGTGAACCCGCATTTGCGTGGAGGGAGAGTGGAAAACCATTTAGGAAAAACCACCCTCAGTTCACCCGACCGAGATTCGAACCTCGATCTCCCCGTCCTCAGAAGTCGAGCTCAACACGACAAGCGCGTTAGCCAACTACGCCACCGAGGCGGGTNAAACCATTTAGGAAAAACCACCCTCAGTTCACCCGACCGAGATTCGAACCTCGATCTCCCCGTCCTCAGAAGTCGAGCTCAACACGACAAGCGCGTTAGCCAACTACGCCACCGAGGCGGGTAATAGTAAATAAGA
The DNA here is from genome assembly GCA_901482245.1 of Timema douglasi. NCBI lineage: Eukaryota > Metazoa > Arthropoda > Insecta > Phasmatodea > Timematidae > Timema > Timema douglasi. The sequence goes on from CABEEJ010000675.1 coordinate 233,312, forward strand.
GCCAACTAATAAATTATCTTCAACCCCGTGAAAGAAATTATGTTTTATAATGTTTTATGTTCTGCATAGAGTTTATTCTTGTGTTTGAAATAAAATTACTTCTAGTTTATCATCTTCATCAAACTTCCTGTACTCCAGGATTATCTTTCTTACTGACACTAGACGTTATATGCCTATAAAACTTGGAAAGATCAAAATTCTCACATCTAGCGAATCCCCGACTTTTTAATACATGACAAAAACCAGACGGTATCTAAGATTGCTTTTTTTTTCTCCTTTCATATTCTAACTGTAATTCCATTTTTATTTTCCGCACTGAAACGTTTTCATTTCGATTTATATATACCTACACCTTAATGTCTATGCTATCTTTTCCTCTCATCCATCGTATTATTGCTCTTCCCTATTGAAGGTTTGTTCTGCTAAAGACCCTTATTTTCTTTTTAAAAAAACTTTCAGACTTGAGGCCATTATTTCACATACTCATATTAATTTATTTTGTATTTTTTTACTTTTACCGTTTTTCTTTATGGATTCTTTATTATGTTTTTAATTCATTTAATCATTACTTCTTGCTTCCTTTTATTTCTCTATTCCATTTTAAACCAGTGCTTTGTTGAGGCTATTATGTAGAACACTATTTTGTATAAAAAGAGTCACGAGATTAGAGGATTATTTCCATGTCTTAAAGACTTTTATTTTTATTTATAACCGCGCCTTACTACCCGTTTGAGTTATACACCTAATGGGTTAAGAATTGTGAAAGTCGATTACAGAGGAGGTGAACCCGCATTTACGTGGAGGGAGAGTGGAAAACCATTTAAGAAGAACCACCCACAGTTCACCAGAGCGATATTCGAACCTCGATCTTCCCGTCCTCAGCAGTCTAGCTCAACACGAAACTAGCGGGTTAGCTAACTAAGCCACCTAGGCGGGTTCTTAAAGACTGAATTATAGCTCCTAAATATGTCCAGTTTTCGTTTTATTGCCCAAATATTTAAAAGTCTAGTGATCGGTTAAATTTTTTTTAAAGTCGTAAGTCCTAAAAACTATGTGTTTGGAAAGTGTGTTATAATCTGAGTAGGGGGAAAGTACATCTACGAGGGCGAACAAAGAGCCAATTAACTCGAACAATGGGTGGCTTAATTGGGTAGGGGGGTGGG
>CABEEJ010000676.1:0-17984 GCA_901482245.1 Timema douglasi
CATTTCATCTCACAATCACCCTACCATTACACATTAGCGTAAGTGCGTATAACCCGAACGGTTAATAAGACGCGGTGCTAATAATAATAATACTATATTAATTTCGATATAATGGATCAAGTAAAAAAGTGTCAAAGTAGGAAATAAGAGTTGTATAGTTGTATGTTAAAATCGATACCAAAATACTATTGAGATACATACAATTTTACAATTTTCCTGGTAGGCCATGGGAGGAAGGAAAACGAAACAAGTGGATTCAAGCTGTCAATAGAAATAAATAAGGATTATTATTAATATTTGTTTTGTTACAACTGGTTCTCAATTACGAAAAAATCCAAGAACTATGTTAATAAACCAGTCAATTTCGAAAGTTTGTTTTATTTATAAATCAAATTAAACTCGGCAGTCAATCTTTGTAGTGGTATACTAGAGAAATCACTTATAGCTTCGATTTAATGTTTTTTTACTATATAATGAGTTCATCCCAATAGTCATTGCTTATTTATAAATATTTGTTTACAATGGGCCTAGTTAGAAAATAACAATAGTCTCCATTATCATTCCACATAACTAGGGCCTTGCTATTTGTAACAAATGATGGTGCAGTAAGATTTTGGGGTTATCGTATGATATGGTAGCAATTTGAACCTAACCTAACCTTTAATGTGTGAATAAATAACCTTTATAACCTTACATGTGTGAATAAATTAAAAAAATCGATCAAATATAATTTTAAGAATAATTTTGTCAGGAATTGACGTGGACGGCCTAATAGAATATGACTCAAAAGGACAATTTGGTGAGTTTGCAAAGATTTTTTTTTTCTTTTTTCGAATTTTTTGAAAATATTTGTTTTGTTACTATCATAGTCCCACATCCGTTGATGTGTGTTGGAGTGCTATAAATCATAAAATCTATCATAATTTGCCAGAGAAAATAAAGAATCTCATCGTGTTTCCATACTAGCCCCGACAGTTTTTCTTATACATATCACATCATAATTTTATTTAACACCATTATTGCATTCACAAGTAGACATAGCATCAAATAATATCCAGGCACCTACAAATAGTACTTTGAAAACCTTTTAATTTTTACGATTCATTTAAATTTAGCTTATGGGATGGAAATTATAGGTTAGTTGGATAATAGCGTATCAATTATCATATTAAAAAAGTTGAATTTTAATTTTGAAGTTTGGTCAAATCAATAATGTGGCTCGCTTTAAATAAAGCTAAATCTTTTCCGAAAGATTGTTTGGCAATATAGCCAGGATTAACCTTTTGTAAACCATATTTAATATTTTTTTGTCATTGTTGTTGTGATAATGTACGTTAACTATATCAACGACAGTGAACTGTTTCACTTTTGAGTTTCAAAATCTCGCCACATGGGCGCCTCATGCGTTTTACTAACTAACGCCCCTATAGTCTAAACACGGTGCCTATAACTATTTTCAAACAAATGTAAAACACAAATACATACAATTTAACTGTCATCTTATTTGCCAAAAAACCAGAAAATAACAGAAATGAGGTCACGTGACTAGCTCTAAGCCTCTCGCAAAATGTTGATACTATACACTTCGACTACTTGGCTTGAGTTGGAATAGCCTTTTATTTTTTGCTAGAAACCTGCTTTTGAGACCCAATCTAATTTCAAAAACAATTGACTCTATCATTGCTTGTGCGCTTTGGAGACGTTTTTCACTCTGTATAAAGACTCAGACAACTGTCTCGACTGTTATTGTGAGGAGATTTCAAATAACTAGTTAAGTGGAAAGCATATGTTTTGATGTGTTGCACTTTTTAACAACACAACACTATCATTAAAAAAAAAATACATCGGTACAAAAATCTTAAAGATCTGTTTACACACAATAACATTAAATATATTCCATTCACCGTAGGAATTGACTTCTGAAAGGCCTTTTTCCCTACCATAAATCTACTATATAGTAGTTTATTGGTAGGAAAAAAGACCTTTCAGAGAGTAATTCCTACCGTAAATGGAATATATGTTGATAATCACTTGTTTCTAGTTTGCGTTGCAAAGCATCACGGGTCAACATACAATTCTTTAAACGTATGAATCGCTCCTCCATTCACGCAGATTCTGCCATACATTTTCGGTGAATGTGTGAATCAAGCTTTACTTACTACGAGCATACACTTTAGTAATTTATTCCATACTTGTGCATTACATTTATTCAGTGCCATAAAGTAGGAAAGGTTTGTAAGGCAAACTATTCAGTTGGGCACGCATTGAACTTGAGAAGTTTGGTTTGTTGGAGACGAGGAAGTCGGGGTTTGAATCGCGGCCGGGTGTACTGAAGATGGTTTTTTCTCAATGGTTTTCTACTCTCCGCCCACGAAAATAGCATTTCATTCCAATTTCAGAAGTTGCACAACGCGCCACTGAATATTTTTTTATCATAAAAAAATATATTTTAATAATAGTGAACCCAATTTTAATATCCCTATGTCACGATTTTATTCAACTTGGCACTAAAGTTATGCTAAAATTTGGGATGACCATATAAACTTTGCAAACTAGCCGGTATTGGCTATTTTTTTATTTCATAAAGAGCTAAAGGGGTACGTAGGTTACAGCCCTGAAACGGATGCGCGCTAGCTACACTTTGAGATATACTCATCTAAATAATTATACCTAAGCCATTTTACCAACCGGGCTAAAACTTGATACCTATGGTTTTCTTAAGGTCCCCCCGATAAATTTTTGGAACTATATGTCCAACCTTAAAATTAATGGTAGTTTACTGAAGGACAAAAAGAGATAAAATCGATTTTCTCAAAATCCGCCCTAACGATTTTGATTATATTTTGTATTTAGCTACTGATCAACATTACAAATAAAATGGAAACTCTCCAATAGTTTCTGAGCTATAATCATATATATATATATTTTAATCAAGCTCTTAGAAATCAGGTGACCTGGGGGTCTAGGGGTAAGGTGTCAGACTTCTATGCTGCCGACCGGGGTTAAATCCTCGGTCACGGCACAGATTTATCTGATTACCAAACCCTTCCTTCACCTCTGACAAGACATCTTGTGAATGTGGGGAATGCCAGGCCTCCACCGTGGTTCGGATTCCACGTTAAACTGTAGGTCCTTCATTTCATCTCACAATCACCTTACCATTACACATTAGCGTAAGTGCGTATAACCCGTACGGGTAGTAAGACGCGATGCTAATAATAATAATAATCTTAGAAATCAGGAATTGACTTTTATACTCTTTGGTGGATAAATATGTTTTCCTATTCACAATGTTTCTGTAAAAGTATATTTTCTTATTTATACCCTTTGGTGGAATGTCTATGAAATAATATATACTATTTTGTTTGACAAATCATACTAGTTTTAAGTAAACGTTTCTATATGTAGATAAAGTAGAGAGAAGTCTTTGCGGTAGGCGCATCGTACCATTTATTTTACTTTATTTTATATTATGGTCTCCGTAGTTTTCTGAGTATGGTATTTTTTTGCTTTGAAATGCTGGTGGTTAAGTAATCAGAACATGTATCTTAATAAAAATAAGACAAATGAAGCACACGTTTTCTGGATGAATTAATTCTAACACTCGAGTTGTTTAATAGATGCAATACTACACTTCATACAGTAATGTGACGAGGGCTGTATAATCAATTACAAAGACAACCTAGAGAAGGATCTTGGTGGAAGAAACTTTAGAAAATACAACATTTTATTGCGTTCAACAATGAAAATATTTAATAACATAATGAATAAAATTTATTATAAATTTATGCTATCTATTGATTTTATTTGCAAATATTTTATGACTTGTGTATATATATTAATAATTGTTTAATAGCTCTTCTAGCTTTCTTCTCGAGACTAGACATTCAAACACTGCAAACAATGTACTGAGGTTGTTATAATGGCCGCGCAACAATGTTTTCCCTGTTGATATTTTGTTCTCTCTTGCTCATTACAGAAATAGGTTTGGTTTGGAATCAAACTTTAGTCTACTGGTAAATATAACTTCTTCTTTCCTGACAATAACATGTTTTCAATTACACTATAGATACTATGGTGCTGTTTTTAATCATTATTTGAAGTTCAAAGGTCATCAGCATCAGAACTGTAAGTGTCTAATTATCCGTGACACTGAACGACTGTTTTATGGAGCTGGATTCGCTTTTCACTTGGTAGTGATTGGCGTGGAGTTCAAAATTAGAATTTTAACTCGATGCGCCGAGTGTAATTTTCTCACCTTCTTGGGTGCACTTCTTCAAAGATACCCTACTCATCCCCACACATTAGGTTATAAACGACAATGACCCCAGGGCTATACGTACAAATAAAAATAAATCATCCCTAGTAAAACACAACTCGCACTTGAGGCGTGAGAGTCTTAAAAGTAAGACTCAGATCAGTTAAAAAATAATAATTTTACACTTTTGGAGAGCATCTTTACTTAAGTTTGCCATCTATGTTATATTAGGTGTATTTAACGTGTACTTTATGAGCGAGCTCATATTTCACACGACTTGCAAATTAATCTAGTTGTAGAATAGACACCACAACCAATATCACTGCTAACAGAGAGTTCCACCAATAAGAGGATACCATGCCGGTAATCAAACCAGGAACTCTTGCCTCAAAATTACACACGGTACAGAACACGCTATGGTCGGAATCTGGCAGTAAGAACCATATCTGTCAGTTACCATAGTAATTAAACTAAATTTTAATATTATTCATAAGCCAACTAATGTTACCTGCAGCTCTAGTTTTCAATATATATTATCAATACCTACACAATAACAATAATAATAGAGTAGGTGACCTGGTGGTCTAGGGGTAAGGTGTCAGACTTCTGTGCTGGCGGCCGGGGTTCAATCCTCGGTCCCGGCAAGGATTTATCTGATTACCAAACCCTTCCTTCACCTCTGACAAGACATCTTGTGAATGTGGGGAATGCCAGGCCTCCACCGTGGTTCGGATCCCACGTTAAACTGTAGGTCCTCCATTTCATCTCACAATCACCCTACCATTACACATTAGCGGTGCGTATATTATTATTATTATTATTAGCACCGCGTCTTACTACCCGTTCGGGTTATACGCACTTACGCTAATGTGTAATGGTAGGGTGATTGTGAGATGAAATGGAGGNTCACCCTACCATTACACATTAGCGTAAGTGCATATAACCCGAACGGGTAGTAAGACGCGGTGCTAATAATAATAATAATAATGATAATGATAGAATAAAATGTCACCCGCGTTGACCGAAAAAAATTATGTTTGTATTTTCTAGAAGGAGTTCAAAATCCTACCATAAATAGGAGATATTTTCCCTCCTCGTTAAATCAGCTGTAATATCTGTCCACGGCTACAGCCATGTACAGTATGTGGCGTGGGGCTACAGTAGCTCAATACATAACAAACGAAGACTCGCCAGACCGTGTAACTCCAATCATTTGCATAGCTCAGCCAATTTACCTCGCTACACAGTGAGAGTGTGTCTAGGTTCCGTGTGGAATTTGCATAGCCCACAGGGGCGCGTGAGAGATGGGCGAGGGGAAACTTTTGAAGAGTGGGATATGGGCGGTACGGATAAAAAGGATACATAGCCTATTTGCATAACTTTTTTGAATTTTAATCTCGATATCCAATAAAGTTGGGTCGAATCCACTATTTTAAGAATCCTAACCCCCAATTTACCTTCGAACCTACCATCCGAATCTATGAAAAAATCATGGTTATAAGAGGAAATATAAATATGATAGTAGAATAATAGAAAATAGTAATAAGTATTTCTAGTAGTCTATTCATGATGATATTCATACATTCAGTTAAGTGTTAAATTACTGGTCTAGGGTCTTGTTGGTTGGTTCATCCTATAATTATAACTGGTTCTGAGCCACTAATAAGCGGTACTAGAGCTCTAAAACAAATTCCAGTTGAAAAATTGAAAAAACAATTTTTTTTAGAAATTTGAAATTATAATCTTATATTTTCTACAAATCTTGAATACCCTTAAGGATTAGAAGGATTCTAAGATACAAGGATCCCATCCCTAGTATCCAACCTATAAATAGTGGATATCAGGTTGTTCCCCACGGCTAGTTAGATGGTTTATTCCATCAGTCGCTTTGCTGTAATAACGTTTTATATATATTTGAGTTTGTGCAGGGATGTTGGATAGAATAAACCTAGAATGGTTACTAGACTAAATCAGGACTATTTACGAATAAATAATTGTAATTTTTTATTTTCTCACATAGATAAAGTATTTAAATCGACATTAACCGGCCCCGGCTCGATTCCCGGCTGGTACCATGTGTATTTTTTCAGAAAGGTAAATTATCCCAGAGGACACCAAGGTTTGGTTAATAAGTCTTAATTTAGGTTGAGTTTCTACTGATGCCATATCCTCACGCTCACTATCACCATCACCTCATTTCATTGAGGACAATGGAAAGAGCCTTCACGAAAAGGACGTAAGATTAGTAAATTTGGTCGTCTCCTGGGCAACGGTACATTAGTCCTAGCTAATCTTTCCACAAAACTTGCCTACGAATGATGTATCCCATCCGCGCAATATTGTAACTATACCTCGACATAATGACGTGTATTAACTCAAAAAAGTGGGCCTCACAATCTGTGTGTCTGTATATATTTGAGGCTACAGCCGAAAAAATTAGTTGAATATTGTTCAAATTTTATAATTATTTAGAGGCCTAATCGTTATTTTAGGTCCTAGCTTTAGAATTAAGGCTGGTTTACTGATAGTTAATTTTTGAAAATTCAATAATAATTTTTAATGCTTTAACAATTTTGACATGTTAGTTTAGTGAATAATTGATTTTGGGTAGTTGGCGGATGACTAATTTTTTAAAGTCTAATTTTTTTGAGAATGGATTTAATTCTTTAGCTTTAAATGTGAAGATACTAGGAGAATGATATGATAAACTTTAATTCATGTCATTTTCCTAAATAATGTTTAATATGATTGTCAAAATATGTTTATTTTTTTACGAGAATAAAAATAACCGAAATTTAAAATTTTTCTTACAATCTATAATAGACTAAGTAAGGTAAATATTAAGGTCCCTTAGATTTGTGTCAGAACTACCTAGTCATTCGACAACAAGAATAGCGGGGCTATCGCTTTTATCGCCCTTTCTCAGCACTGAATTTATCATATAAATATATATATCATATATATATATAAATTTATTAAGAGAATAATATTTAATGTTAAATGTCTAAGTAATTTAATTACCGATACGTATCCAGGTTAAAAATCGACAAAGTCAACTTTCTTGCTCGTCCGAATCAAAGGGTTCTTGGATTCAAGCACAGCGACATTCCAGACCTTTGGTAATTTTTGTGTGAATCTACAGCTCATTACCTTGTTTTTAGAAATATTAGTCACTTTGTTTTACATCGAAATCCCCATCACTATACCGTCCAAAAATATAACGGTTAACTTTAAATGTAGGCCTACATAGATATAATTTGATTGTATTTTCCTTAGCCTATACACTCAAACCACCTATCGGTCTTATTCCACAAGGTCTGTCTAAATAGAAAGATTTAATCAATTTTAATTCTTTATTAATTAACAAACAAAAATATATTTATATTAATAAAATATTGGGCCATAAAACTATTTCAAACATCTTAGTCAAATTTATAAACAATAATAAATTTTGGTAAAATGCTCATGTAATTTAAAAACCTAAGTATTTATTAAACTTAACTTACACTTTTATTGCTTGAAAGGTAATTATTTTTACATCTTCTCTTGGAAAAAATATTTAAATCATAACATAAAAAATATGACTAACGCAAATACAAAATAACAGTATTTAACTCATTCCTCTTTTTTCTTTCTCGCTATCTTACAGGCAGAGAAAGTATTGTGATCTTCAAAAAAATTTAACTCGAGAATTTGATGAATCTCTCGACGTTTCATGACCCCCCGAATCCGAAAAAGTAGTTTGACTTTCTGTCTGTCTGTCTGTCTGTTTGTCTGTACCTCTAACTAGAGCCTAAACTATTTTACTGATCAGGATAAAACTTGCCATATAGGGTTTCCAAAGGGTGGCCCCGAGGGGTTTTTGAATTGGGAAATCCAACCCTAAAATTAAGGGTAGTTTCCTTAAGGGAGGAAAGAGAAAACTAAAGGTAAGGTATTGCGACAGTAAAAAAAAAATCTAACCGTATATGTTGATGAATATCGACGCTTCATGACCCCCGAACCCTAAAAGGTGGTATTAGCAATGTCGTGTGTTTGTTTAACCCTAAAATTAAGAGTAGATTAATAACTATCGAAAAGAGAAAGAATCGATTTTCTCAAAATTGGCTTTAACGATTTATCTAGGCGTTGATTAAGATAAATAAAATTGATATTTTAATTCTCCTATAAAAATGACTTTTAGGGTACTTTACAGAAGCGGATATTTCCGTATCTCCGTTACTATTAGAGATACTAAATAACTTATCATTGAAAAATGGTAGTACTATTAAAAATAAAAAACTTTTATTTGAAATATATTTTTATAGGACCAATAGTTTCTGAGATATTGGCAAATATATTAATACAATTTTATGAGCTTTAGTGGTATAGAAATACTAAATTTTTAACGCAATAATTCTGCAATGCCATAGAGTAATTAAATATAAGTCTCTCAAAAAGTTTATGCTATTTTTCTTTTAACCTTTCAGGAGAAATATTTCCTTCATTTTAGACTCAATAGTTAATACTTACAATTTTTATTGGTCAAACTTTACCAATGAAGACTTTAATAGCAATGCGATTACCTGAAGATGTGCACACCTAATAAAATGTTAAAATTTTAACCGAAAGTCGAAATTTTAATACGAGGTGTTGACCCTTATGGAACCAAAATCGATATTTGTTTATTGGTCCAAACATACAAATGAGGATATTAATTCTTAAAAATAAAATTATAAAATTTATAACCGGGACTCAAAAAATTGTCACGTATGTATCGTGGAATTTTATGCTTGTGTTTGGCAGTATATATTATTTCGTTTCACATATATTACGAGCTTTGAGTAAATATTTCCATTTTTAAACACTAGATCGAGAAAGTCCTTGCGAAGTACCGTACTAGTTATTCAATTTGCGCGTGAGAAGAAAGAGGGATAGTGATATTAAACATAACTATGTAGTTACTGGTTGCCCAGACGAGATATAGCCGTTTGATGCACTATTGTAGTGACATTAAGCTGAAAAGGGGGTGGAAGTTGGAGGAGATATCTTATGTTCAGTAATTAGTGTTTGTTTGCTCAGCTGTTTGTCTCGTTTGTTTTTCTCTGTTGGCAGCGCGCACGATTGTTAATTGGCTGGCTGGCACTTCGCACTTGTGACATGTTGAACACTTCTTGTTGTTTGATGTATCTGCGATAGTCCCAGTAATAGACGGAAGGCATTAAAAAAAACAATGTTTCGGGTTCATGGGGTCATGAAAAATGGGCATCACACAAAAACTTAAATTATATTTTTTTACAATCACAATATTTTCTTTTACGAAGGGTTGCAAGTCTAAAAGTAGATATAAAAACATACGCCAAACTAGTGTCGTCAGAACAATTAAAATAAACATCATCGACTGACATTGCAAGGTGAACTGTTATGTTCTTTGGTGAACAGACACATTACTTACTTTTTCCTTAATTTGTTTATGTAACAGTGTGTATTATTTCATCTATGCTCTTTTATAATTAGGTTTTTGTCATGTAAAGTGCAGATAGGCATTTTATACAAAATTGTAAAGATCCACTTTCAAAAAATTTTGAATTTTTGAAAATCACTCATCAATAAATTCCTTTTTAAGAAATTTTTACTAAAAAACGAAGTATTCATTGTTATTTAGTAGGTCAACCGCTTCCAGGTATCCATTTTAAACAAATTTGCTTGAGCCATTTTCGAAATATTTTGAAAAAAAATATTCATAATTATATTACCCTTAATTTAAGGGCTGGGGTTAGAATCAAAAACCTTCCCAAGGTATAGCCCTGTAAAATCCAAATATCAAATTTGGACAAAGTCCATCAAAATGATTTTGAATCCATGGCAAGGGACAGACAAAATGGTAAAAGCCACGTTTTTTGATTTGGACACACATAAAACGTAACGATTCATTTTAATCTCGTGGTTAACAATTTTCTGGATTACAATATTGTTTCTTTATATGAAAAAGTAATTTAAAAAAAAATCAGTCATAAGTGAGCTACTATAATTAATATTTAGATGAAAAACAGGTAGATAACTTACAGTTAATATCATTACCAAACAATAGTATATAGGCTACCCGTTTGAAGCCAAATTGTTAAGGCCAATTTTTAAAATAGCTAAAAAATTTGAAAAATCATTCATAAGTAAACTACTTATAAACTAGTTTCTACCACAAAAACAAGTAAACAGTGTTATTTTCATAGTAAACACTCCCAAGATACGCATTTGGAACCAAATCGTTAAATCATTTTTAAAATAGTTCAAATTTTTTTAATAGCCAGCCATCATTAAACTGCCCATAAACGCGTTTCTATCCCAAATAACAAGTATACATTATTATTTTTCTCCTCAAACACCCACAAGAAACTCATTTGGAACAATTTTTTTTATATTTCAAGTTTATTAGTTATCAGTAAACTACCGATAAACTAGTTTCTACCAAAAATATTTATAAAGTGCTATCTATTTGTCATACCATACGATCCCTATATAACCATATAAACGAATATTTAGCCATTTTCTATTAGGAATTAGCAAAAATTTCCCATCAGTAAACTACCCTTCGATGAAATTTTGACCAAAAACCAATGATGAAATGCAATTTGTCATGATAAACAAATTATGGATAAGCATTTTAAACAAAATCTTTGGCCATTTTTGAAAAATTTGGAATAAAAAAAATTACTCCTCTGTAAACTACTCTTAATTTAAGGACTAAGGTCAAAATCAAAAAAGTGTTTTGAAGTATGGCCCTATAAAATCTAAATCATGTTTTAACAAAATCCATCTAACCGTTTTGTACCCGTGTCCTGGACAGACAGACAGACAGACAGACAGACATCGGACTGACATACATCATTGTAAAATTCATTATTTTAGGCTAAGCTTCACATAAAACGTAAAAATTCATCAAAATCTCGAGACTGTTTTTTTTATGAATACAATACTTTCTTTTAATATGAGAAAGTAAAAAGTAATAAAATAAAATAAAGAAAAAGATGGGGCAACTTATTTGTACTAGATTTTTTGTAGGAAAGACCATTTATAAAATACAAAAATATTTGTTTGCGGTCAATATTAAAAATATAATACATACTAACGTATTATCATTATATTATAATAATGTATTGATATGATCTATTAAAAGTAACAGCTGCATACATCACGGCTTGAAGTAGGAGTATGTTAAAGTAGATCAAGTAACGTTTGTAGCTGTCAGTGAAAATTGAATTGTACGAGAATTTGAGTAAAAACAATGAATGAACAAAATAATGGGTAGAGAAATGATTAAATATGGAAGCCAAAAACCCTCGCGCACATGTTGAACGTCTTATTTATCCCTGAGCCATTTCACCAACAATAGAATGAAGTTTATTATTAATATTATGGTTATTATTAGTTATTTGACTATTATCATCATCATCATCATCATCATAAGTATTTAACATGCCCGTCCTGACACAACTGATCATATCAGCACGCCACTTACAAACATAATTAATTTCTTATTCAACATATACTACACCCAGTACCCCAGATATCAATTCAACACAATAAAAGTGGAAACTCAAATTTCACCAAATTTGCAAGTAGGGAATCAAATTCTGAACACAATGCAGACACTACTGAACTAAAAATGTGTACGAATCTGAAGTTCCTAACAGGGTAGAAGGGGTCGGTATTAGCTGACATCCCTTGTTTGCGGTGGTTTTTGATAGCTCGTAGACCGCGCGCGGCGGGGGTGTGAAGAGACGCTGACCTAATTGGTGGTTGGTGTAGATCTCACCCAGAATTAATTAGAGCTTGACGCCATTGATCAAACCGGACAGTGTTGGCGCATAGGGGGAGAGGGTAATGGGTCAGCACTGCACTGCACTTTCCCGTCCCGCTTACAGTTCCCGGTTTCACCGGATCTTCCCCTCCATTGATCAATACACCCTCCGCTCCTAGCCCCTCTCCCACGTATCAACCAACAATGGCCTCCCATGGCTAACTTTGTATGCACAGCCAACAATTACAGGCACCCGCACCAGGGGACACGTGGGCTAAGGCGTCAAGCTCACAATAGACTGGATTGCCAGTGATGAGGTCGAGATTTGAATCTTGGCCAAGATCTTGTGAGAACAGTTTCTTACATTTTATTTCTCTCTCGTAGGTGAGCTGGCGGTCTAGGGGTAAGGTGTCAGACTTCTGTGCTGGCGGCCGGGGTTCAATCCTCGGTCCCGGCACAGATTTATCTGATTACCAAACCCTTCCTTCACTTCTGACAAGACATCTTGTGAATGTGAGGAATGCCAGGCCTCCACCGTGGTTCGGATTCCACGTTAAACTGTAGGTCCTCCATTTCATCTCACAATCACCCTACCATTACACATTAGCGTAAGTGAACCCGAACGGGTAGTAAGACGCGGTGCTAATAATAATAATAATAATAATAATAATAACAACAAGGGACTTACGGGAAAACCCTAATTGTTGGCAGTTGCCGTTATCTGGTTATTCCCACCCCCTTTTCCCCCGTATTTGTTCTCGGCTAGAGACCGATTTCTGAGAATTTCCAACCCTCTACTTGATAAGTTCTATATAAGCAGTTAATTATGTCTTTAACAACAACAAATGTAAGAGTGGTTTTCCATCCAGTGTGTACCTAAACAGTAGGTGCTGCAATAGGCTAATTTGGAGCCAGACCACCGCTCGAAAGCTTCAACTGGACAGACAACCAGACATCAAAAAGTAGTGCCAAGCCAAGCAACCACACCACTCTCACTGAAAAACTTGGAGATTCATAATTTATCACTTCCAAAATTACAATTAAAAATTTTTATTTAAAAATATTGTGTTTATGTTTACTGTTTTATTTATTTTTGAACGAATTTTTTTGAAGATAATGTCTCAAACTTTTTACAGTAAAATTATGTTTTTTTTAACTTATCACAACGATTCTCATTAAGAGATAATGTTAAGGCTATAACAATAGGATTCTCTCTAACTAGCTTTGTCACATTTTAAATATTTTGACTGCGGTTATTTTTTCCCAGTAGATTAAATAGATCAATAATTTATTAGGTGATCATATTTTTTTAAAGCCTGTCGTTTAGATTTTTTCTATCTTGGGAGTGCATTAAATTATTATTATTATTATTAGCACCGCGTCTTACTACCCGTTCGGGTTATACGCACTTACGCTAATGTGTAATAGTAGGGTGATTGTGAGATGAAATGGAGGACCTACAGTTTAACGTGGAATCCGAACCACGGTGGAGGCCTGGCATTCCCCACATTCACAAGATGTCTTGTCAGAGGTGAAGGAAGGGTTTGGTAATCAGATAAATCTGTGCCGGGACCGAGGATTGAACCCCGGCCGCCAGCACAGAAGTCTAACACCTTACCCCTAGACCGCCAGGTCACCACGGGTGCATTAAAGTTTTAGACATTGCCAAAGGGTATATTCTGAAAGAAGTTTGAGAACCACTGGAGTCTAATGCTTTATTCTCACAGTAGACTGGACTGCTGATGACGGGGAGATCGGCTGGGTGTATTGAAGTTTTTTCCCAAAATGGTTTTCCACTCTTCCTCTACGCAAATAAGGGACACGTCCTCTAAATATTACCTCCCTAATCCCTAATAGTAAGACATGGTTCTAAAATAACCTTCCTCATCGCTACCCAGTTTAGATTAAGCCATTATAACCTTTGTGATGAGCGTTATACAATGGGCTATGTTTATTTGTTTATTAACTCTTCACTTCCCAACAGTATTTTTTTACCACACAATAATTATAATTTTTCGATTTAGGACATGGAAATACTTTTCACCAAATTGTTTGCAAGGAAAATAGCTTGTTCGTTTTTGAAAAAAAAAATCTGCCTCTATAAAGAAAGGCCACTGGGAATAACTGGGAGGAAAGGAAAATAGTTTAGGAAACAGATTAAATGAAGCGCCTCTTTATGGGCACACTGAGAAATAATATAATATATTTGTCAAGTCCATGAAAAATCAAACTCTCAAGTTATTAATAGCTCTAATTCAAGGATTTTAAAATGATCCTCAATACATAACCTTTCATTTAAAATGATAAAATTTAAACATGTTCAGTAAAGCTGTATAAATTATTGTTTTCTCGAATTGCGGTTTCGTTATTGAAAGTTTTGTTAACTTTGATAGAGAAAATATCTGTTTGGCAGAACTTGAAAAAAAATATGCCAGAAGAAATGGTTGATTTCTTAAATTAAGTATACCCCTTTTAATAGTTTTGAAATTTGAATTTTTTATAACACCCTGTTTGAATAAAGAGTTTTTTTCTCTTAATATTAAGGTTGGTTCGGTAGAACTCCAGCTATAACTGTCGAAAAGAATCACTTCACGATTACAAATGTATATAATATACATAAAAAAGGAGATAGTTTACATGACCATAACTTTAGAGTGAGATAGAGTCCATATCACAGTAATGGCAATAGCGCTTTCGGAGGAAATTATCCGTGGTTAGTTGGCGGTGTCTCTAGGGTGATCTGTGTAGGAGATTGATTCGCGATCTAGATCTGTCAGCTGTATAATTGCTACTGCGTACCGTTGTGAACGTGACAGAGTGATTGGGTTACTGTGTGACTATTCATTCCAGCGCAAACAAGAGGAGAGTAGGGCTCTGGCAGTATTCTCCACATCCATGAGCGTGGATTAAATATAGCTACGTCCGTGGGAACCGACCGGCCGTCACGGATCACTGGATTCGTTTAGAAAATCCTATAGATGCTATTGTTAGGCCTTACTACGTACGTTCTATTATAACTGTAACTGGAATATCACTGGAAAACATCTTGTTGACTGAAAATTGACTTTACTTAATAATAATAATAATAATATTTATCACCGCGTCTTACTACCCGTTCGGGTTATACGCTTTAAGTACTAATTACTCTGATGGATTAGGAATTGGGAAGGTTAAATTAAAGGAAGTGAACCCGCATTTGCGTGGAAGGAGAGTGGAAAACCATTTAGGAAAAACCAACCCTAGTTCACCCGACCGAGATTCTAACCTCGATCTCCCCGTCCTCAGCAGTCGGGCTCAACACGACAAGCGCGTTAGCCAACTACGCCAACCGAGGCTGGTCTTTACTTAAAACACTTTTAAAATGTAAGTTACACTCATAGTGTTTTATTACCTATCTGAGTTATCCGAATATTTACACTTATGAGGTAGAATATTATAATTCAGAGAAACTGTACCTGTATTTCATGCATATATACAGAGGAAACAGCTCAATACATCCAGCCGGGATTTGAACCTAAACCTCGTCACTGTCTAACCCGTCTAAACGCGACTCCCACCTTTGTCTGCGTGTCTGCCGATCTGGGATACACTTAGTGTAAGCTATAGATATAGATCATACGTTTTAACACGATTGTTATTTAATGGCTTGATCTATGGTTTAAGAACGAGGAACATTGTTGGATGAAGGACATCCACTTTAGCGTGGAAAGCTGATGTGAGAATCACCATCCAAGTACGTCTAGTCCCGTCACT
Source organism: Timema douglasi (assembly GCA_901482245.1). Classification (NCBI taxonomy): domain Eukaryota; kingdom Metazoa; phylum Arthropoda; class Insecta; order Phasmatodea; family Timematidae; genus Timema; species Timema douglasi. The sequence continues at coordinate 15,789 of CABEEJ010000676.1, forward strand.
GGAAATCCATTCATACCACATGACCACTACTCTGTGTAATCAATCTTTCTTTCGTTCACTCATTATAGCAATAAACTACAACAATAGATTGTGTCGGTGACCTGGCGGTCTAGGGGTAAGGTGTCAGTCAGACTTCTGTACTGGCGGCCGGGGTTCAATCCTCGGTCCTGGCACAGATTTATCTGATTACCAAACCCTTCCTTCACCTGTGACAAGACATATTGTGAATGTGGGGAATGCCAGGCCTCCACCGTGGTTCGGATCCCACGTTAAACTGTAGGTCCTTCATTTCATCTCACAATCACCCTACCATTACACATTAGCGTAAGTGCGTATAACCCGAACGGGTAGTAAGACGCGGTGCTAATAATAATAATAAATTTTTTATTTGAGGTTTAAAAAAAACGCATCTTTCCTCATATGTCAGCATTTATTTACCTTGAAAATATCATTTCAATATCATTTCATTTGAACATTTCAAGCAGGGAAGTCCCGCATTAAAACCTAAAGCCCAGGTTTTGAACGAGTGCGGCCGGGATTGTAATACCCCGGCGTGTGGGATAACGCGGTGTTTGCGCAATGGCTCAGTCCGCCCTTTCTCTAGAAATTAATGTGGTTGATGGGGTTGTTTCACTTGATAATGGTTTGCAGTTGTGCTCAGAGCTGAGGGGTAGGTGGGTAATCTGTTTGTCTAGCGCTTGCTACGTCCGCTATCAAGATTACAGTGGCGTTGCGACGGTGGACGCCTGAGGGGAACTTTGAGGCAAGAGTAACTCATCGCGCGTCTTCTGGCGTCGGGACGGCGCTTCTTGTTATTGCAGTATTCAGTGTGAAACTGTACGAACATACTTGTGTAGAATTGAGAACTCAGAAACGTCATATCACGTAAGTCTAATTTAATGTCACATTTGTGTCTCTTCTAGGAACCTCACCTTATCTCGTTGGGCTTAATATTATTCTGTTTGAGCGATACAACAAAGAAGTTTACAAAATTTCAGAGGTTTTTTGGGTTTTATCTTTATTAATATCACTTCCCATTCCCCCATTCCTTTGCCCGTTCTTTGTTTTTACCTCAACTTAACCCAGTAATGCCATTTATCTTAGCTCCCATTTATTTTTTTTCTATTGATTTTAAAACTTGTATTGGTGTTTATAATGCTAATGGCTGCGTGTGTGTCATTATATTATTAAAAATCAAACCATGATAATACGTCTTTTGTATATTTGTTTGCGATTTTTTTCAAGGTGATTTAGATTTTATTGACTTAGGGCCGTATGCAAGAACTTGACTAGGTGGATGCTTTGTGGACACTAGCATGTGTTAGCTTGCCTCACCCTAGGTTAGAAGGGGGACCTATAGGGTGCTCGGGACCACACTATCGGTCCACTAAACATTCACTAACGTTCTTGTACGCCACCCTAAGTCTAAATAAATAGTTCGATAAGAAACACAGTAACCAGACTTGCGGCTGCCAATTTACCGTTTAGTAAATGTAATCAAGCTTAATTTCTCAACTACTCACTTTTGACCTCGTCCAAACCTAAAAATCAGTAGGCAGGCGTACTATGCACTAAACCTAGGTACCGACTCCAAGAAAATAAACTGCTACAAACGTGACTCAATTAAAAAGTATAATTTACTTATTTCCATAGTTGTATGCCTTGTGTGTTAGTTTCTTCTTTCAGTAAGTTTAACTATACAACGTAACTTAAGATAACAGGTAAATGAATTTTAACTCTTCAAAAATGTAGGCCTACCTGTTATTCGCGTGGATTGAGAAAGATAAACCAAAGTTCAGAGTGCCTTCCTGAAAATGAACCGTGAAACTTGAACCCCACTGTCTATTTCGACTAATGGGGGCTCTAAAGTTTGATTGCTCTAATTTACAACCCGTCTCATTACACGGATAACTTGTTGCTCAAAATGACTCTACAGTGGGAGTGTAGGTAAGTGACAGCTAGCAGAAGGTTCTTTATTGCAGACATTGGTTGGAAGTGTAGCACTTTTTATTGGTAACATAGTATTACTAAGCAAATAAAACCGGTGTCAGAATAGGTTGACATTATTCACTTTCAAACAATGTGTGCAATAAAGAACCTTCTGAAGTGTATTTAGTACAAATGTTTAAGACCCGAACGGGTAGTAAGATGTAATATATTTGAAAAAAAAAAAAAAATTAGCACCGCGTCTTACTA
>CABEEJ010000676.1:20488-60412 GCA_901482245.1 Timema douglasi
TTAAAACTAGCCTGGTAAAATATACCTATAGAGTAGCCAATATTGACAATATGCAACCATATTTATATTAAAACTAGCCTGGTAAAATATACCTATAGAGTAGCCAATATTGACAATATGCAACCATATTTATATTAAAACTAGCCTGGTAAAATATACCTATAGAGTAGCCAATATTGACAATATGCAACCATATTTATATTAAAACTAGCCTGGTAAAATATACCTATAGAGTAGCCAATATTGACAATATGCAACCATATTTATATTAAAACTAGCCTGGTAAAATATACCTATAGAGTAGCCAATATTGACAATATGCAACCATATTTATATTAAAACTAGCCTGGTAAAATATACCTATAGAGTAGCCAATATTGACAATATGCAACCATATTTATATTAAAACTAGCCTGGTAAAATATACCTATAGAGTAGCCAATATTGACAATATGCAACCATATTTATATTAAAACTAGCCTGGTAAAATATACCTATAGAGTAGCCAATATTGACAATATGCAACCATATTTATATTAAAACTAGCCTGGTAAAATATACCTATAGAGTAGCCAATATTGACAATATGCAACCATATTTATATTAAAACTAGCCTGGTAAAATATACCTATAGAGTAGCCAATATTGACAATATGCAACCATATTTATATTAAAACTAGCCTGGTAAAATATACCTATAGAGTAGCCAATATTGACAATATGCAACCATATTTATATTAAAACTAGCCTGGTAAAATATACCTATAGAGTAGCCAATATTGACAATATGCAACCATATTTATATTAAAACTAGCCTGGTAAAATATACCTATAGAGTAGCCAATATTGACAATATGCAACCATATTTATATTAAAACTAGCCTGGTAAAATATACCTATAGAGTAGCCAATATTGACAATATGCAACCATATTTATATTAAAACTAGCCTGGTAAAATATACCTATAGAGTAGCCAATATTGACAATATGCAACCATATTTATATTAAATATTTCTATACCTGCATCATATGCCAAAAGATATAGTCTCAGAACACGTGATGACGTATGAGTACATTAAAAAATGTGTACCTTTTTAAGCTGTAAGGTTATTCCTAAGACGATCCGACTATATATATTGTCGAAATGAGAAACGCTACCTACTATACCCCAATTTTCTCACAAAATGACATATCTAACAGCTAGAAAAGCTACTAGGTCTACTTTAACGGGTTCATACGTATAATTTTCAACTGTCATTTTTGATAGTTACACCTATAAAAATAACACCAATAATAAAGCAAAATGCTATTAGTGTTGACCGCAAAAAAAAAACACTTTTTTTTCCTAATAGATGCTCCAAATATCCATGATTAATAAAGTCAAGGTACTCATTTTACAGTAAAAGCTTATTGTATTACTTTGATAGGCTCCACGATGGCCCTATCATATAAGCTGCACCATAGTGGAAACAAGCATGGTAGGCTTGACAATTTTGCAATAAACAGAGTATACAATGGCGGTGGCGAAAATTGGCTACTGTAAATACTTGTTTAGTGATTTATTAAACTCAGAATTAATTTAAATCCTTATTAAATCAAAACCAAAGCAAACATCTAGCTTTCTTCAATTTTATCTTTAAATGGGAAACTATGTTAGAGTCGTACTAAGTCGATGCGTTTAGAATAAATATATAAAAATACAATCGTAAAAAAGCCAAAATTGGCACCGTCTGTTGAAAATGACACTTGCAATAAAAAACGTCAAGTATTAATACGTTTAAAACTCTCAAGTAAGTGTTAATATGTGAGTGGGGGGAGGGGGGATTATATGCTCTTTATTATTTTATTACGTTTCTATTCCTGCGACGGCCAAAAGGCGTCATTCTCGTCATGTCTGTTTTGCTGGGGACAGGGAGTTTTGGGGCTCGAATACCCTTTCGGGATTACTAGGGGTGTATTTCCAAAACGGTCTCCCATCATCCCGCCACACAAATGCGGGAATAGTTTGTTTAATTTCTAGCGTATGCATCCTTTCTCCATTAATGTAAGAATGAGGGTAGGTCGAACGGTTTTATAAGACACGGAGCACAGAAAAAAATGTATACTTGTGAGATTTACGTCCTTCTTGCACTGTTCCGTTGGTATCCACGATCGTTATTAATGTAGAACTGAGTAAACAGCTTAGTAACACAAGTAGAACGGAGAAGTGAGTCTTCTGTCGATACGCTATTGTAATGGTATTACCACTCTTTATTCATAGAGAACGCTACTAGCCTACTAATTTTCCTTGCCATTTAAAACTAAAGTAAGACATTTTATACAAATAAATATATTAAGAAAAGTCATCCGCGCTGGTGAGCACACGAACTATCATAATCATCTAGTCTAGTTTGTCAGTAATGGTGAGTTTGAGGTTCGAAACCCATTAGTATGTACTGGAGCTGTCCCGAAATATTTTACCGTACACCCCAGCCAAACAAATACTGGCACATTTGCTCTGCATATTTAATCTGTGCCCCATTTTAATGATTAAATCGCGTTGACCTATAGAGCGGACAGGTAGTGAGACGCGTTAGGAAAAAAAATAATGATATGCTTTTTCAAAATGATATTAGGTCTTGTTTGCACAGTCCGCTAAACGCTTGTCGTTCTCATGATAATTTTTGTTGCTAACTACTCTACTATTGCCCGGAAACGTTTGTTCATCAACTCGGCTGTAGATAGATATTGATATTAAAGTTACGGCAGTAAATTAATTTGTAAAATGTACACAGTGGACTAATGGCTCACAATAATACAAAAACACGAGTGTGCATGTGTTTACCTTTTAAAGTGCGCGCATTGTTTCAAAATAAATGACACGTGTATCATCCTATCTCGCAGTGTGTTAAGCGCAGTGATGGATTAGTTTAATTAATGTCACGCTATCGTATTATTATCAAATAATGTATTTTCTAAAATTACCAAGCGCTACTACACAGTTTAGAAATACCTATTAGAATACGGTATTTATCTGACTAAGTTTGAATTAAATATCATCCAAGCAATTTTAGGATAATTAATACACATTATTTTAACGGCAATACCTAAATAGTTAAAAATTTGAATTTCTATCACATGAATTATCGTATTTTATACTCAATTACTTGTTCTATGGCACTAGGAAGTCGAAAATGTGTTGCCACACTTACAAAAGTACGCCACTTATCCCCATCTTGAACTAGCTTTGTCCAGTCCTCCTCATTACAGCCTATATCTTTCAAATACCTCGTATATAAATAAAGAGCCTTATATTTGTCTAGGTCAATATGTGTACTCCATTCACGGTAGGAATTACTTCTCTGAAAGGTCTTTTTTTATACCAATATCCTATTATATAATAGATTTTGGTAGGTAAAAGAGCCTTTCAGAAAACAATTCCTACGCTGAACAGACTTTAAAAGAAGTGTCTTACGTTGGTTTGGGGATGTTGAGAGAATGAGAGTGCAGCGAGGGACGAAGCAAATATATGAAGGTAGAGTGTGTGGATCAAACGGACTTGACTAAATGTTGTAGACGAATGTGTGAAAGAGACAAACATTAACAGTATTAAAAATAAAGAGCATTTATGACCAGGTGTATGGATGTTGTTGAAGTGAAAGAGGTAAGCAATGATAGTTATGTGTGGAGAAAGCTAGTGAGGATGGATTGAGCACGAAGTTTTTTTTTCTAGCTTTATGCACAGTTTCTTACCTAGCTCGTAAGGGAACGGCGTGATAAGGTATGTATTAATGTATATTTGTCAAAATTACGTTTTATTGAAAAGTTGTATTTCTTAAAATCAATATCGTTACATTTGAAAATCAATATTGATTCTTCGATGAATTATTCTACTCTTAAATTAACAAATGGGAAAAAAATTTGATGTTTTTTAAACTTAAATAACTAAAGACACCTCTAATTAGAGTGACCATACGCACTGTTTTTTGCAGGCCCTAGGTTTTTTGGGATGTTGTATCCTACTGTCCCATAAAACAGGCGGTAATACACTCATAGGTACTGGTTTTAAATAAGTACTTCCAAAATACTTATTTTTGTACTTAGAGAAAATCGTATTTTGAATTGCACAGCTCTAGCGCTTGAAATTTCATCCTTAAGTTATATTTTTTCGATAAGTTGTATTTACAAGTTCATTTTACTGAAAGCAGGAATTTCGTAGGGAACATCTTTAAGAACGAACTTTCTACCAAAATGATTGTATACCTACGTTTTGTTCCAACTCTTAATGCGACTTATTACTAGAACTTTTGTACTGGAATATTAATTTTGCAGTGATTAGCAACCAACAACCTACATTTAATTATTATGAATTAATTGAGAGTTAAAAAATCTATTATTATTAGCACCGCATCTTACTACCCGTTCGGGTTGTACGCACTTACGCTAATGTGTAATGGATGGGTGATTGTGAGATGAAATGGAGGACCTACAGTTTAACGTGGAATCCGAACCATGGTGGAGGCCTGGCATTCCCCACATTCACAAAGATGTCTTATCAGAGGTGAAGGAAGGGTTTGGTAATAAGATAAATCTGACCGGGACCGAGGATTGAATCCCGGCCGCCAGCACAGAAGTCACCTAACCCTTACACCTTACCCCTAGACCACCAGGTCACCTAAAAAAATCTAAAAATTAGTTCAATGTTTCTTTACGAACAATTATCAATTAGTTGAGAGTTTAAAAAAAAAAGCTAAAATTTGAATTCATGTTTTTGTTCGAACATAATTTTTATTGACCTTAATAGCTGTTCCTTGAAATTGACAATGAAACTAATGTTCTTTTAGATAGCATTTCACTTGTCCTTACCCTCAAAAATAACCTCGGTGTTAAACGTAACAATTAGGCCTTAACATAATCTGGTGTTAAACGTAACAATTAGGCCTTAACATAATCTGGTGTTAAACGTAACAATTAGATCTTAACATAATCTAGTGTTAAACGTAACAATTAGGCCTTAACATAATCTGCTGTTAAACGTAACAAATAGGCCTTAACATAATCTGGTGTTAAACGTAACAATTAGACCTTAACATAATCTGGTGTTAAACGGAGTACCTATTTAAAAAAATCTCTTGCAGGACTAAATTTTAAGGTATAAATGGATCTTCTCTATTATATTTATTAGCAAAAAATAAACGAACTCTGAAACAACTGAATGCCCTCGTAAAAGTTCAGGATGTTTAAGTCGTTATGATTAATATAGTGCCAGTTCACATAGAGGAGACCTTGGTTAAAATCCCGGGGTAGTTTAAACAATTTTAAACAACATCTAGCGATTAGTGTTTGTCTTTTACAGCGCGTTATAGTCCTGCTTGTAATACGCATATTACTTACAATGAAGAGGTAGAGCTAAGGAAAATGGAAGTCATATAAAATGTATCCACATTTTCTTGGAGGGAGAGTAGGTAAATCATTAAGAAATCAACTCTGTTCATCTCGGACGTGTTTCGAACCCTAGACCTCCTCAGCACTGGTAAATCATTTTATTATTATATTCTAACTTAATTATTTGGCTCATACAACAAACATCCAATTTTTTATCAACGTGATAAGCTTTTTGCCCATTACTTGAATTGAATCCGGAAACATAGGGACATTTAGCATACTCTTTATCCGACTGGGTTAGTAACCCTCTTGTGTATAACTCAGAAAAACTATAAACAAAACGCACAATTTACGGAACAGTTGTGTCACTACACTGCCGCGGTGGAATATTGCGTGCGTGCGTGTGCGGGTGGTATTTTTATCCCCGGGCTGGGCACAGGTGCCTTCTCCCACTCGTTCCTGCGGCTTGGACACTTCCGCGTGGTCTCGGCGCTATATTTAGCGAGCGCTAGAGCTTCTAGTTCCCTGCTCTCGGGAATCATCCACGACCGTCTTCTGATGTCATTCTTGGCGAGCTCAAAAGTGTTGCCAGCCTTGCTATTTTACCACTAGATCTAGCTTTATTCAAAACAGGGGCTGGAGGAGTAATACTATTACCGAGACAAAATAAATAAAAACTTCATTATAACTGAATGTGGGGAATGCCTGGCCTCCACCTTGGTTCGGATTCCACGTTAAACTGTAGGTCCTCCATTTCATCTCACAATCACCCTACCATTACACATTAGCGTAAAGTGCGTATAACCCGAACGGGTAGTAAGACGCAGTGCTAATAATAATAATAATAATAATAATAATTCATTATAACTGTTCTCTACTTTCATTGCACAAAATTACCGTCTACGGCAGCTGGTTTCCCTGGGGTGGGAATTTCCATCCTCATTCCAATCTCAAAACGAATGTATTTCCCTTTGTTATAATAAGTTTTTCTCATCGAATGCACTTATATGAGTGTTACGTTGCATACAGCCAGAATGAACGGCAGTCTACGTAGCACTTTAATTGGTAAGCCTGTCTCGTTTTGATTTGGAGTAGTCTTTTTTATGTCTACCTTTTAAAACTAGTAATTAACTGATTAACTTCAGTTTTCCAACTAACATACTATATTGTGACCAAAATTGATAACACTTTACTGATTAATTAGTGTTATTTAGTAGATATTGAATGCCAGGCCTCCACCGTGGTTCGGATTCCACGTTAAACTGTAGGTCCTCCATTTCATCTCACAATCACCCTACCATTACACATTAGCGTATGTGCGTATAACCCGAACGGGTAGTAAGACGCGGTGCTAATAATAGTAATAATAATAGTAGATATTGATAAACTATCATAAGCACAGTGGGAGCTTGTGGATATGAGCACATGTGCATGCGAGCAGCCAATATTTTGATTACAACTATATGCCACTCTATTTTTAAACAATTCTACATCTAAATTGATGTGATAACGTACTATTCTAAACAATCACGTTCTTCTCGTGTGATTGGTATAATGTTATTGACTGTGTCGTGATCGAGTGCTGGAGAAAAGGTATTCTATTCAGTTTGCCAGCACGGTGTGAGCACTAGAAATTATTACTATTGGTTACAGTTGAAGTGCTAATGCGCATGACGGAGAGGAATATATAGCGCTTATGGAGATATTTTAACCTGGGGAATGTGTGCTCCGGTGTTGGGAACATTTTAGTGTTTTGAATATCTCTCCCTTATAACAACCCTTTAGAGTCGAGCCACTCGACCTGATCCAAACAAAATGCGACGTTGTTGGCCCTAATGAATCCAGTCATTATTTTGTCCAGAATAGGTAACCAAGCAGTTTGAATTAATCATTTTAAGTAACTGTCTTTCTTTTAAATAGTATTTTGTGAGTAGAATTCTTTTAAAATAGTATGTAAAAATAATATGTTTAAATTTTGTGTCGCCATAATTTATTATTATCATCACCGCGTGTTACTACTCGTTCGGGCTATACGCACTTACGCTAATGTGTAATGGTAGGGTGATTTTGATACGAAATGGAGGACCTACAGTCTAACGTGGAATCCGAACCACGGGGGAGGCCTGGCATTCCCCACATTCACAAGTTGTGATTGATACGCGTCTTGTCAGAGGTGAAGGAAGGATTTGGTAATCAAATGCATCTGTGCTAGGACCGAGGAGTGAACCCCGGACCCCCAGCACAAAAGTCTGACACCTTACCACATACCACCAGGTCACCCCATAATTTATTATACAGAACAAAATTATGTATATTATAAAATACTTATTAGCTCATGGAAAGTGTAAATAAACATAACATCGAAGTATTTTTTGTTTATAATATTTCTTTAAAGATGAATACGCAACAATATATTATAAATCGCGATAAATTAATTTATCAGGATAGTATAATAAAATGCTAGTATCTGATAAACCAAATTTAATTTAAAAGTTTCCAAAACAAACAATTTGGTTAAAAACGCAAATTCTAAGTTAATATATAGGCCTACTGAAAATATTCTCGACTGTCACAATGTGGCTGTCATTCAATCAACTCTGTACATTGTTTAACTTACTTGCTGTTTTGTAAAGAACTAAACATCTGAACAAAGCATGGATAGTCAGACTAGTTCATATAACCGAGACAAATTAAAAGCACGAAAATTCATTATTCCACAAGAATGCCATTATTGTCAACGTTAGTTTAAGTCAACGTATGTTGGCCTTCTCTTCGTTTAACCTGTAGAATAGCTATCTTACTCCTCCTGACTCACTATGGAGTCGCTTTGTGTTGATTAGATCCAAACAGATACTGTTTATATGCGTATGTAGGCCTACGTAAATATGTGTATGTATATATATCCAGTCAGTCTCATTTAATATATAATAACGTATGTATGTGCTACGTTGATTTAATTAAAATCTATATGGGCCCATATATTTAGGTTAATATGCTCTTGTTTGGTATAGGCTTAATTAAACTAAATATTTGGATATTTGCAAAAAATTCTTCATTACAATTTTGATTTTGTGAACACCTTAGTTTTTACATCACCAGCCGCCACTTTATAAGCAACAGCTTCAGTTCTCATGACTTGACCTATGACTAAATGAAAGAAGACCAAATAACTTTACTATGAAAATTGTACAGAAATGTCAAAACTCTTAATCATAGGGTCTAAGTCTTAGGGTTCTTCCAACTGACATAGGTCCTAAGGTCGAATCAACAACAAACATAAGTGTACAAAAACATTTTTATGGATCGTTTCAGTTTCAGTTGGCTATTTTCATGATGTCTTGAGATACATAATTTTAAATAAATTAAGTAAACTTGACTACTAGCATTTGCCCGAATATGTACTAATTACACTATTGAGCTAGGAATGAGGAAGGCTGAATTTAAATGAGGTATCCACATTTGCGTGTAGGTAGATTTGAAAACCATTTAGGAAAAATCATCCTTAATACACCCGACCAGGATAAGAACCTTGATATCTATGTTATTGGCAGTTTAGTATATTGCGAGAGTGACGCCTTAGACCATTCGGTCACCAAAGCCGGTTTAGTGAGAAGTGTTTTTTTTTACAGTTTTGGAAGTTCGTAAATCTCGCATTTAACCAAACTCGACATAGAAATTTCAAATATTTAGGAATTATTGGGGTATCTGGAGTAATCTTATTACATTCTTGGTATTTAAAAACAAATTATATCTTCTAAAAGTATACAGTGGTTTGGACATGTTTGAGCAAAAAACAGACATATAATATAACATTTCATTTTTATATATTAGTGTGGTTTAAGCTTTCTAGGTCTCTTGGTGTTGGAGTTATCGCACCTACTCACATATATCCACAAACCCACAGCCAAACAAACAAATTAACACATATCCTGTACTATTCATGGGATGATTGATTATTGGATCCCGCTGTCAGGCTTTCAATAGTTTATGAGTTAGAGCTCTGTATATGCTAAACAGTAATATTCTATAATCACCACTTTTTTTTCAAAATGGTTGTAATCCTAGTACATATTTCTCTTGTCATCATCCCTTTTTCTCACCTAATACAAAGCCTACAGCGATGGAAAAGGTATCAGTGGATTTCTTACCGACTTCTGACACAGCGTACTTAGTTTACGTTAAAACACATTGTTTGTTTAGAATTTAATATATATATATATATATATATATATAAGTGTGTGTGTAAGCCTTTACTGACTCACTCATCACTAATTCTAACACTTCCCACGAAGCTAAAGGGCTGAAATTTGGCACAGGTGTTTCTTATAAGCTATTTAGGAAAAGTAAAGATGTTTAATTTCGATGTTTCGTGATTAAGGGGGTGAAATCGGGGTAGCTACCCTAATCAACAATATTACTTTATAAACTCTTTTTAAGCGTTTATAGGTAATAATCCGATAAGTTTGCTCTAACAATGCCTTCGTAAAAAATATAGCAATTATATTTGACCCCGTAGATGCTTTTAAGGGGTGGAAAAACTCCCCACGAGAAAATAGATATGATCAACTCCTCGCGGTGTTTCTTGGGTAACGCTAAGAGCCATTTCATTAAGATTCAAACAAAACCCACTCATTTTCATTCAAAAGTAAATAATAACACAATATCCCGTGCGAAGAACGGGAATTCATCTCGTTCTAATATTATATTATATTTAAGAACCTTTAAAAGTTTATCCCATTAAAGTCCAATAATCATAAGCTGAGAAAAAGGCCCCAAAGATGTGTTTAGTAGTCGCTATCTTGAAAAATATGGTGGACGCGATTTGTAATTAGACCATATGTTAACCGGATGTCCAAATTATATTCATGTGGGATTTCAGCAGCACAATTTGGTACTGTCGTTCGAACTTTGGTTGAGCAACACACACATAAAAGGCAGATATTTAGTTTTTTATATAATTAATTGAGTAAAAGTGTTTAAAAAAAGGACGAGGTTTACATATGCTAGTTTCCCTAAGTAGTAATAATAATAATACCAAGTTTTACATTTTCATAGTCTTTCATTTGGCAGCCTTCCGCGCCAAAAATTACACAATATGACTATGTGGTAACAAACACCAAGATTTCACAAAGAAAGTGGTTAATACAAAGATTTAGATTTGTTTTCTTTAGCAATGAGTCTTACTACCCGTTCGGGTTATAGGCTTATTTTTTAGATTTATTTATTTCTTAATTCTTTATTTACCGGAATAGGTAGTCAAAATGTATAATATGCTAGGCTCACTATGGTTGTAAAATAATAGAGTAATATGCACACCCTAAAGATTTCCCTAACTACATATTTAAAGTGTAAAATGGTTTGTTTTAATTAAGTTCAAAGATGAACTTCCCAGTTGACACGTGGTCTAAGGTATTAGGCTTGATATTTCTGATTTTTTAAATAATATATTCTGGGTCATAGGGTTTAAGGCATAAAGATCTCCATATACAGTCAACTCCACTAGTTTTTTAAAGCTAGTTCCAATATTTTTTAATCAAATTAAATATGAAATTTGAAACGCGCCAGGAATGTTTTATATTTTTGCCTGCCTTCTTCTTTTATTTTAACATAGGATTTTTTATAACCTGAGAATTTGTCGGAACAAAAGTCTTTACACTGATATGTTAAAAAATAAATAAAGCTTTAACTGGCCTATATTTTAAATGTAGGCCTATTGTCTTATTGTTGAGCTCACTAATGACGGAGCACATAAAATAATATCATAAATTTGTTTTTTTAATAGTTTGATAACTGTATTTCAACATAATTGGTTTCCTTTGTAATCTTATGCACCTGAAAATATTCTAAGAAAGGGTGTTACACTTTTCACCAGGCTGCCAAAGGGTCCATGATACAAAAAAAGGTTTAGAACCCCGGGACAAGCAACTCAAAAAAACTTGGTTGGTAAACATTTTAAAGTTGATAGAAATTGACGTTTTTCTGAACTAATAGCTGACATTCAATTGTATTAGCCTGAATGAAATGAGTAAAGTGTTTTATAGAAAAGGAAATATCAATAAATAATTGAGTTAATATCTATACCTTGCACAAAATAAATAAACATCACATTTACTTACTAATTATTTAAGCCATTAAATATGAATCATTTAATAATTGATTTAAAGCTTAGCAATGAGTTAAGAAATTATAAAGTACTAACCATTACTTCTTACTTAATTTTTTCTTATTTCATGTTATGTCAGGCTAAATATTTTGTTTGATGTGTCTCTAACTTATATACTTTCAGTTTTAATTTTTAATTTCTAAAATACCACAAAACAAAGTATACTCGGAAATTTTTCAAAGTTTTATTGTCATCGTATATATTGTAGATGATCTAAATCCAAACGAGAGTATTTTTCTTTCAAAGGTTGCAGTCAGTAGCTCTCCGGGCGTAGCAGTAAACACAGCCCATCATTCTCTTGCGAAACACAGTGGCCTATGGGGAAATCACACAAGTATTTTGTCAGGTTGTCCAACACACTGGACCACAGGGTTATATAACTCCGGCCTGACCTTGACCCGGGTGTGCACTGAGGTATTTTTCATCCCCTCTCCTTACGATTGTTGATGAATTTCTTCTTAGCTACCCTCTTTGATGAAGTCGTAAATAAGCCTTATGTTACACAATAAGTTATAATATAATGATAGTAAACATAATGATGATGCTGTTAGTAGCAGTATTAGTAGTTGTAACGGTAGCAGGAGCAGCAGTACAGTCAATCCAGCGTAGGAGTGATGGTAGCTAGTCTAAGATACCATATGTTAAACTCCTGTCACTTCTGGCAGTCATAATTTTTAAAACAAACATTTTTTTCTAAGCCTTTTTACACTATTAGAATCCAAACTTATGATAATAACCGTTCGGATGGTTCTCTTTCGTGAAAGTGGCTTCTGTAGTCCGCTTAGAAATAGTTTACAAACGAGAGCTTCTGATGGTCCACCTTCTCTCCAGATTTACAAAGATGGCGAACTGGACGGAACAAACGCGATTGAAGACGTCATACAAGTTGTATTCGGCTGTGTTAATGCGCATGTTTGTACTAAATACAAACTTTTTATTTTGAAACTAATATTTTGTATGGCTCTTTCTTTAAGCTACAACAACCCCGTATTTATTTTACAATTTATTATGGCCAGTTATAAGGAGATACAAAGTGGAAATTTAATACGTTTTAATTAATTATTTCTTGCATTATAATATCTCGTGCCACAAACGCTAAACAAAAAGCATAATAGTTTTATTAATATTGTTTTATTAGTTGTGAAAACGCCAACCATACACTAATATTTAGGGAATTATTATTAGAAGCGTTTAATAACACTTTTGGATGATATTACTAAGGACATCATAATTAATTCCACAATTTCCTAGTAACACAAATATTCTGATATCCGTCAGTACCCATTCATACGCTGGATAGACTGTAGTAAGCAGCAACAGATAATAACTTAGTAATAAACTTAACTGGGCAAAAATTAGGGAATCTTATCCACCTATTCTATTACTAATTTAAAAAATACATTAACATTAATACTCGTACATTAAACTGTTCGAATATAACTTTTGTGCTGTAAAAGTACATAGTACTACGAAATGTAATCTTTAATAACTATAAGGCTAAGATAAATGTTTATTTAAATCTGCGAACACGCCAAATACATATTTTTAGAAATTAAGTTTTCGATATAGGCCTATTCTGAAAAAATCTAATTCAAAACCCTTAGCATTGTTTTAAATCAACATTTTTCTTATACTGCCTATATGATTAAAAAAAATAGATCTGAATTTACTATATTAGTTCAAAATCAAGTTATAACCTCCAATTTTAATTGCTACGACTTTGACTTAGTACTTGTAGATACATATTACCTACCTCATAAATGGTGGTGAACTCTGGTGCATTTCATTAACATTCATTCCTATTCAATTGCCTACTCTGATTGTATATAACTTGCTATTTTTCACCGCATAAACACTTTTAATCGGTTATTATTAGACTAATATTATATTCCGTATTCATAGGCATAATTTATCACGTAGTTAAAAGAAGCAAACTCAAAATTAGGATTATATAGTTCCGGATTTTACGGGAATCAAACCAAGGACTCTCAAATCACTAAGAAGACTATCCTACTGACTGAGCTAGACTGTTGGACTTGGTTGCACAAAAAAACAATTATTTTTAAAGTTATTGTGTGTAATTTTTTCAAAAAAGAGAGTCAACCACCTACTGGTACCGCCTAATCGGTAGGGGCGAGGAGGCTCTCAGAGATGTACTCGCATTAGCTTGGTGAGAGGATAAGAAAACCCCAGTGAGAAAAACTCATAGAAATAACCATATCCAGCGGCATCCGGCAAGGATCAATAGTGACCAAAGGAAATTACACTCCCACACCCCATACCGCTCAACCACCATTACTGATACTAAAGCGTAGGTTTGCTTTACTACTAATACTTTTTTTCACAGCGTCTTAGTATCAGTTTGTATTATACGCATATATTAAATACTCTAATGGAATTGGGATGAGTAAATTATAATATTAGAGGAACTCTACCCCCATTGGCAAGGCAGGAAAGTGGGGAAACATCAAAGAAAAAATACTCTCAGTACACCCGACCGAGATTTGAACCTCGATCGCCACGTATCCAGAAATTTGTTCTAACACGAATATTGCGTTATACCATGCTACCACTGATGCGGGCTACTTGTATTACTATTTCAAATAATACCTATGACGTGTTCCTGTTGCCGCCAGTCGCTACGTATGCCCCTAGGAAGGCCGCCGTGAAGTAAGGGTAGAGTGTCACAAGGGGGGTCAGTCCGTTCGTTTGGTCGGGCGACACAAGGACTAGCACGCCGGCTGCCGTCAGGGCGAGAGTCGTGACGAGGCGGAGGTGGGTGTGCGTAGTCACTGCGCCCAACATCGAGCCCATGACCATCCCCATGACGAATTGCCCTGCGGTTTTGAACAATTCCATCGCGCTGGTGGTATGGAGGGATTTAAAGGACGGAAAGGGGGGGGGGGACGATGGAGGTTAGCTGGGCTGGGTTAAAATGTTGAGGTGCTCAAAGATCACATCTTGTTCTTATTTACTTTACATTTTAATTTTATGAGCTGTTGTCTTGGAAGTAATCACAGTATAAAAGCAACAATCCAAGCTGTTTATAACGTTGATGTAAGTACTAGTAGAAATACAATTATAGTATTGTAATCAAACCATGGAAACTGTAGATAATCTTTGTTACGCTATTTAACTTCTTCATTCACCGCGTCTGACTACCTTTCTGGGCTATCCGCATATTTACACTAACAGGGTAGGCGTAAGGAAGGTATAATTTATGGGAAATGTACCCGCTGTTGCGTAGTGGTAAGATGATAAACCATTTAGGAGTACCCGTTGTTGAGTGGTGGTATATTGGGAAACCATTTATTAAAATCCCTGAGTACAGAGCCTTCAGCTGGGAATTGAATCCAGACCTTCCCGTCACCGGTGAACTAGACCAGCACGACTGCCCACTATACCTGTGTCGGGCTGTAATTCACGATGTGTACTCTCCTCTGACGAAATTTGGTTTATCCTCATACAAATATTTTAACTAAGTTATGTTTCCATCGGTTAGATTCCTGTCGGGAATACTGGGAGGACTTTAGAACAAATTACAAGGCCCAATAACTCAGAAAGTGGAAACAAAACGATTTCAGGAACTGCGTTTTGTAAACAGACTTGTAAACCCCTAGACCACTCCCGCCTAATCACTTCTCCCGCGATGGACGTGACCAAAACCTAAAGTCCTGGGTTCAATTCCCGTTTCCAGGTGTTATTTTTAAACAAATATTTTAAAACATAATCCGTACCGAGAGCTAATTAAATCATTGGTTTTATCTAGTTATAATTTAAAAAAATAACACATTAAGCAATTGTTTTATATAACAATAAATAGGCCTAAGTAAAAACGATATTAATTAATGAGCTGATTATTATACACTTAAGAACTTTACTTCCACCTCGGTTATACTTTGCAGAAAATGCAAATTTTGTTGTGTTATCTTCTTAGTTTCTCTTTGGATTCAGGAGTAGTTTCATTTTAACTGTTTTAATTGCCTCAATTATTATTATTTTATTACATCTTACCATTACACATTTAGCTTAGCATTTTAAATCAAACTAGAGTAGAACTTTTAAATTCCGAGTTCAATTAATATCTAAAAACGTTCTAAATATCCAACATTTGAATTAACCTTTTTTACAAATATCTACGCAGCTGGTAATCTACACGAAAATTCAATAACCTCAAAAATATTACATGTAAACACATACATTTAATATAATTTTATGTAATACACACATACACTAAATATAATCTACATACATGAAAAAAAACCAAGAGTTAAAACAACACAAAAACTTGGACAAGTTAAGATACGAAAGTTACATACGTCTTTAAGGACGCGCATCAAGAAAGTTGACCCCTTCCATGCTGGTGGACCACACGTAATTACAACGTCACACAGAAGCAACGCAACGAAAGACAAGCCAGCCCAACACCCATCACCGGCTCATTCCCTGCTTTCTATTTATTATGCGTATATAGCTCCAACTTTATTTGCCATTCTTGGTCATACAGAGTGATTTATTAAAGATCGTTAAGCTAGCTTTGAGATAAGTACGAAATCGAACACATTAACATTGTCCAAGCTCCGAATTATCCAAATATTTATATCTAGAATTCGAATTAAATGTTATTTTTTATATCATTAAATTGAATATAAATTTCATCGGGAATCATGTTGGGTTCGAACTATTCAATTTTTCTCATTAATCAATGTCGAACAAACCAGATCCTGCCGAATCAATATTCGATTTAAATGCGCGTAAACATAAAAAATAATAATTAAAATAATATGAAAATTGGCTAGTTCGTATTTATTAGTGTAATTCTTTACTTACTAATCTATATTAATAAAAATATAATTGTGTCTGTATATATGTATGTATATACATTTATGTCAAGATAATTTTTTAGGCTTCTCATTGAGATAGAAATCTGAAATTTGGCGAAATGGTATAGGGACCACTCAAGAGGTGTGAAACATTTAAAACGTCTAAGAAGTAAGATTTATAAAAAATAACAGAAAACGTGATTTATTTAATCACTTTAATTTGTCAACATGTTATTTGCATTTCAAAATTAAGGAGAGGAGAACCTATAATAAAAATGACAATCTCAAATCCAAAGAGAAATTGCAGATGATAAAACAGTGAGTAACCTGGGTTTATGGTTTGGTTGATTTGTGTTTTATATTAACTAGTAAAAATTGTTTCTTTGGCCAATGTTATAAAATGTTTGGAAAATGTTATAAGTGATATTAAACATATTTATTTAATTTGATCTTACATTTACATAGACTAGATATATATTCTTACAAACAGACTACTACTCCAATTAAAATACAGCTCACACTGCAAAGTAACAAAATGACATAACCCTATAGATAAAACTAAAGTTTGATTGTTGGTTATTATACTAAACAAAGCCTAGGCAATGGGAACCCACCTAACAGTCACAAAATTGGACGCAAATATAATGTACACAATAATTTTAACGGGTTAGTCTAAAGGGAATTATGTTTTATACCAAAAATATATTTGACTCCTGTAGACACTGACATCCCTTTTATTTCGAGACGTAGGCAGTTCTCAGTTAAAATAGCATTCTCGTTTACTATTAATTAAATAATTAGTCACAAGATCAAACCTTTGATAGGGTTGGTATTTATCTGCCAAAGACAGTTGTCAGCTATTGTCAATTATTGTACGTGGCTTTTTCCAGGGTGAGAGGCTCAACAGACGTTAAGGTTAAAGTGAGTGAAGGATCAAATCAGAGGACACTGATATCGAAAAACACTACAGTATTCGTAAACAAAACAAAAAGTCCTACTATAGTATATACAGTAATTTATTAATTAACATAACTAGCACAGCCACTCTAACTTAATATAATTAAGTGACAAAAATATTATTTTATAACAAGCCAACCCAACCTAATGAAACCTAACCTTTCATATATATACAAATTGAAGGTTTGGTTTTGTTAGGTTGAGTAGTATTGACATCAACCTGTCATAGGGTTAAAACTAGTTTTATATAATCTAATGAATTGCAAATATACAAGGATTGTAGTCTTTTTTTAGTGGAAGTATTTGACTTAAACGTTCTGAATTGATAAATTATATCAACAGACTACTTGTAAACGGACTTAATTTATAACATACGCAACACCCAATTACCAGGCTGTCACTTCATAACAGTAAACAGGTAAACCCCAATTTCACAAATATAAAATATTTTGCCACGTCGGTAATTGAACCTGACACCTTAAATTGTGTAAACAAAATAGCTACCGATAGAGCTAAGGTATCTGACATTTTTACTTTTAAACGTTAATGTTGTTTTAATAGATCAAAATAATCAAATTACTTTTCAATTTAAGGTATAAATATTTATTTTTTAATATTTGAATTATAAATAATCTAATGGTGCAATAATTTGTTTGTGAAAGTTGAGTAATTTCTTCTTAGTTGATACCTTGAGTGAGCGATGTCGCCTCTGGCTACTGTTGGTCTATCGCGGCCACGACGAATGCCGTCATCATGCACGCCGAGAAGTAAGGGTAGCGTTGCATGAAGGACGGCAACCCGCCCATCAGCTCGGGTTTGGTCACGACCAGGACAATGACGGTCGCGGCGGCTAGGATGCCGACCAGACGCATGGGTCGCGTGACAATGCCCAGCACTGATCCCGCGGCCAATCCCAGGAATATCTGCCCTGCCACGTTGAACACGCTCATCCTTGGGAGTTATTGGGAGGGGGGAACGGGGGTAGAAGGATCACCCTATTATCATCGTACCAACTAACATTCTTGGCAGGCTTTTATCTTATTTTACACGGCAAATACAATCTTTATTTTATTTTGGCCACATTAGTTGGAGTTTAACAGAAAAATAGTTCTCCCGTTATATTCCCATCAAACCTATACCTTCTTTCATTTACTTCCATTCCACCACCAAGTCCTAGTACCCATTCCCTGCTACATGCACACATTAGTTACGTTAATGGAATAGGAATGAGTTGAGTAGGCATACACTATTTAGGAATGGAACTCGCATTTGCCAGAAAGAAGAGTGGAAAACTATTTAGGAAAAAATTCAGTAAAACTGAGCGTGATTCGAACCCAAATATTCCCCATCACTTGCATTTCTGTCAAACCCTAGAGTGACGCATTAGGCCATTCGATCACCGAAGCCAATAAATTTATATTATTACAAGTATGAGTGTGCTTACACCCACTTTTCAAACACTTCGCTATGATCACACACACACCTCCATCGGAGGGTACACGGACTAAATGAC
Organism: Timema douglasi; assembly: GCA_901482245.1. NCBI lineage: Eukaryota > Metazoa > Arthropoda > Insecta > Phasmatodea > Timematidae > Timema > Timema douglasi. The sequence continues at coordinate 39,310 of CABEEJ010000676.1, forward strand.
AATGTCTGGTTCACAGGTGACTTGAAGGCCGGGGTTCGAGTCCTGACCAATTATATTGAGGGTGTATTTTCCTAAATTGTTTCCCAATCTACTTCTACGCAAATATTAATACTTTTTCTATAAATACAACCTTACTCATAGTTACCTCCTTGGTGTGGTTAAATTCAAAAAGACCCCACGAGTATTAAGACGCGGAGCAAAAACAAAAAGAGAGATCCACTTAAGAGCCAAGTATATTTCCACTATTATTGAAAATATATTTAACTGTTCATCATTTCAACAAAGTTGATAAGGCAACTAAACAATCTCTCCCACTTATCTCCACCCCACGGATTGGGCCGGTGGGGCTCAACAACATTATACACGCATGACAGCAGTTTCTAAACATATTTATAAACCTTACACACTCAAACACGAAGAAATTGGGTGACTTCCGGGAAAATGATTGTAGCCCTAGTCCTACAGAAATGATAGTATAGATTGTATATTCTTCCTTCTGATTTCTTAATATATTCTGTATGAATCTTGTTTCCTCGAATCACAACTATATTAATAAAAGTTTTATTGTAAATCTATATAAGTATGTATATATGTCCAGAGAATTTTTACTACTCTTCAATGGGATAGGAAGCTGAAATTAAGATAAATTGTAGAGGAATCACTCAAGAAGCTTAAAAATATTCAAACTTAAAAACTTATTCAAAAATAAACAATATAAAAATTAAAAGCGTGATTTATTTAATTATTTTAATCCTTTATTGTTAATGTTATCTGCATTTCAAAAGTTGAACCTAGAGTATAAATACCAGTCTCAAATTCAAAGATAAATTGCAGATAAATTGCAGATAAATAATACAGTGATCATTGTTTATGGTCTGGTTAGTTTTTATTCATATTAGTTTGCAAAAAGTGTTTCTTTTGTCACTGAAAATGTTACAAAATAACGTTAGTCGTTAAACATATTTGTTTTGAGCTCCCATTTACATAGCCTAGATATGCATTCACGCAAACCGATTGTTACTATATTAAACGGCTAACACTGCGGGGTAGAAAAATGGCATAGCCTATAAATAAAATATTCTCTAAATTGAAAAATGACTCCTGGACAGAGGACTCTAACCCAATGCTCTCAGCACTCATTTATCCAGGAGTCGTCCCGTGCTTTGGATCGTTCTTCACACATACACTCATATTTGAAGGCAGAATCTGTGATGGACGTGCGGAGATGGTCGGCTACAAATGTGTGACCAATTAAGATGACGAGCTATAAGATAACGCAGCCACCTTCGACTCGGTAGTTGGCTTTTCGCTGCCAATAATACATCGAGAACTTCACGAATGCGCATAGCAAAGCTATTGTACGTGTTAATTATGGTTATAGTCACATTTAAATATCATATTCTCTCTATACCTAATATGGCTTATAACTCATGACATTATTTTTACCATTGGGGAAGAGGGTGGGAGTAGGCTACACACATTAATTTATTTCGCTAATGGATTAGGGATGAATAAAGTAGAATTTGAGAGAAAATATATGTGAAGTAATGTTTAAAAACTATTAACATCACGAGATGTGGCTCAAGCAGTTTTAAAAACCCGATCTCCTAAAGTATTATTATTATTATTATTATTATTATTATTATTATTATTATTAGCACCGCGTCTTACTACCCGTTCGGGCTATACGCACTTACGCTAATGTGTAATGGTAGGGTGATTGTGAGATGAAATGGAGGACCTACAGTTTAACGTGGAATCCGAACCACGGTGGGGGCCTGGCATTCCTCACATTCACAAGATGTCTTGTCAGAGGTGAAGGAAGGGTTTGGTAATCAGATAAATCTGTGCCGGGACCGAGGATTGAACCCCGGCCGCCAGCACAGAAGTGTGACACCTTACCCCTAGACCGCCAGGTCACCTTAGCTCCTAAAGGCAAAAATTAAATATCTAATGGTTCAGAACTAATCCACCATTAATTTGAATTAATTTGAAATAGTTTGAAATCTTAGAACAGTAAGCTAAAAAGTAAATAAATAAAAACAAGATGCTACTTAAAAATGTAATTTTTATATAAATATGTAATAGTTTAGTAGAAAGTATTCAGGGGGCCGTATTGAAATATTTACACGTTTATCTACAGAACGTGACGAAGCCAAATATAAAAAAATCAAATATTTACATTTCATAAGTTTGGAAAATGATGCATCTAATTCCATAAGTTAGAACAGCTTTTAAAAGAAAAAAATATATAAAAATACATTTTGAAATCAAAACACAAATAGATTTATTTATGTTTAGAAAAATTTAGTTTTCTCAAAAAAGTTCCTATACACGATTCCCCTTATTTGGCCACTCATGTACAGCTTACGATATACACACGTTCTCACACACGCTGCTTTAAAATATGATTGAATAATAACAAGCCTGAGCACGGGACCACTCCTGGATAACTCAGTGGTTAGAGCATTGGTGTGCAAAACTAAACTGTCCGGGTTATAGTTCCGTGTCCAGGTGTCAGTTTTCAATTTAGAGACTATGATATTTATATACTAAACCGTAATTAACAAATATAATAGCTTGGCTCTTTAATCCATCTTATAAATAAAACTTATGTTTGATTGTTGGTTTGTGTGTATGTATCTTACTATACAATGGGAACCCACCTAACAGTGGTAAAATTGGACGCAAACCTAATATACCAAACAATTTAAACGAATTTATCGGTAGCGTAGTTGGCTAACGTGCTAGTTTCGTGTTAAACTAGACTGCCAAGGATGGGGAGATCGAGGTTTGGATCTCGGTCGGGTGAACTGGACTGGTTTTTCCTAAATGTTTGTCGACTCTCCCTCCACGCAAATGTGGATTCCCTTCCTTTAAATTCAACCTTCCCAATTCCTAACTCACTTGTGTAATTAATACTTAATCGTATAACCCAAACGGGTAGTAAGACGCGGTGCTAAATTAATTAAATTTAACGGATTCATTTCGAGAAAATGTGTGTTTCATACCAAAAATCGATTTGGCCCTTATATAACTTATTATTATTATTATTATTATTACCGCGTCTTACTACCCGTTCGGGTTATATGCACTTACGCTAATGCGTAATGGTAGGGTGATTGTGAGATGAAATGAAGGACCTACAGTTTAACGTGGAATCCGAACCACGGTGGAGGCCTGGCATTCCCCACATTCACAAGATGTCTTGTCAGAGGTGAAGGAAGGGTTTGGTAATCAGATAAATCTGTGCCGGGACCTGGGATTGAACCCCGGCCGCCAGCACAGAAGTCTGACAACTTACCCCTAGACCGCCAGGTCACCTTTATATAACTTAGCATCCCTTTTTTTCTTGAGGCGGTTCCCAGTTAAACTAACATTCTCAATTACCCGCCTCGGTGGCGTAGTTGGCTAACGCGTTAGTCGTGTTGGGTCAGACTGCCGAGGATGGGGAGATCGAGGTTCGAATCTCGGTTGGGTGAACTGGGGGTGGTTTTTCCTCAATTATTTCCACTCTCCCTCCACGCAAAAGCGGGTTCACTTCCTCTAAATTCAAGCTTACCGATTCCTAACCCATTAGCATAAGTAACACTTAGGCGTATAACCCGAAAGAGTGGCGCTTAGAAAAAAATATATCACAATGACTATTAATAAGTCACAAGTTGAAACCTTGGATAGGGTTGGTATTTATCTGCCCTAACAAGTTTCAGCCATGGCCAGTTGTACGTGGCTTTTTCCAGGGTGCAAAACTCGACAGACGTTAGGGTTAAAGTGAGTTAAGAATAAAATCAAGGGACACTCATACCGAAAAACACCACAGTGTTTGCAAAAACACATAGTATACAAATCCTTTTGTATTTTATTTATTGAAAATAAAATTAATTTAGTTAATTCGAACTTTAACAATTCTTACTTAATACAAATAAGTGACAGAAATATACAGTATTTTTATAAAAAGCTATCCCACTCTAACAAAACCTAACCTTTCATGCATCTACAAATTGAATGTGCGGTTTTTATTGGTTGGGTAGTATTGACATCAGCTTGTCATAAACAGGCTGAAAAACCAGTATAATATGTGTCTTAGAATATGGACGATACTATTTCAAAGTGACGTGTAAACACTTTTTATAAAGCAATTATATATTAATACTAATTTTTTAAATAAATATTTAACCATATATAATCAAACGGAACACAATGTTGAGGGTTTGTTTGTCAAAGCCACGGACTATTCCTTCCCTACTTTATTTGTACCCTACCAAGCAACTTAGTTGTGATCCAACTCTCTGACGACTCATGACATTTATATCTACTTAGCCCGCCAATATCAATAGGTTTGCAAATAGTTCAATATGTATTATTTAAGGGTGTAACCCTTATCTGCATTATACAAAATCGTTTGGTACACGTCAGACCCAATCATCTCTATATTGGTATAATTATTTTGAACAATGCATTTAAGTAATTTTATTAAGATTAATAGTGTTACCCACTTCGGTGGCCACGTGGTCGGTCTAACATGCTACACTCTCAGTAGGCTAGACTGCCGATGATGGGGAGATCGAGGTTCATATCTCGTTCGAGTGCACTGAAGCTACTTTTTCCAAAGTAGTTTCCCACTCTCTTTCCACGCAAATATAAGTACACTTCCTTAAATATAACTTTCATTATCTTAAAAACCGTTAGCGTAACTAGTACCCGAACGAGTAGAAAGTCAAAGTGCTAAAAAAATAGTGTAACTTATTTTGTTTTTTACAATTGTTATTAATTTTTATTCTGCTTGAAGCAGAACATTAATTCAGTTTAGAGACGCGCAAATACAAAATCAGCCATCTTTAAAAACACGAACTGTGAATAACAACCTAAGTAATCTTACCCTCAGTTTCAGGATTTTATAATAGGTGGCGCACAAGTCATTTAAAAGAAAGAGTGAAAACGCGAACGAAGTCGCGGGCAACAGCTAATATATATTTATTAAGGGCACATGAAAGGTTGTCCGTGTTAATGTATTGTTGATTAGACATATGAAGAACCTTTTTAAATGAATATCCAAAATAAGTATGCCAAAGCCAAGTTTGGCTTAAGGTCATTACATTTATTTTGAAGCTGCTATGAAAATTGATATTACCTTTAAAAAGCGAAAACTAATTGGGTTAATTACTATATTAAACAAGATTTAGTAGCTCTTTTAATTCAGATAAGGTTTCAACCGTTGCGATCAATATCTAAGCCCATAAATAATAAACTACAAAATGCAAGGGGTTTGCGAAGCTTAGAAATTCTGGCTTGACTTCGGAAAAAAAAAATTTTAGACCTCGCTCAGGAAAAAAAAATTGCTTCGACAGTAACGAAGTTTCACCAATTAAAATATTTACAGCTAAAATAATCAATTTATCTTCAATTGTTGCCATTCTGATTGTTAAGAGTTATCCATAAACTACGTAATGCTTTTTTTTATTAACTTTTTTTACACTCCTCTCCCCCCATACGCCAAGTAGACACTGACCCCTCCCTAATCCTACCTGTGTGACAACTTTATACATCAATAATGAATGTCATAGGAAAGTTTTTGTGACATTGAAGGATGGACTTAGAACCGGTATTTATCTATTAGTATACTTACTAACGGTAAAAACATGAAAAATAATATTTTTTCAACACTATAATTTAAATATAAGACCTCTGTTACGTAGTACTGTGGTTAATCCACACTCGCCCCAGGTAACACCACTCATAGCCTACAATAGTTCTTTTCTATCAACATCGTTACTTGGTTTATGGATGAGCCCTAGATAAGTATTCATGTGCACAAAACAGGAGCATTTGTATTGCATATTGGGATAGTAACGTGGTTTATTAGATTCAAATGAAATAGTACAAACATTTTGTATGGTAAAATATTTTAAAAGTGATTTTGGTGCATTAAAGTTATATAAATATGTACACGATTATAATACTTTTTCAAGCATAAAACTACTACAAAAAACTATTCTGACTTTGATTTGGCTTCGAAGAAATTTCATATTTGATTCGAGTTCGCTTTGAATTTGAAAAATATATTTTTCAATCTCAGGCCTACCATAGTAATTTTTAGAATGGGTATAGCTAAAAGATGAATGTACTTTATATCAGACAACGATTTGATTTATCATCGCAATAATTCTTTATCTACTAATATTTACACCCACTCATAGCAAGTATTTAGTAGTACTAGAGAGAATGTAACAGCATTTACGGGACGTGAAAAAGAAACACCATTTGTGTAAAACTTCCTTCAGTTCTTCTTGTTGGGATTTGAACCATTACCGCCAGATTAGAGCAACTTTAGGTTTAGTCTGTGCGCCCATGGATGCAGGTGTGTGGGGATATATATCATATTTGTTTATTTATAAAAAAAAATGACAGAAGTATAATTTATAATATGAAACATTGAAAATTAACATAGCTACACTAGGCCTCTGTGTGTGTGTGTGTGTGTGTGTGTGTGAGCTACCCCTAAATAATGCGCCATGTGCATAAAGCAGCGCCCTATTATTAGGAACCATGTGTGTTCACAACACCTTGAAGAGTAAAGGATAATACATGCTATTTTTATAAAATTATTATAATAATTCACATTAACTCTCTGCCTACTCAATCTTTCTTTTTATATATGTTGGATCATTTTATTTTAGAAAAAACCCTAACTGTTATATTACTAGCAGAAGCGGCTAAGTGTGTTAGGGTATTTATTGGCTTCTACATTTAATTATAACTTGTATTCCACTCTCTCTTTCTCCATAAAGGCCAGTCTACAACCAACATACCCGCTTGTCGGACTCGCAACTACACAATCGCAAATGCACTCGTAATTACACTTTTATTAAATACACAATATACTGTCTACAATGAAAAGTCGTAAAACTAAATTTCAACCAATAGGAACAAAAAACAATGATGACTATAAAAGACAAATTCATATTAATGTTTTCAATTAAGAAATAAATAATTAAATGGTTAAATACACATGATTTTAATTGAAAATTCTGTATTAATTACTATACATTTCCAAGCGTTTTTGTCATAAACCAAATAACTTCATATTATTTGATTTTAGTAGTCCATCCATATTTGTTTTCTGATTGGCTGAACGCAAGCCAACGCAGCTACATAAACGCAAGAGATGGACAATGTTCATCTCCTCCCGACAAGCTGGTCCGACAGTTCCGACACACGATTGTGTTTGCGTAAGCTATTGTAGACAGACAAAATTGCGTTATTGCGAGTCCGACAAGCGGGTGCGTTTGGTTGTAGACGGGCCATAATACGGGCACACTTCCTCTCAATTATCCCAATCCTTGTTCCCTAAATAACTCAGCTCATATCGCTAGTGTTAAAAGATGTATTTAAAAGTAAATTAAAAAGCATTGTAGAATATAAAAGAGATTAACTGCGCAGTCTGACTCTGCTTTTTAACTGACTCGAAAAATATATAATTATGGTAAATAAACTTACTTCTAAACCTATCCCGCGAATAATTTGGTCTTCTCACTTGTTGCATTTTGCCTTTTATACTTGTTACCACGGATACAACTATTTGGTATGAACAATCTGTGTAATAATACAATATACTTTACAAGTTTCACATAGTTATTTTAATATTGAATAGTTTTTTTATGTGTAGGCCTTTTAATTTGTTATAAAATATATTAATGCTGTAAGGTGTACAATTTGTACAGTTCAATTCTCATTGGACATCTAGAAAAGTAATAAGATTTACTTTAGTGTATTCATACATCAAGTCACGTGATCTGCAGGCATAACTTTATATATATATAATCATTGCCATAAAATAACACAAACACTGATAATGAGTATCAACACACAGGTTGAAAATCATTGTAATTACATATGGAGGGGACCACAATTTAATAATATAATCAAATGTTACCAATAATGTATTTTTTTTTAATGTATCTGTATTTCCTAAAAGTGTCTTCCTACCAAAGTGCTTTTATATCTGACAGTTAAAAGATCTTGATAACTTCTTTAATTTATTCATACAAAGTTTTGCTTCAGTTACGAAGACTGAAGTAAAATATTTGTTAACTAAATTACTATACTATTAGTTACGAATTCATCAAGCAATCTTTTATAAGCGTTTACTTTAGTAACTAATATATTGATGTGTGATAGTAATAAATATGTTTTTTATCTCCTATAAAATGTTTTTTTCTGATTCAATATCCTTTTATCATTTCATCATTCATTTTTTTATTGTTCTTGAAACGCTCTTGCCTTGAATCACCATGCGGCTGTCACTTAAAATGGGTATAACTTAAAATAATTAACAAATATTGGATTAAAATACTTATAGCAGTAGGCCTATATTAAAAAAATAGAACAAATTAATATTTGGTATTAATGACAAATTAAAATATAAATTAGAGTTAATTTTTAAAAAGTAGAAAATATACATTTTACCTTGATTTGATTGGAAGGTGGGAGGCTTTCCCCCTTCTTTGAATCGTATGTGTTGAAGTGGGGGGAGGTAAAGTTGCATCTACCCATTCGACTACAATTAGTATTAGTACGCCTATGATTTTAGAATCACTTTACTATTGGTTAGACTACTATGATTAATTTAAGCCTACTCTTTGATTCTGAAATGTTGTAATCGAAACATTGGTGCATATACATAAAATATCCACCCACGTCAATTTCATAGCTCGCCTCCCTCCTCGAGGGCATTCGTTCCTATGGAAAGAAAACACTCAGAATTCCACGTGTTTCCTTGGGAATATATTACCTTCCTGGTTCTGGCTCAAGACTGTAGTAGAGAACAGTTCCCATTGGAATCTAGAACACCCTCACAAATTAATCTGATCCTAACAGAATCCTGGCGCGAGTCATCGCCTCGTAGTGCGCGCCGCATTTTTGAGTGCCCCTCTCCCCTTAACAGCGCAGTGCTACAATTAACCCCCCCCCCCTCCACCATGAGTTATTCACACCTCGCACTTAAATGAAGTTATGTCATCACTGCATTATATTTATCGAGAGAGCGCAGGTAGTAGGTAGGTACACGCCAAGTTTTGCATCCTCTGGAAGACGCGGAGAATTAGCCATAAAAGATTCAGCCCCGAGACTACCTTAGGGGTTTCCCCGCCTTTTGTGATATAAGAGTTGCGCTCCACGACCATCCCGGCTGCAAAGAGGGTTAATATTTAGCGCTCGATTCTCGTGGATTTTTTTTTTATCTCGCGTGTTTACACATTCTGTATTGCCTGGGTCAGGTAAGTCCTAAATAAAGTGCTCTGCGTGTTTTAGTGGTCAGCCACAAGTCTTGGCTCGATTCTGGGTTGGGATGAGAAATGTATTTCCTATTTGTATGGGTTTAACCTGCTCCTAAGCTAGTAACTATCTTGACGTGATAATGGATGTGTAGGGTTAAGTGTATCACTCTAGAATATGTTAGTTTGTAAGCCGTGTATTGAGAAAATATAAGTAGGCCTACCTAGAAGGTGCACGTTAAATTCGCGATGAACAACAAATGTATGTCCACAAGTTAAACGACTAGCTTATTGATAGATAATTGGTGCTCCCAGACAAAGGCGCCAACCTTTCTTTTTCGGCTCCATGTCTCATCTTTCATCATGCACTCAAATATTATATATTAATTATTGTATCTAGTACTTGAAAGGGAGACCTGGCGGTCTAGTGGTAAGGTGTCAGACTTCTGTGCTGGCGGCCGGGGTTCAATCCTCGGTCCCGGCACAGATTTATCTGATTGCCAAACCCTTCCTTCACCTCTGACAAGACATCTTGTGAATGTGGGGAATGCCAGGCCTCCACCGTGGTTCGGATTCCACGTTAAACTGTAGGTCCTCCATTTCATCTCACAATCACCCTACCATTACACATTAGCGTAAGTGCGTATAACCCGAACGGGTAGTAAGACGCGGTGCTAATAATAATAATAATAGTACTTTAAAAGATAGAACTCATTTTCTAAATAAACTATTAACAGCTTAAAGAATCTCCATTCGTGAGACACTCACTTCTATTATTCTGTGAAACGATTATATGTATCAAAGCTTTATACCAAAGTATGATGGGATAACTTTTAAAAAAGCAATGAAGTAAAGAAGTTTACTTTTCTCCCCACACATTGAAGATAACTGTCGACTTTTTGACGGCTTGATGTGAAATTTCATCCATCATTCTCGGCTCGCAAAACTATTTTCCTCACTTTTTTATTTCGAAAAATTCTCCTTCGGGAAGAATAAAACTGTTTATAAATAATGATACCATTTTATTTCAGTGAAACGTCAGTAAAACTTGCATCACTACAAGCTTGCCATTATTTATCAAGAAGTTATCTTTGTTATAAGGATAACTTTTTCTGGTAAAATGAAAATAAATGAATGCTGCGTCGATTTCGTCTTTTCTTCGATTATTTATAATAGACCCTACCTTTCATGTGATTTGAACAAGAATCGATGCGCTTAGAAACTTTAACAAATACAAAACTCTGGGATGTATTTTGACTTTAATGATTCTTCTAGAACTTCCTATCAATTTAAATATCTTAATTTAATTTATTTAGCCAACTTTTGGAAACAATTTCAATTTGTTTAAATTATGTACGAATTCACGGCGAGTGCAAAGGGAGGGGTTTTCTAATTTGTAATTTAGTCAACTTAGAAGTTAGTTAGTTTGAATATATATGTTTAATTTTGGTCTTAAATTCTATAAATTAAAAACATAATATAAATAAATATTAAATTTGTGTCTCTTAAAAAGGCATAGTGATAATTGATCCATCACTGAATATTTAACTATAAATTAAATGGTTTGTTATTTGAAGTGAGGAACCCTTCATGTTGTAAAACTTCAGTTATTAAAACACTTTTTCACTTTAAAAACTCACACTTTTACCATAGGCATGCATGAAGTGGTTTAACGCAAGGGTTCCCAAACATTTTAGAATGAGGGAGCCCTTGTACCAGAAAAATGATATACTGAAGCCGTTATACAATTTCATCACATGTTCTGGCTTCGCCTTTGGCATAATTTATTTTATTCAAATCTGTAAAAATTGGCAATTCTTATTACCGATGCTATTCTATATTATGAAAAACAAATAAAAGAGAATTCTAAATTTGCTTTATGGAGCCTGAGGTAACTATAGTGAAGTCCACAGCTCCGCGGAATACGGGTTGAAAAAAAGTTGGTTTAACGGATCTATAATGGATGTATATATTTATTTTAAAAAAGTAGTGCACGAATAGTGAATATTTCAATCCAGTTTATATTTTGAGCAAATTACTTATTTTAATTTTGAACGTTTGCTAAATTTATTTAAAAAATTATTTATATAAGCTCTATTATAGGTTAATTTTAATAAAGGGGTGACCTGGTGGTCTAAGGGTAAGGTGTCGGACTTCTGTGCTGGGGTCCGGGGTTCACTCCTCGCTCCCGACACAGATTTATCTGATTGCCAAACCCTTCCTTCACCTCTGACAAGACGTGTATTAATCACAACTTGTTTATGTGGGGAATGCCAGACCTCCGCCGTGGTTCGGGTCCCACGTTAAACTGTAGGTCCTCCATTTCATCTCACAATCACCCTACCATCACACATTAGCGTAAGTGCGTATAACCCGAACGGCTCGTAAGACTCGGTGATAATAATAATAATTAAATAATGAGATTAGAATTCCCGATAAAAAATTGTGTATATATATATATATATATATATATGTACACTGTACAGTACATATATTTATAATATAATCTATACATACAATTTTTTTAAGGAATTGTATTCCCTTTATTAAAATTCATCTATAATATAGCTTAGATCAATAATTTTTAAGTAAATTTAGCGAACGTTCAAAATTAAAATAAATACTTTGCTCCAAATATAAATTTACAACTGGATTGAATCATTCACTGTTCATGCACTACTTTTGTCATGAATATTCCTCCGACTGAAAGGGCTGTACGTCCCCCTCCTCCAAAATACTGGCTGATCAAAGGAAGTTATTGGACAAGGGAGTAAAAAAATATACATATAATAATGAACCATTGGACATTTGACCGATTAATTTTCACTCTACGGCCAACACAGTTGTGAAGTGGCTCGTCGCGTGACACGTGGGGGTTGAGGGAGGGAGGGACATGCATCCTGATCATGTGTGGTGACATCTAGCACCCTCTGTCACCATAAGCGGGAAGAGAGAGAATGGACGTGTGCAATGTGACGTTCGTGCGACACAATCAGTTACTGTATAACCCACCACATACCCTCTTCTCACAAATCTTCCACTGAGCTACTTCAGTCTCGAGCGTCACGTTTAGGGAACTTTAAAAAAAATAATTAAAATACCATTATTTTATAGTTTCACTATAGAATTGAAAGAAAAGTATCGATAGCAATTAGATATTGGTATCGAAAAATCAAGGGCATTATATATATATATATATATATATATATATATATATATATATATATATNATATATATATATATATATATATATATATATAATCTCAGTAGGTTTAATATTTATCTAGTAACCTTAAATAACATTTTTGAAGTATTATATAGTTTTTATCATATGTACAATACCTTATATTAAATCAATACAAATATATGTTAAATAATTAAAATATATTATTTATTAAATAAGCTGCAGTAAATTTTAATCAAGCTATCGAGGTATGGGTTTTAAAAAAACTACATTACTTAAGCAAATTCGTTAGTTATTAAAAAAAAGTATTCTTTCTCTTAATTCAGATCCGATACCGGGGTTTTAAGTACTACTATAGGCATAAGTCATTCACGAGCTAAGTTTACCTGGATGACAGCTCGAAATGTTACTAGGTGTAGTCCCTAATATATCACTACGCCAACAGCTGACATCTATCACTTTGGATGACTGTAATGAAAACAGATGATAATATATCAATGTGATAGTTAACCACACTAATTTAGGCCAATATTATTTATATATTTATTTGATGTCGAACACAAAGTTTATTTATAGTTTTATTCCACTTAAAAAAATATTCACACCACTTTCACAAAAACTTTTAACAAACTTAGCTTCAAAATGGCGGCTGACGAATCTAAACCATATGATTGAACATAACGGTAAACAAGTTTTTTACAATTATGCAGACACGCAGATTGATGAAAATATTTTATTCAGTTAAATATTTCAAAATACGATGAAATAATCATAAAATCATTTATTGCATGTAAAAAGAATGACAAGAATTTTCTCTTTTCCAAGTAAATATGATGGCTGTATTAAAAGATATTGATGTATGCAATATATTACACAAAATCAATAACGTTCTAAAACAAAAAATAAGTACTTTTAATTATGTTTAAAATATTGTTTCAAGTTGGATAAAAAGAAATTATTTAAAAAAATGAAATAGTATGAGAAAACTTAGTTAACGTTATTTTAAATGTAATGTATAACAGGTAATTAAAGATCTTTACATTTATAACAAAACTGTGGTCTTTTACAAGTGTTGGCAACCCAAAACCTAAACATATGATTTTCTAACTGTCATCCAGGTAAAAACCTATCGTGAACGGAATATAAAATTAAAAACTATCGAAATAAAAGTATAGAGTTAAACATTATTAGTATTGAAAGTAAATTAAACTAAAGAATCGATGTCAGTTATATAATATGACATCTACAACTAAAATTACATACAGACAATTAAAACAAGATAGCAAGTACTAATCTATTTCAATAAGAAGAACCAGGTGTTGACTCACTGTGAATTGATGTTGCCGGGAAACGCCCAAGCGTCGAGGAAAATTTCCCCAGTGGACCATACCGGCACCGCGAGCATTTTCACGTCCTGATCGAAGGGCACACATCAAAGAAAAGAAAGATAATTGTCTCTACTCACCACACCTTTCTGGCAGTGCTGATTAGAAAGCGGAGTAATTCTACAACTCTAATCCCCCTTGTTCCCTTAGATATCCGATGTAGTCCAAATCCCAGCCAGTTCTGTTTATATATAACGGATTCCCTGTGAATAGCATTTTTGTATTCCATTGTAATTATTCACCGAAGAAAGAACTACGAAGTAAAACTTGAGCAACGAAGACTACTGGGGGCCAATATGTGTCAGGCGGAGGTTTCACCACCACGTCGCAGAGGAAGCCTACTCTGAGACTTTAAGTATCTGTGTCTTATATTTAGAATCTACACTAGATACTAAACTCCATTTCTATGTCTATCAGACATAGTTTCATGTATCAGAATGTCTTGTTTTATTTTAAACGTCGATCAGACATTGAGTATCGTGTCAGAATATCTGACGTTGCTTTATGCCCATCAGACATAGTTTCATGTATTAGAATGTCTTGCTTAATTCTCTATGTCGATCAGACATAGTGTATTGGGTTTGTGTCTGAGTTATTTTCTTTGTCCATCAGACATGGTTTCTTTAGTCAGAATGTCTGACGTTATTTTCTTTGTCCATCAGACATGGTTTCTTTAGTTATAATGTCTGACGGTTTTTTTTCTTTTTCCATCAGACATGGTTTCTTTAGTCGGAATGTCTGACGTTATTTTCTATGTCCATCAGACATAGTGTACTTAGTCTTAATAACTGACGTTATTTTTTTTAAGTCCATCAGGCATAGTTTCTTGGGTCAGATAGTTTGACGATTATTTCCCTATGCCCATAAGGCATAGTTTAAATACAAGGGCTCTATGCTCTACATATGTGAAGAACCAGGTGATTGAGTATACAAAGTCCATGGATTGGGTTTCCTTTTCTAAGTCCTTAAGACGACGTTATATATTCATGACACCCTAAACGGCATGATCATGTTTAGAATCTCTTTATGACTACACTCATATCGTCTAACACTTTCGTCTAGGACCTAGTTAGGTCAGTGACTATTTGCAGTCTTGATTGTACCCTTTTTGTGTAGCTATTCTCGGTGCGCAACCTGTGGGAGCACTACTATATTGAAGTAGTGGCCCGCGGGGATAATGCTTTGTTCCGGCCCCTTCAGGCGCCATATTTATCTAGAAGTGTTCGAAGATAGTTTGGACTAGCTATTGAATGCCCTAGTAATGGGTAAATGCATAAATTTACTATTGACTGTTTTGGCAGGACTCATTAGGAAATGACCGACCATAGTAAAATACTGTGTAGATGCCCGATTGTTAGCCATATATTATCTGTAAAATGGAATATCCTCTTATAAGGTATTATTCTTAGATTTTTCGTAATTCTCCATCAGGGTTAATACAATCTAGCTAGCTTAAATAGTATTCTTCTTACTAACTCTAAAAATATAGAATTTGAAGCTATGTTTCTATTTTCAATTGCCACTCTCATTCATGTTTAGACCTCTCAAGTATCATTCTGGTACTAGTCTGGCTAGATCGTCTTTATGTATATCGTATAAAACTTAATCCCTTTTTACTGTTGCCAAGTTGTGGCAGACGCTCCTTCGTTCGAGTAGATTTCTAGACTTGTCAAACTAAACGAAATGTTCTAACTTCTGTCAGTTCCTTATTTACAAAGTGTTAATATCTATTCGTCCAACCGTATGTTTTCTACCTCGATAACGGAATACAGTTATCATTAAATAATTGAATTAAAAATTTTTTCACTCATATGTAATTCTTTATATTTTTGTTTACTTTTTATTAAACTTATTTGTTAAACTTATATATATTTGTGATACATTTTTCTTCCCTATCCTTCATCATGTATAACTTATGTAATTATGTAATAATGATCCTCTCTTTTTCTCCGTGATAGAAGAAGCGACGGTTCATTTCCACATCCCTAGTGACGTAGCTTGTTTAGGAATTGCGTTTTTAGAAAAGGAGTCCGTTCGACTCCCCAACTAAATGAGTTTCGATAAACGATAAAGTCGATAATAGTAAATTGCACTTTCTTTCCATCTAAGTTTGAACAGAATTTTATTTCGTTACACTAATATAAATAATACCTGCATCGGTAGGAACGCAAGTTAAGGCGTCAACCACGGCGTGGGGAGGTTTGACACTGACAAGGAAATCGGTGTTCGAACCCCGGTCGAGTATATTGAGGAAGGCTTTTCTTAAATTATTTATCACTGTCACTCCACGTAAATGTGGATACACTAAGACAACGATTGATATGCCACCATATTTTGCAAATATGGCAAACTATATCGCCTCCAATTGATATTATTGTGTTTTTGTATTTTAAAAATATGTCATGTAATATTTAGCCCATATGCGTATATGTATATGAGTTTTTAGTAAATGGCTCTATTTTAATATCAAAGATAAAGAAAGTCTCTGCGATGCATCATACTTTTCTTTCCTACGTTTTTCTGCGCTACATTTTGGGATTCAGCTTTATTTGCTTTCTCATTCCGTTTACACTACCGCTCGGTTTGCTTGCAGTTAGAATACCCGTTACATGAATAAGGGAATTACTTTACCACGGACAGACATTTTACAGCATGGTTTACTACCAGTGAACATATCTCTCCCTCCTGCCAGTTTCTGAGTAGTTAGGGAGGGTCAATATTAGTGTGGACTCTAGAGAACCATTGTTTGTTCTCAAGCGGTATCTAAAACATTCGAGTGCTTGTGAGTGAGCTAAACTTATCTATTACCCATTTACTGAAATTACGGGCGTGGTGGTTGGGTGTGTACTTTATAATAAGGTGGTTTTGTCTATATTTGAACTATCTCATAACTTAGGAGCTTATAAAAACACGTGTTTGCAAATTATACTTTGAATCTGTTCATACATACCCTATCGTTTTCTATAAAAAAAAGAACTGTGTGTATAAATGAACCTTAACTTTTTCGTACATTTTTGTGTGCAGGAAATGATCTAATTGTTATCTCTTGATTAACAAACCTTTTTTCTAAAAATAAACATGTTTGGGGACCTTCTCTGATATTTTACCAGATACAAAAATAACTTTTACATATTTATTTAGGTTTATCCTGGTTATACTAATCAATCATTAAAACTTTCATAAAAATTGTAGATGTTTTTGTACAGCAATGAATTTATTAGTGAAATTCCCCAACAATGGTTATTTTAGAACAAAAGTTGGTTAATCAAGTATTACTTTCCAACAAAAACCCAAATTAATTAAAAGAATTAAAAACTTGCTTGTACACCCTTATAAGAAAGTCGGACACCTTAGCTCGATCAATCGATATTAATCAATCTTTCTACTGAGATAAGAGTCTTTGTTTCTATTATTGGTACTCTGGATTGTTTATAATCGTGGTTCTCCCTTTTACATTGATGCCTTTACAGCTAGGAAGCTTATTATTATTAGCGCCGCGTCTTACTACCCGTTCGGGTTATACGCATTTGCGCTAATGTGTAATGGTAGGGTGATTGCGAGATGAAATGGAGGACCTACAGTTTAGCGTGGGATCCGAACCACGGTGGAGGCATGGCATTCATCACATTCACAAGTTGTTATTAATGCACGTCTTGTCAGAGGGGAAGGAAGGGTTTGGCAATCAGATAAATCTGTGCCGAGATCGAGGGTTAAACCCCGGACCCCTTGCACAGAAGTCTGACACCTTACCCCTATAACACCAGATCGTCGCTAGGAAGCTGAATGCTGTATTTGTTATGAAATAAAATTTGTTTTTAAGTGTAATTTGGTTCAGAAATTGCTTTTTAAATATTCTTAATTTAATCAAAAACTTAAAGTTTATCAAATAACCACCATCGTTATCAGGCTAAGATTATATCAAGGTTTTAATTGTAGTATTTTCTTACAACGTGTTGATGATTGTTGCTAGTTCATGACTTAATCAAACTAACGATTCTATTAGAGGATAACTTTTTTTAAATTTTGTAACATTACATTGCATAATGTTACAATAGGACCCACCCCATGCTGACATTAACGCATATCTCTCAGTGAATCATACTACCTTCTTCAATAATTACGACACTATTAGGATCCCTACAATGGCAATCTTCTTCGTTTTAGTTCACGTAGGTTAATAAGACATGATAAAACGATGAACAATATATTTCACTACATAAACCAATTCAATATTAATAGTCTGTTCATGTACTTACCAATTGAATCTGCTTACACTAGTAACCTGCAAGGTTGGCCTACACTTGGCGTCCTAAAGTGGCTAGTGGGTCAAGCGAGATACGATGTGTCAACAAGACTTCCCGGCATTCTGATTCTACTGGCGAGTAATGAGCCGTGCAACTTCAAAGACAACTAGAGAATAACTATTCACCTGGCCTCTGATGGTAGGATGATGAACTACCTTAAAACATTGGATGATTGAAGAAATAGGCTGAAATTCTGATGGAGCACTATTAACAAGGTGTGCGTGACTTTTTGAAGACATCGTTGACGTCACCCAGCGTGTGTTTTGTTCTCCCACCTTCCCTCCCTTGCAACGAAACCCTACTATATAATGGGCTGCGCAAGTATGCCGAAATTGACTATCATGATAACTACGATCGACGACGGACCATTGTCTTGGACATGGACAATGGCAGGATAAACATGTATATTCTATCGGAATCGTAACTATGGCGATTCGTATATGGACTCTGATTTATTTTCAACTCTTAGTTTTTTTGTATATTAAACTTTAATATTATTTTTCTAAATCTAACTGTCTTAATATGATCATTCTATATAAAATGAAACTCTATATTTTGTATGTCGCCACTTTGGCGCTAGAGTCTTTTTGGAGTATTCATTCATGTAGATAGCCACAATTATTAATTGTTTTAAAATTTGAGTGAGTTAAATTTAATATGTTTGAAATTGTGGATAATTGTATTTATATTTTCTAAACATCGAGGTAACATTTCTTATATTTTTTGTATATTGAATTATCGTAAAGTAAAGTAACTATTATTATTATAATATTAAAGATTACTTTAATTAACCTTTGTACATCTAATAATCTATTTGATAAGTTTGTCCTAATAGGACATTTGCATGATTGTTTATTGATGGAAATATGGTTTAGGTTCCTAGTTCTGAGTCAGGATCAGATAGTCCCGGGGGAATTTGACTAAAGTCTGTTAGCCAAACTCTCACGTTATGTAAACTCCGTTGTAATAGTTTTACTGGTTAAAGTAACGTAATTTAAAGCTTCATTCTTTGTATATAAAGAAACGTTTGTAACAGTTTCAAAGTGCTCATTAGGCCCTTATATAAATCTAATGTATTAAATTCAATTCGTAATGTTGTTGTGTCTCACATAGACTGAACCATCAGAATAGTGATTGGATCTCAAGTTTGTTTCTTTCTAAATATACCTGCGCAACTTTGATGATATAAAGTTGTTGTCATTAAGATTGGTTTTCAACATAATTCATTATGATATAATGAGACCATGTACTGTTTTCTGCGCTCTTTTTATTGTTTTGAATAAACCGCTCAAATTGTTGATTTTAAATATTGATAATAATTTCCCTTGTCACTTGTTCCTTAGATTCACCCACTCCCTTTTATTATATTCACTGGTCGAGTAGTAAAAGGATTCAGAGGGAGTGTAACAATTTGAAAAACTTAGTTTGATGGGTGAACACGGTCCTCTTATGTTTGGTTATATAAAAGGGTTGACACGCGCCTTGAAAACTGGAAAAATCAAGGTAATTTCGAAATAAGAAATGTAATATTTATTAATTTGTGACATTAAACTGCACTATTTAAATTAGTAGTCACTGCATGGAAAAAAAGGTAATTTGCACTGCATAGACTTGTTCTCTCCTTATCTAAACATCGAGACATTAAGGCGGGGTGCTAGTGAGCGTGAGTTTAGGACAGTATTTTTGCAGTTTTTATAGCAAAAACATCTTTTGGCCCAAATAAATCAAATATGTATTCTATAGAAACATAGAGTTTTGTTTTCTGCACATGCTAATCTCAACAGTTGTTGAATATCTGTCATGAGCATGGCGGCATTTGGTGACAAACTTTTCTCTTCATTTAAAAAGTCTGTCACCAAATGCCGCCATGATCATGACATATATTCAACAACTGTTGAGATTAGCATGTGCAGAAAACAAAACTCTATGTTTCTATAGAAGAAATATTTGATTTATTTTGGCCAAAAGATGTTTGTGCTATAAAAACTGCAACATTAATGCACTAATCTCGCTCTCACTAGCACCCCGCCTTAAGGCTACTTAAAGCTAGTAAGATTTGTAAAATGAAATAATATTCATTGTTGCAGAAACAATATGAAAAAATCATGACATTCAAACAAAGAGCATAAATGAAATGATATTCACATAATAATATATACATAATACATAATAATAACACGTACTTAGAAGAATGTAACATCGTTGTTCACCAAAGAGCATAATAATCAACTCCCAATTTCCGAGACCACAATTATTTAAAAAATATATTTGCCTATAGCTCGGAAACTATTGGTTTTATAAAAATAAATATAAAGTATATTGAACATTCCTGCTCATGTAAAGTAATCTAAAAGTAATTTTCATGGGGATAACCAAACCCTTCCTTCACCTCTGACAAGACATCTTGTGAATGTGGGGAATGCCAGGCCTCCACCGTGGTTCGGATTCCACGTAAATCACCCTACCATTACACATTAGCGTAAGTGCGTATAACCCGAACGGGTAGTAAGACGCGGTGCTAATAATAATAATAATTTTCATGGGAAAATAAAAATTGCCATTTTGTTTGTAATGTTACATTGAAAGGACATTTTATAAAAGACAAACAGATTTTTTTTCGGTCAAAATGTATAACAATTTACAATGTTATTAGTATAGCTATTTTATAGTTGTTACTTTTGCAATCGTCGCAAAACTTTATTTCTATTTGAATTTGACTTTAGTTCTAATACATCACTTCTTTTTATAATGTAAACAACTTTGTCCTTAAACAATTCTGTTTAAGCCATCTAATAACATATCTCTGAAGTGGTTTTGTTATTTTACCGTCGTAAACCGTGGGTATGCGCTTGCAATAACACAGCCCTCCCCCTCCTACACACACACATAATCAGTATTCTAGGTTTTGTCAAGAAGGTTTCAGGGTAGTTAAATGCCCGTAGAGAGGGGTGGGAGGT
>CABEEJ010000676.1:60459-75876 GCA_901482245.1 Timema douglasi
GGGGGGGGGGGGGGGGATTTGTAGGGTGACTTGTGTATGTGACATTGCCCTTTGTAACTATGTAGCAATGCGACACAGGGGCAGCTACTCGCCGTTCCAAAAACATCAGCTCTTTTATAAAATGATTTTGATAGGAAGAAAGATTGAGAAATTACAAACAAATTTTTTTATGTCAACAATGATACGATTTTACTGTATTATTAGTATTGGGTTGTATTGATTATACCTATCAAAAGTGACAGTTGCAAAATAGTTGACTTCCCATATGAAAAGATGAAAGTAGATCGAGTAATTTTTCTATCGGTCGGGTAAGATTATTCATATGGTATGTTTAATCGTTCACCTTTATATTACACCTCGTCTCATAACCATTCGGGTTATACACCTTATACCAGCTACGCAAGGTAGAAATTAGAAAGGTAAGATTTAAATATGAACCCGAATTCATGTGGGGGAAGATTGAGACACGTCAGAGGGAAAACAACCCTTAGTACACCCTTCTGGGATAATAATAATAATAATAATATTTAGCACCGCGTCTTACTACCCGTTCGGGTTATACGCTTTAAAGTACTAATTACTCTAATGGATTAGGAATTGAGAAGGTTGAATTAGAGGAAGTGAACCCGCATTTGCGTGGAGGGAGAGTGGAAAACCATTTAGGAAAAACCACCCCCAGTTCACCCGACCAAGATTCGAACCTCGATCTCCCCGTCCTCAGCAGTCGAGCTCAACACGATAAGCGCGTTAGCCAAATACGCCACCTAGGCGGATCTGGGATTACAACCCTGACATCCCGTCTCCGGCAAATAAGACTAAAATAACGTGTTATATAGACCTGTACCCCCCCTCCCCCGGTTTGTCGGTCTTCGTTTTCGTTAAGAGTCGGCACATCATAAATTTTGTGTCCCCTCAGAGCGATAACAGAGGTCCCCAACCTTTTTTCACTTGCGTACCCCTTGACGTCCCATTTCCATAATTGGTAACTTCAATAATAGTAGAAAGATGTTTAATCAATATTGTTGCTGTTATTAAATGAATCTTAAATGGGATTATAACTTTTTTACATCAATGACTGTGTCTGAGTCCATTTTTTATTCAAGTCATATATTTTCCACCACACTACCGGCTGATTAGGCCTGTCGTAGATATGCCTTATAAGCTATCTTAAGATTAGGACAGACACAACATCCAGTCTTCATCACTGTGAAAGGGTAAACCCACATTTCACCAATGATGAATATTTCGGTCATGCCAGGAACGGGGCCCTTAGCTCAGTGGACAGACACTCTACCTACTTGAGAAGTT
Organism: Timema douglasi; assembly: GCA_901482245.1. NCBI lineage: Eukaryota > Metazoa > Arthropoda > Insecta > Phasmatodea > Timematidae > Timema > Timema douglasi. The sequence continues at coordinate 61,768 of CABEEJ010000676.1, forward strand.
AGCTCAATGTAATAAAAAGGTGAACAAACAGTGCATATATTTTTACATTCAAAAATCAAAAGTTACATTGAAATTAAGACAATTAGTTTTTTAACGCTTCAATTCCCGGTGCTACCCGGGCGAAGTTGGTGGTCAATTTTTTTTAAATTTCTTTGCATTAAAGGTTTAAATTTTTCTTTGGAGAATAAATTCAATATAAAATGAATCTATACTATATTCTAATCATAATCAACCATATTGGATAACTTTGTATTTTCTCTTGAACCTTAGGGGAGAGGAAGTATTGTGCTCGTCAAAAGAATCGATCTTATTATTTTGCTGGGGGTTGGCGTTTCATGACCCCCCGAACCCGAAACATTAGTTTTGGCGATGCTGTCTGTTTGTGTAGGCTATCTGTATCTCAGCCTTAGAGCCTAAATCATTTTACTGATTGGGCTATAACTTGGTACCTAGAGGGGAAACGCGGCTTTTTCTCAAGTTCAAATAGCGAAAGAAAACCTCACCGCCCCTGGACATAGCGTCAAATTAATTTCACAACTCTTGACTTTTCTAGTGTCTTACACTGTTGCGATACGTAACTTTTTCCGCCACTATGCTCCTTTTTTTTTCCCGCGTACCGCCAAACATTATGAAGCGTACGTGCCCCACGCTGGGAACCGCTGTCCCAACCTCCCGGCAAGACTACTACTCATGGCTAGCAAGACTACTACTAGGATTTGTAAGCCCGATACTCTAACCCGATCGACAGATTTAATAACTCATGTTCACCATATTCCAAGTTGTTGAAATTAACTGGAATACGTTTACAGATCCTGCTCTAAGTGTGCAATCAGCTTGAAGTTAGCAGACCCTTGTGCTACATTAATTTAGTCTTAGTATATTTATTCACATCCAAGCACAAGTATTGTCATGTAAAGTATTTTAAAGCACAATCTAAGAAGAGAGCCTACTTTATTCTATAGTAGCCCCATGGCTTCTTTGGTGCTGACTGACAGCTCACATCTGACAGTTGACAGCTTTAAAAAGTTACCAGACCAAATTATGTATCCCTACGCCGAACCATATGATCTGAAAAAAACATGTGTTTAGCAGCTGTCACTTTTGACGGTCAAAATTTAGGTATATACTTAAATTTTGACTGTCAGAAGTCAGATGTGAGCTGTCAGTCAGCACCAAAGAAGCCATGAGGCTACTGTAGTTATGCTCAGGTTTTGTTTAAGTCTTGACTATCATCCGACCTCCAATTTTATAAAATCATATCAGAAGGGTATTTTCACCAGAGTAAATATCCGACCGCGTGGTTTGGTGATCAGTGAACATAGTTATGAACCAAGGGGTCCAGTGTTTGATTCCCGGCTGGTACCTTGGGTAGTTTTTCCTTAAGGGGAATGATCCCAATGGTCACGAGGGTTAGGTTAAATAGGCTTAAGTTAGATTAAGACTCACACCGACAGGTTCCACAAATCCATAATAACTATCATCTCATTACGTATACAACGTACCTATGGTGGCAACGTTCTGTTTGACCAGAGCGGTGAATAGTCCACCTACAGGCGGGCGAACTACCGGTCAGTAATTACATACGCCTTAAAAAACTCAACCCGTCTAATATTTAAATGTTCAGGAAAGATGAACAAACTAATCTATATAATTAGAAAATACTCTGGACTGATGAGAATTGGCGGCCTGTTGAACCTACTCACTGCCACCCTTGGTTATGTGCTATAACCCATTATTGAATCAAAATAATATAGCATTAAGAAGCGTGATGCAGTTTGCTGTCTATTTTATTTCTTGTACGCAACGTCTTAGTACCTACTAGGGCTTTCATTTTTTTTATAGGATCGATAAGGAAGTTATAATTAAGATGAAATGCACCATATTGTGTGTGGAGGGAGAGTAAGAAACTATTTATTAAAAAAAAACTCAGCCTGCCTAGTCGGGATTCAAACTTTGATCTCAATGTCGGCGACAAACCAAATAATATGAGTCTGATGAATTTTTCTACACGCCTGCCAATGTGGGTACTTTATTGTTTTTGTTTTAGGTCAGAATTTTGCTGTTTAATATTTAATTAGCTATTTAAAATATTTGCGTAAATTAAACAATTCTGAATTGTTATTATTAAGCTATTTATAAACGTTATTAAATACCAAATGTAATGGGTAAGGATGAGGAAGAAGTTCGTTTGAATGACATACCATCGCGCTACAAAGAGAAATGGAATATTAAAAAATAACATAATATAAAGTTTACCGTCCATCAGAGGTGACCATTCGGCCATCGCTGAGAATAGTTTCAACTTGAATTATTCACACGTGCTCTCGCGATACGCCCCAACTTCTATAGAAAGATAGACGCAGCCATTTTAATGTCGAATATAAATAAACTAGTTCCATTAAAAAAGAAATGTTGACTGAAAAGTTGATTTGACGTATTAAAAAATACTATTTTGGTCATCCAGCGGAAATATCTACTGTCGGCCACTGCGCAGATTGAAAGTAATTCAGTCGTATTCATTTTGATATCCTCTCCTGTTTATTTAAAAAAGTGTTTTCACCTTCTATTGTATAGAAATGAAGGGTGAGGATAATTGACACCAAACGCTTGATACAGTAAACCACGCACCGTAAACTCTAGCACAAATTAATATTATCAATAGCTCATATCGGAGTTTCTGTTAGTCTCACGCATGTAGCGCACCGTTTTCACTTTTTAGATTGTTCCAATGGCGGAATAATCGTCTTGAAGTTTCGGCTAGCTCAGGGAAAGAAAATCCAGTCGATCACACAGTTTTTAAAAAAATATTCTCGACTGAAAGAATTTTATCCATAAATAAAAAAATGCAAATCTAGTTTTCATCTTTGATTATCAATGTCAATAGAAACTTAGATTTGACAATTAACTTTCATAAGATAAATTTTGAGTTTGTCTACACTAATCTACCGAAGAACAAGTAGTTTTCTAAATTTATTTTTAAAAATAATGCCTAGTTATAAACTTGCATCTCGTAACTTAACACCATATTTTAAGTGATCTATAATCATTTTATGTAATTACAATGTAGGTTTACAATATGAACAATCTTATGAATAAAATAGTAATTGATATATTTTAAATATTTAGTTATTGCGTTAGGAATATTTATATTTAAAAAACTTAAATATGTATTAACTTATAACTTATTAACTTATAAGTACAATTACAAGTGCCAGTACAAGTACAAGCACAAGTGCCTACAATCATCTACACATAAAAAAAAAAGATATATTTAGCCTAAATAAATATTAAGAAACTTCATTGTCTAGTTTCAAGACGAAATGTATCACGTGTGAAACCTAGTTTTTTCAATTTTCCCCCCTTCCCCGCACCGGTATTCACATGATCTAGGACTTCAGTCTCACAATATATGGAATTTTGGTGATAGAAACGTTGAGATTTGAATCTTATTCTAGTGTATTATTAGTAGTTTTAAATTTGACTTATCATTTAGACGTTCTCATTATGTCTACACGCTAATGCGGGTGCATTTCCTCAAATCTCCTTTTAATCCGTTCCACGTTGATTAAGCACTAAAAAACCTTGTATTAAGACATATAAACAAAAATAAATGTATTACCGCTTTTCGCTTTATCTCGACACCTCGGAGAGAAAGTATTGTCATATTTTGATAAATGTCGACGTTTCACGGCCCCATGAAACCAAAAAAGTGGTTTTCGCGATGCCATTTGTCTGTCTGTTCCTCGGGCTAGAGCTGAATTTATTCTACAGATTGGGCTATAACTGGGTATATGTGGTGATCATAAGGTCCCCCCCGAGGGTTTTTGAAATTATATGTCTAACCCTAAATTCAAGGGTAGTTTACTCAAGGGTAAAAAGAGAACAATCAATTTGATAGAAATTCGTTCTAACTATTTTGATTAAATGTTACGTCTAGACACTGAACATTATTATAAACAAGATGACAACTAATTTTATCATAAAAATGACTTTGAGGGTACTTTACCTGAGTGAAATTTTTCAATTTTCTTCATTTTTTCGCAACTATTTAAGATATGAAATATCTTCTCATTGTAAAGTTATAGTAGGCCTACTATTAAAGATACAAATTTATTATTTGGAATGTATTTATATAAGACCAATAGTTTCAGAGCTATAATCAAATATATACTTTTTAACTAACGTCCAAAAAGGATTTTTAAATATTTTTTTTATACTCCTTTGTACAAATATATTTCTTTTCTTAACATTTCTGTAACAGTGTTCCTAGTTCCTAATGCCATACAGTAAGTTATAATAATGTATATTATTTTATTTATAATATTTGGTGTAGTGTCTCTACAACAATGTATAGTCCTATTATTTCGTTTCAGAGATCTTACCAGTTTTTAGTAAATGTCTATTGTAAGAAAAAAGCGAGAGAAAGTCTGTGCGGTGTGCCCTACTGTTTATTTCTATAGAGATGCGTGATCTATCGCAAAACATTTTCGTGAGTATCAAATTATGGGAGACAGAAATCAGTTTATCAACACAGCCATCACAGGATAAAAACATATTCTGAACACCTTCTCAGCATTCAAACCTGCATCTTCCGGTCATTGGCAAATCAGATTAGATGAGCCTGACATTTAGTCCGAGTACCCACCAATGTGAGTTCTCCATGGTAAACATATTTAATCTTACGGTTGTTAAACATACTAATCAAACTTATCTCTTTTGATATAGGAGTAGGTGTCATATTTTGTAAATGTCCATGCCCTAATTTTGAAACTTGCTAAAAAAAATCGCAAATCGTAGGCTATATCAAAACAGAGCTGATTTTGAAAGGTTTCTCTCGTCGTGCTAGTCGGTGCGGCTTTGTGTCGCCTGCGATGCCACAACGCACCAATGTACAAGATACATAAACACTATTATTGTATTGAGTGCAGCATGTAATACGATTTGTTTGGCTTTATTAGGAAACGCATCTTCCATTTGTTTGCAACTAAGTTTACTGTCTCCAAATTTGTTCAGATTATAATAAGTATCAGCTAACGAGTTTTTTTCAATTGCTTCTTTAGCTAATTTGATATCGTTCATGTCTTAAGTTTTGAAGTTTAGGGGATCGATCCCAGCTCGATATTGTCTAAGTAAAAAATCACTTGCTAGTAATTTGAATTTAGTAGAGCATTATTTTACTTTCGAAACTGTTTTTAATACTTAAATATACCCTAAGGGTTATTGTTATGCCAATAATAATTTGCTTGCTAATCCTTATTATTAAATATGTACATTTTTATGTCATAAAATCCATTAATTTAATTTTTAAATAACCATTTACACACAAAATTTCAAAATAAATTAACTGTTTTTAATTTACTTTATTAAATTGTTTTTAAAGAAGAATATTATGGTAGTCTATTTAGGCTCAAATACCTTGAATAATTTTATAAAAATATTTTAAACAAATTATATGCTTATTAATAAAATTATTTAAAATGAAAGTTTTTTTCAGCCTGAGATTTTTCATTTTTAAATGGACACAGCCATAATTTGAATACAAGAACTCTAAACTTTGAGAATGTCATGTTGCAATTTCAGCCAAGTTGGCGGTTAGATAAATGTGAAAAAAATAAGATATATTATTTCCATTTCACACAAACATATTTTTATTGGAGGATTGAATGAAGTGTCCTATGCAATAATATTTTTTTCACCCCTGAAAACTTATCATGTTTAACGGTAACTCTATTTCAACAAAATCACTCTCAGAAGGTTGCAACTGAAGAGGGAGATAGCGTCCATTTTGTTTTATTATACTTTACTCGCCAGACAAGCCTTGTCTCGCACGATGTGAGGCTGATGAGTAGAATCCACCCGATAGTCGATGGTATGACGTCAAATTTCGTAGCTCATACGTTTCAAAATTAGGGGTTTGCGAGATTGTGTGTGAGATGAGAGAAATACACTAGCGACTCGCCACCCTCATGTTTCAAAATTAGTTTATCAGATTAGAGCTGCTAATTCGTCATCATAATCATCATCATATTTCCACTAGCGTACGGAGTAGTTACTCAAATCATGAGTTTAATACGGGTTTTTATTTTATGTGTATAAATACTTTGGTTTTGAATTGTGTCATCTATGAATCTACATCTGAAAAATAAAAACCTATATTATTAGCCTGATAAACGTGAAAACTTAATTTAGTAAAAATCTTATATTGAAGTGTAGACCCTTCACAAACCCGACCTGATTTCACGGTAGTAAGAAAATCCTAAGGGGCTTTCTAACAAACACTTCACTGATTTCTTCAACCTTCCTAGGAAGCCTTTCTGTTTCAACGTCTTGTGTAGTGCGTTGTGCGCACTTGCGAAAGGAGAGGAGAAGAGTTAGGAAGAAATGTTAGCCCGCAGTGTAGTGGCGCCCTGGCGTCGCACGATGGCTGTCGTCACCTTCCCCTCCCTTTACAGACATCCTTTTCTCTCCTTGTACGTCGGTGAAACCTCGCAAGAGAAGTACTCGAGCCGTGGTTAAAGAGGCGGTGTAATTACGGCGCGCCGCCGCCAGACGGCAGCTCCAGCCAAGGCGATTAAGGTACTCCTCCGGGGACATTGATTTTGATACCCGGCTTCCACTGGGGGATATTCGATTGCGATTGCTCAAAAGAGTGGATTGTAGTGATGCAGTCGATCAACGCAATAGTGTTCAGTGAATTACTGTCTTAGTGAGTTTCCTCTGCTTAGCAATACAATGTCGTAATTATAATCGAGACTCGAATATTAACTAGTCCTTCATTTGACTGGGAAATTGGTTGTCTCCCGAAACTAAACTATAAATACGGCCCTCATTCATCTCGTCAAACCCTATCTCTGAACTAATACACGGTGTGTGTACAAGTTCGTGCGATTGCTTGCAACAAGACAAGCCGAACATATAAAACAAGTAATATCGTGTGAGGCTTAGCTTTCGAAATATTTGACACCGTGAACTGAGGTAGGGATACATACCATTACCTCCAGGTATGTAAGGTAATGACAGATATAATATGCAAAGATAAATTATAACAAAGTGTGGGATGCTCGCTTCATGATCCAATGTTCGTGGGCTCATACCTAACCAAGGTGATAGATTTTTATTGAGCGATGAAAATCAATAGCACAGCTTTCTTCTGAGGGGAAGTAAAGCCGTCTGTCCTATGCCGATTGTGACATGTATAATATCCCTGGAAGGTATGGGAAAATACTTTCCCGGCAATATGTATATGCTCTTTCTCACTCACTCGTAGAAGTCCAGTGGGGAAAGCAACGGAAAAATATCGCACTTTCAGAATTTCCCCATGACATGTACTTTCTTCAAGATGGTGTGGGCAGAACTAATCGGCTGAAGGCCGGAGTTTATGTCTAGCCAGCTGCGGATGGATGATAAGCACATCAGTGTTACTCGGGTTGGAAATTATATACATAAAACAGAGTGCCACCCATTTTTGTAGTAGGTGTTCTAAACGGCTTCATGACAGGTGGCATGTGTTACACCCTCTCTACGACTCGTTATTACCCCGACCATTATAAGGTAATAAAGGGAGAGGATATAAACTAACATATAAAAAAATGGAATCTGTAAAAATATGTAAATTCAACAAAGAGTAGTTTTATTCAATAAATGGCAATAGCGCAGATGGCAACAAATGGTCTCATTATATCATAATGAGTTCTGTTGGAAATCATACTCGAAGTAAACAACTTTACAAATTTAAGTTGTGCAAGTATTTAAACAAAAGGAAACATGATGTCCATCACATAATTGATAGACCAGTCTATATGAGACAATACTACAGGGTAATTATTTATATGTGATACAAAAATTATAAGGGCCTAATGGGCACCTTGATATGGTTCCAAAGGTTTCGTAATGCGCAGAAAACGATATCTAAAATATAAAGAAAATTAAATGTTTACGACTACATTACAGAGTTTACATAAACGTGAGAGATTGACTACCAGACATAAGCCAAGCACCCACGGGACTACTCGATCAGACAGAATATGGGACACACAGTTCCCTAACTAAACAAACAAAACTGAGCTGCTCAAAAGGAACTTACGTTACAAAGTTATCCTAATTCAAGTTTCAAAAAAGTTACATCACGTTACGTTAATTCTAACCATATATTCAAATACGAAAAGTTACTTTAAAAAAAACGGGAATACTCTACAATTCCAAACAAATAAATATAAACCTGTCAACTTCTAATTATTACGTAACTGAAAATATTTACGAGAATAAGTACAATAGTAAACGACCAGCGCCCGAGCGGCGACATTTATAAGATATAGTATTTTAAATTTAAATAGACGATCAAATAATAAATATAATAAATTTTGAAACAGAAAATTTTTATGTTTGAAGATTATAGAAAAAAAGTTAGAGTCCATAACTCCACTCGTCTAAGCGACGAATTTGATACATTTACAAGTCCTTCTCCTAGCCATTGCCCAGCTCCATGACAATGATCTGTCGTTGATCGTCGATCGTAGAATAGTCAGTCTTTACACACTAGCATAGCCATTATATAGGGATTTCATTGTTGTTATCGGGATACACAAACACACGCGGTGACGTCACGATGCCTGCAAAAAGCCATGTCGATGTCGATGAAAGTTGTTCTTGCTCCATTGGAATATAGTGAATATCTCCAATCATACGATGTTTCAAAGGAAGTTCCTCCAGTATCCGCCAGAGGTCAGAAACATAGTTGTCTTCTAGTCGAAGTAGATAGTCCTTGGTTCATTTCACGCTCGTACAGTTGAAGTGCCGGGACGCGTTTGTAGATACACCGGCTTTTCCTGCTCCATTCGCCGGTCTTGGTTTACCGTGAGTCGTCCAGCCTAGCAGGTTTCTAAAGACAGCATATTCATGTGGTAAGTACGTGGATATAATATATTTTACATTGGTTTGGATCGAGTAGTGAAACATATTGTCCAGCATGGTTATATTATGTCTTCTTAGCCTACAAGAACTACAACAGCGAACAATACTATTGTAGGGATCCTAAGATTAATTGATTTTATTGGGGCGGGTAGTATGAATTGAAGCGATACATCCATTAACGTTCGTAGTGGGCGTGGTCCCATTGGAACATTATACATCATAATGTTACAAATGCATTACATTATGCTACAATGGACACACCGCAACATACTGGCATCGATGCTTACACAAATATCATGCAATCTCACTGTGAGATTGTCAATATCCATAAGAGAATTTTCGTACACATGTTATTTCAAGTGTCTCCATAAACATATCTTATGGACTGCTCCATTTGACGATGTCACATCAGATGTCTAGCCTAGCCTAGCAACCAACCCTAATTAAAACTTTTAATTATACCAGCTGGAACTTAATATTCAAAGTTCTTGTATTTTATTTACTCGGAATGTTTTTCATCCCAACATTTATTGAACAAACAACTCTGATGTAAGTCCCATATTGTATTCATTTGAACTATTACCACAAAGTTCTTCTTTGTATCCACTTAAAATGGTCTCCGTTCCGGCACTTCTTAAATAACCAAAACAAATGAAAATACTAAATTGCATCCTCTTGGAATATTCTCCATTTTGACATTTCTCAAGCAAACGACCTATGGTAAATAAAATCTCGAATAATACCCAATGGAATTATTTACAAATTGCAGACCCTACTTTATTCACTAAACGTCTGCTAGAGTTAAGCAAAACCACCAAACTTGGGATAGTTGCCCGGCTCACTTCAGCTTGATTGCGACAATATGTGTTCATGGTGGCCGCTGATATGGAAAACTGGGGATTATGCTTACATTTTGTGCATCGGGGGGAAAAACACCGGTAAAAGTGCTTGAATTTATCCCTATGTCGAGAATTCATAATCGACGACCACTCTAAATAGCTTATAGGTACAAACACATTTCAAAAATATGCTGGGGATTGACCACTCCTTATAGATTCTGACGGCATCCTATCTAGACCTACTGAATTTTCTAGACGAAAACTCCTTCAAATAGCGTTTAGAGGCATATAATTTAAAAAAAATTCAAGCAAGGATCACTATAAATAGCTTCTAGTGGTACATCCGAATTTCAAAAAATATTCGAGGGAACACCACTCCAAATATCTTGGAAAGGAGTTTAGTTTTTAAAATGTTTCCAGATGAGTACCTTTCAAAATATATTCTATAGGGACATTACATTTTCAAACACGTCCTTGGGTTGAGTCACTTGGACTCCCCTTTGGCTTGGGGGATTCTCTTAACATTTCCTACCTTCCACCCCTTTACACAAATAAGGTTCCGCCGTGGCACATACTAGGCCCACTGTTTAACTGGCTTACTCTCTACTGGTGGCCGAACACACATCACTCACTAGTGGAATGAAGACTTTCTGATCCAGATCTTGGTCTAATGCGACTATCGCAGTAAACTAGACTGCCGATGAGAGGATATCGAGGTTTGAATCTCAGTCGGGTGTACTGAGGGTGGTTTTTCCAAAAAGGTTTTCCACACAAATGCGGATACACTTCCTCTAAATAAAGCCTTCCTAGTTCCTAAAACCATTAGCGTAATTCGTATATAAGCCTATCACCTGAACGGTTTGTAAGATGTGGTGATAAGAAAAAAGAAAGAAAAAAAACCAGACCTTAAAAAAGTGCAATAAGGATGTAGAATAATTTCATGGTTCTACCTTTAGTAATTTTTTGAGGGTGGAAGCAGGAATCATATCTGTGGCTTTTAGCAAACTCTCCAAACATTAGGTGGTTAGAATTTTTATAACAAAGATCCATTTTTAAGTAATTTAAAGTGTTTCAAGACATACATGAAGTTGTAAGCTGTGCGGATTATGTAGGTCTCCAATTGTCTACTAACCTAGGCCTTGAGTAGAAATACTTATTAATAATACTTGCTTTAAGGGTTTAAATATGGTGGCGTGTTTAACACACACACTTACAAAACATTTGGTTCAGAATAATTTGTCCGAAGTCTCTTAACCAAAGGAAAAGCATTTTAAAACTTGCGAAAATATTTTGTTTTGTCGGTAAATCGGTAGTTTTGCTGAAATTTTATTTTAGAATTTTATTGGTCACCTTGTTGACCTTTAAGACATTATGTGGTCTAATTGATTTAAATTTAGGCTATAAAACCATTTATGGATGGTTTTTATTTTATTTTATGCATGAACTATGTACAAAATATGGCAAAATTGGGGAAGCTAATTTCAGTATTTTAACGGAAAATTTAGATTTAATGTTTTTCAAATTATATATATGGACTTGTATCTATTTGTCTACTTTTTTGTAACCTGTGGGTTTGAATTAAATTTCTTCAAAATAAAATTATAATTTTTCCAAGATAACAAAATTTTTGAAACCGCTACTTTATATAATAAAAAAATCATTTTTTTATAAATATTTAAAATAAATGTTTATATTTACCTAATTAAGTAAAACCATTATAAATGCCTCAAAGAATGTTCTATATGAATTCATGAAGGCTGAGTTTCAGATTTAAAAATATAGGCTTACGTGAATTGTAAGCTGGTTTTCTTCACTGTGCATTTATACAATATTATATTCAGGGAATCACGAAATCTTGGGTTTATAAAACATGAACTAATATATTTTTTTGTGCTCCAGCTCTTACTACACGTTCGCACTATCCACATATTTATTCTAATGGGGTAGGGGTAAGTAGGATGGTAGACGCTTAGGATAAGTGTACCCGCTTTTGCGTCGACGGGAAGGGGCAAATCAGTAGGTATATAAGAGCTACGGTTGTCCTGTTAATTTAAAAACATTTTAAAATCTCATTAAAGAAACTTACTATACATTTTGGTTTTATTAGTATGTATTGAGACAGGTTTGTAGCCCATTAAATATTTTAGAGCCTAGCTTGGTGTTTCTTACTATTTACAGTGGATACATGGATATATAAATCCAACTACAATATTATGATTTTAAACTAGTATAGTCTACTAGTTCTTTGATGGCATCTTAGGGCAGCGCAACAAACCATTGTAATAAATGAGCTTAAAAGTATAGCTAAAATACATAACACGCCATGTTGAAATAGTAAAACACATAAACCTAAGATGGAGACTGCGCTTACCCAGGTTTTAGTGCCTTATTTTGACCTTCTAGTAAAGTAGTAAGTACTGGTTGTGTTAGCGTAGACTGCTCCTAACAGTTCTTTTTATACTTTCTTGCGCTTGTTGCAATTTCTCTCCATGGTTGTTCCCGGAACATAAAAGATTGCTTTTCGTTCTCCCCATATTAAATGAGAATGACGGTGGCAAGTTTAAAACAGAAAGAAATGTTTGAACATAGTGTGTATTTTGATTTCGAAACGAGATTTTTTCATAAATACTTATTATTATTATTATTAGCACCGCGTCTTACTACCCGTTCGGGTTATACGCACTTACGCTAATGTGTAATGGTAGGGTGATTGTGAGATGAAATGGAGGACCTACAGTTTAACGTGGAATCCGAACCACGGTGGAGGCCTGGCATTCCCCACATTCACAAGATGTCTTGTCAGAGGTGAAGGAAGGGTTTGGTAATCGGATAAATCTGTGCCGGGACCGAGGATTGAACCCCGGCTGCCAGCACAGAAGTCTAACACCTTACCCCTAGACCTCCAGGTCACCAATAAATACTTATTCTGCTTAGAAGCCGTTTAGGCCTATTTAGATGTATTTTTTGTTTTGTATATTAGAGGTTTACAAATAATGCCACATAAATAAAGCTTATTCATTATGTTAATTTATAATCTAACTCCTATTGACCATCACTTTTTGGTGTAAACAATAAAATAATTTTGATATAATGTGTTCTTGGGCAAATCCGCCTCACATCAGAATTAAATAAGCGGGGTTAGATTAAACATTTAAAATTAACATAAAATAAACTTAGAAAATAACTATAAATCTGAGCTGGTTTGGTAATTTACTTTAAACATATTATTGCTCTGAATATTTTAATTTTCACTAGAATAGAATCACATATATCGATTACGAGCTTCTGTGGTTAGAAGTGCTTGTTAGTTGTACTTAGTCGTATGGTAGGGTGGGGCTATTTGGGTCATTTCAACTTTAATGTAAGTTTTCACCTATAATATGCTTGCGAAATTTTTTTAACAGTTATTTATATCTTTATTCATATATTCTGAACCATACCTAGTAATATTTAAAAAAAAAAATCTAAGTAGGACATAATTAATAAAGAAGATTATCAAGTGGAAATAATATTTTAATAAAAACGTGGGGCTATTTGGATCAGGAATGGGGTTATTTGAATCACATATTTATTTTTATATTTTACTATGAGTAAAGCCAGTTTAATTTTTTTTTCTTGAAGATTAAGTATTACTAAATAACAATTAACTGTTTATACATTCAAACACAGTATCTCTAAACCAAACCGAGACACACCGTTCCATCAACTAAACTTTCATTTAACTATCTGAGGTGGCCCGGCAAAATACTGAAACCCTTTTACCCCCCTCCCTTCAAGATTAACGTTATAGGGTTAACCAGTTAGGTCAGTGTTTAATAGGGCTGTCCAATCTACAACTTACAACTATAGTACATCTAAGTATTTCAAACGAGACAGATAATAAACCAGCGCTATTCTTCAAGCTTTGAGTACCAGTGAGACATAATGTGTAGTAGTTAATATGTTTAGTTTTTTTAAGATTGAATTTAAAAGTTTTTATTTTCAAATCCAACAACTACGATAGTTTGACAGCCTATAATATCATTCTACGAAGTGTCAAAAAGCGATAAATAATTAATGGTATATTCTAAAAATAAATAAAAACGCAAGAAAATAATGATCCAAATAGCCCCTTAAAAAGTGATTCAAATAGCCCCGGAAGCAAACTATTTTTCAATATAAAATAACTCTATTGTTTTCCAATAGAATACGCTCAAACTTCTTGGTGATGAGCCCAGAAGAATAAACTATAGGTTAAAAAAAATTACTTCGAAATCAACAACTATAAGAGGGTAAGACCTTACAACGCAAAGACAATTATTTATATCACTAGGAAAAGTATGTCAATCTCACTTCTATTGATCTTGTAAAACAATTTTTT
>CABEEJ010000676.1:76258-111007 GCA_901482245.1 Timema douglasi
CACCCTACCATACATTTCAAACATAAGCTAGTCATCACTTGAATCTGCCATCTTTAAAAACATAACCGAGATGAGCAGAAATGTGTTCACGTCACTTAAAATAGTGACTAACCCTTTGAAAACAGTTTTTATCAAAGGTGCAGAATTGTTCTGAATATTAGACGCAACCCAAGTCAGTAATTATATATATGATAATTAGATATATGAGTATATAAGAGTTTATAAAACAAATACTTTCTTTAAACACCTGAGACAATTTTACTCAATATCACTTTATTTCTTGTCCACTGGAGAGAATAAAAACAGTCCGAAAATTGTTTCATATTCGATGGTTAGACTAACTTTACCATACGCTGTCTTAAGTTTCATTTACTATACAACCACAACCGATTGGCTCAAATTTCAAGTATATTAAGTAAGTTTAAGTATCATATAAGTACATTGTCGTACTCATCCTGATTCGTGTCAGGCAATCATCCCAATTTTGGTGGTTTTTCTGAACTTAAGTAGACGTTAGTGAGTTGAGTATGCTATTTGTGGATATAATTCCAGTGGATACAACTCGGCCGTCTCTATAAAATCACCCCGGACCGGATTATAGTCATATTCTCACTGTGAACGATGACCAACTGCAGTCTGGGCATAACGCTTTCCACGCGACGACCGCTGCTTGTTTAAGAAAATTTAATTTATTTAAATAAGCTGAGTAGTAATTGCAATTATAATAAACTGTTCAGAACATTTCGATTGATTAAATAATATTCATCTGCTTTTTTAAAACATAAGAAACCATTCTACATTTTTATAAGTTCCGCTTTATTACAAATCTATCATACAACGTTTATTTTGCTCATGAAAGGCCACGGTCTTTAAGACATTTTTACTACAAATTAAATTAAAATAATAACTTGGCGAGTTTGTTAGGCCTTAGCCAGACATTTAAACCTGCTTCCTCGAGAGTAGCTTACTTAAAATAATCTCCCGCTGATTGATTTTGGTATTAACTAGGCTACACGATTACGATCAAACTAGAAATTGCATTATTCACTTGACAGTGGCGATACTGGGACTAATTTAATAGTATATTTAATTTCAAAATAATTATTTCTCAATTTTATTGAATTATTTAAACGTATAGTAAAACTGTTTAGTAGGTATTAATTCTATCTTTTTATAAAGGATAATACAAAACACTGCACCTCAATGCGACGTTTTGTTTGAGCTGTATTACCTACTTAAGCGAGGTTATTCGTGGGGTGAGACGGGCTCCTAAGGACAAAATTATTTTAGCCAGAAACCTGTTTAACTTTACGTCTGACGTAGTTCAGTCGATTGCGTGTTTGTCTGCTAAAATAAGGGTCTTGGTTTCAATTCCTGGCATGGATGAAACATTTATCAAAGGTGAAATGTGGGTTTCTCCTTTCACAGTGATGAAATAACGGCTGGGGACTGGATGTTGTGTATATTCTAGACTCAAGTTAGTTTATAAAGCGTGTGCTAATATAATCAGTTAATTTTAAAAATGCACGTTAAATACTTAACATGAATTAAAAGTAAAAACACACCTTAACCCTACCAGACTTGTTTGCATGTAACATATCACAGATAAATAAGCTTACAAGAATATGTTCGTGTGTCTGGTATGCATATAATTTAATTTGTTTGTGACAGTGCGATTGGTTGTGTAGACCTAAGACAGTTGCTGGCCTGGATCTAGTATTGGCTAAAGCCGGTCCTACACTGTTCGAGAATGTGGAAGAACTTTCGAGTTTCAGCTGACGGTCCAAGAAGTGTGGGAGGGCCACACAAGGCGAATGTTCATTCAAATATTTTGGTTCCGGGGGGGCTTTGCTTTTGGAACGAATCAAAGGAAGCGAATGTTCGCTACTAATCGGGGTAGACATTCGAAAGAAGTGTGTGAGGGCCACACTAGGCGAATATTTGGCCTAAACATTCGCGATTAATGTGGGACTTGCTTTAACCGCTCGCCCAACACGGCGGATCTCCTTGATCTGCACGTGCCATATTTCTCTCTGCCGCGGGTACTCATTTGTTCACCACACTGTGACGGGCAAACAAACCGGTGATGTTGATTCATTCGAATTTTCTATCTAACGGAATACTTGGTTATTTGAAACGTGTTCAAAGCTTTAGAAGCAGTGGCTCGAAGTTACACTCTATATCGAGAAGGAATGTTATTTCTCTAGATAATGAAAACCCTTGAGGTGCGTGTTTTTCCTCGTGAGTGTGTGATGGTAACTGTCAAGGGGACAAGCGATGTCAGTGTCATGGATTTTAAATAAACCTTTTTCACGAAGAAACATAGAAAAATTATTTCCAAAGGAAAAATAAATGTACGACACGGTCGAAAAAAACCTCATATAACTTGAAAATTTTGTTTAAAAAAAATGAATTTCAGTAAACTACCCTTAACCATGTTTCCCACATAAACACAGATAAATCCTCTAGTTAAACACAATATACACTATTCTTATATACATTTTAAGCAAAATGTGTTCAAA
This sequence comes from Timema douglasi, assembly GCA_901482245.1. Taxonomy (NCBI): domain Eukaryota; kingdom Metazoa; phylum Arthropoda; class Insecta; order Phasmatodea; family Timematidae; genus Timema; species Timema douglasi. The sequence continues at coordinate 78,781 of CABEEJ010000676.1, forward strand.
TATCTTTAGCAAATTTCAAATTAAAAAAAAAAAATCTGTTCTTTGTAAATTATTCTCAAATTAATTTTAATTTGTAACAAATAAAACCACATTATTTATCATGAATATCATGTTTCATTTTAAGCTAAATCTTCAAGGCCATTTTCGAAAGATCTCTAATTTTCTCAAATTTGTTGTATAAACTACCTTTAGATTAATTTACTTTAGAAAAATAAATATGTATTATCATTCATCATGTAAAATATAACCCAAATATTAATTTTGAACTAAATCATTTTATGTATTTTTAAAACATTTATAATTGATCAAAAATCAGTGATTTGTAAAATACTAACTTATAAAATGAATTGTTTAGAAAAAAACAAATATATATATATATATATATATATATATATATATATATANTATATATATATATATATATATATATATATATAGAGAGAGAGAGAGAGAGAGAGAGAAAGAGAGAGAGAGAGAATTCTATTTTAAAAAATTCCAGATTAGTTTTACCCAGTTTGAACCGAATCATTAAAGCCATTTTTTTTTCGAAAAAGGTCAACAGTAAACTAACATTAAACGAATTTCCCCCCGAAATACAGTTTTATTTGTAATGTCAAATAATCCTTTGGATATTAATTTTAAACAAAATCTTTAGTCACTTTTGAAATAGTTTAAATTTTCAAAAATCAATCATTTACTAACCACTAATTTTTACCCTAAAACCAACTATATGGTGTTATTTGGGAGGTCAAAACTACCTAGAGATATCAATTTTAAACAAAATCATTAGAGCCGTTTTTGGAAAATTTTAAATCGAAAACAATCACTTATTTGGAAAGTCCACTTAATTTAAGGGCTAGGACTCAAATTTAAAAAAACTGTCTAGAGGTACAACCATAAAATATCTAAATATAAAGTTTGAACAAAATCCTCCATCTAACCGTTTCAGATCTGTAGCTAGGGACAGATAGAATTGTAAAATACACCTTTTTTTAAAAGCACATACAGTGGCAGAGCGTGATGGTAATTGTTGGGTAAGCTGAGTCATGAACACACATAAAGGGACACACTTAACAATGTCAAAGATGAGATTTTTGTGGAGTTATATAATACAATAAAGGCAAACTATTACTCCTAGTACTTAATATTCATAATAATAATATCATTTATTTTTGATTCTAGCTTCTGTGATCTAATTTTTGTCTTGCTCTTTTACCTTTTAAATTCACTTTTCGTTCAAAAAGCAAAGCCGCAGAAAAATTATTTATTAAAAAGTCAACTGAATCGACAGAGTCATTGTTGATGTCTACAGCGTCTCCCATTTTTATCTACGGTATACACACTAATTCATTAAACATTATTGATATATATTATAATATTAAATTTAAAACACCTCAATAAAATAATAAAATGTAAATGACAATCCTCAAACTAAACTAATCTACACTGAAATAAACCTTTGAAAAACACTCCGAATGATCAGAATGTAAGATTCACAGTGGGGCTTAGCCTGCTTACTGTTTGCCTTCAGTGGCTGAGATGAACAGCTACGCGCGCATAACCCTCCGTGGCTTCCGGCGGGCCTGATTATCCGGGTGCGTTAGGCTGGGGGGTATCAGCTTAACTTGCCAAAAGGAACCGACGCATTCTCTTCGCGCGCTTGCCAAAATGTCACTACGCTTTAAAAATGACTATTCAAATTTCAATTTTACATCTCTTTTATGTATAGGGATGTTTTATCTCCTTTTTAAAAACATTTTGGGATAGCTGAGCTTATCCAGCCTACCCTGACGCCCCGAGATATTGGGCACACACAACTTAAAGGTTCATTATTATCTAGAGGTCGAAAAGTTTATTGATTGTAGTACTTTCTTTCTAGTTGAGAAATTAAAACTAAAGATTTTACGGCATGACATGCTTTATCATTGTTAAATGTTTAAATGGTTTTTCATTGATTTATATTTATTTTCTAAAAAGGTATTATACTTTCACTATCTGAATCGACAGCTTATATCAGCGAATGACTTACAAACTAACTCTACTCAACAACAGGTAGAGCATCAAGTCTTATAACCGTCAATGTATCACTTTGAAAGGAACACCCTCCATTTTAGCCATGATCCTCCCCACACGCTCATTTTGGAAATCGAAACGAGACCCTTCACCTAACAGGCAATTGTGCTATTAATTGAGCTTAGGATTCAAAGAATCTAAAAGATGTTAAGTCGAAGACCACATATGTGGTTTTTGAAGTGACTTAGACACTAATAAGTTAATTAGTTTGAGTTTTTCTATTATTTCTTTAATTAAAACATGACATTTTTGCATTATATATTTACTAGTTTTGGGCACTCTCTCTAGCTTTAGTTTTCTTAGGTCTGCATTTTACTACTTGTTGGGGTTATACGCTAATGATTTTAGGGACTAGGGAATTGTATTTATAGGAAATGTACCCGCATTTGCGTAAAGGGACGGTGGAAAACCATTTTTGGCAAAAAAACTTCAGTATATCCGTCCTATGTTCAACCTCAATCTCCTTGTTATTGGCAGTCTAGTCTAATGTGAGAGTAACGCCTTAGACCATGGGGCCACTGAAGCAGGTCACCTTTAGGCAAACTAAGTTTCAAAAATTCATAACTATTAATACCCCAGATATTTCGAGCTGCACCGTACATTTTTGTTTACTTTTTTTAATCGCTATATTCCACTATTCAATCCATTTTTTATACATATTCAACGTCCATTTGCCAACTGACTTATTATTTAAGCACATGAGTTAAAAACTAGCTTTATTCTAGAACAGAGACAAGGCCTAGTTGCCCTGGACGTCAATATATTGAAAGGAAAAGCCTAGTTCAAATAATGACAAGTATTTCGACCATGCCATAAATAGAACCCGGAACTTTCCGCTATTTATATGGACGTGCCACAGATTGAGCTAAGTCGTCGAACTCACTACACCATCAGCTATTTATGGGGAAGAGTTTTTATTTAGATGGCCTACATACGGTTATTTTAGTTTTTTTTATTGCGATATTTTAATTTCCAGCCTCAGCCAGTAAGTGTAATGTGTGAGATCGTAAAGTACTGTTTTAATGCCCATAAATCTTCATCTTAGAACTTTGGGCGCTACACTTGATTGAATGAGGGGGGCCCGAGGGGAGAGGGGAAGATCAAATCTCGTCAATAAACTAAGTGTTATGCGGCTCGTAAAACTCACGAGTGTTTCTGGTTATTACTGTTGCTCTCTCTCCAAATTCTCATTTCCTTTCTTTCCCCTTCCACTAACAGAAAACGACAGAATTTTAGTGTTTTTTTTTATATCAACACAGTAACACTAACTCTAATTAGGGGTAAACAAATAGCAATAGTTAGCTAAGCCCCAACATGCTCGATTCTCATTTCACCCGCATCGGTGGTCGCATGGTGCAACGCAGACCTGGCAGAATCGTATGGCTAAAGGACTGGATTGAAAATGTAAATATAAGAATAGGCCTCAAAATAAAATAACATTTCTTTGGAAGAAGCAGTTTATGATTTAAATGTATGTAGGGGCCTACATATTATTAAAAAATACATACATTTCTTATATCACCACGTCTTACTATTGTTCATGTTATACGCATAAGCCTATATGATAACTACTCTATTGAGGCATTTTATAGGTGACCCCCACATTAGCATAGAAAGAGAGTAAGAAAACATTGAGGAAAATCCACCCCTAGAAGACCCAACCGGGATTCCAACCCTGATCTCCCCATCTTCAGCAGGATAGTCTAACACGAGAGTGATGGCTTAGAGCCTTAGACCATTTGGCTACTGAATCAAGTTTATATATATATATATATATTAATATAGATATATAAACACAACATAAAACAGGAATACATATTGGCTTTAAAAATAAATACCCGCTTTGGTAGCGTAGTTAGCTAATGCGCTAGTTTCTTGTTGAGCTAGACTGCCGAGGACGGGAAGATCTATGTTCGATTCTCGGTCGGGCGAACTGGGGCTGGTTTTTCCTTAATGATTTTCCACTCTTCCTCCACACAAATGTGGGTTTACTTCCTCTAAATTAAACCGTCACAATTCCTAACCCATTAGCGTAGTTAAGTACTTAAACGTAGGTCTCTAACCCGAATGGGTAGTAGGACACGGTGCTGTAATTAAATTCAATTATAAAGATAAGTTAATTATTTTCAAATAAAACAGATCCTAGGAGATTAATACAATTCTTATATATCTTTCATAATTTTTTTTATGTTAAGTGTAGGCCTAAATTTAACAGTTGAGATTCTTATAACTGCTTTCAAGCCTAAATGTTAATCAGTGTGTTGACTATAAAATGTGTGTATAACCCTCGTTTTGGTAGGAATAACATAATCATATAGTTACTAAAGTTACTAAAACAGTTCTACTATATTCATACATCAAGTCATGTTATCTGCAGCTGTCACATTTGATAGACAGGCCTATTATCAATTTCTGTAAAATAACATAAATAGTAAAAATATCAATGTTGGCCGCAAATAAATATGTTTTAATTTTTTGAACTGTTCTTCTAGTCACAATCAGGATAGTCTATCCTTCAATAAGAGTATATTTTAGATTGTGGTATTTCTAGCCAACTTTTCTCTCGTGTATATATATATATATACATATATATATATATGTATAATATATATATATATATAGTTATAGCTTGTGGGCCGCATACAAAAAAGTGATTGGCCACATGTGGCCTGCGGGGCATAGTGTTCCTAGGGCTGGTCTTACGTGCGACTCTCGTTTTGCACTGCGTTTCTGATTATAGATGGATACGGGTTCGAATTCTAGTCATGTTTACGTATTTTTTTACTAAATGATTTGCCACCCTTCCTCGCAAATGCTGGTACATTCCTCTCAATTCTCACCTTCGCATCATTACCCTAATAGTGTAAATATGCAGGTCGCCCAAACTAGTAAATAACCTTGTTCCACAAAAATGTTCGTATACGTGAGGTCAGGGATCAATTTCCGAACAGATTTTCTCACTATCTTACAGGTAGAGAACGTAGGCCCTATTGTGATCGTAAAAAAAAAAAAATCTAACTTCAGATTTTGATGAATATTGACGTTTCATGACTACCCGAATCCGAAAAAGTTGTTTTTGAATTTCCGTCCGTCTGTATGTATCTCCAACTAGATCCTGAACTATTTTACCGATCGGACTAAAACTTGGTATCTAGGGTTTTCATAGTGTGGCCCCGATGGGCTTTTTAAATTGCATATCTAACCCTAAAACTAAGGGTAGTTTACGGAAGAGCAAAAAGAGCAAAAGTTGACTTTCTCAAAACTGGCCCTAAAGATTTTTAATACATTTAATTTCAAAACATTTACAAATATTCCAATTAAATTGGCTACTCTTAATATTTTGTCAAAATGACTTTAAGGGCTCCAGTCTGATGCGTAAATATTCAAATCTATTTATAATACAAATATTTTATTCGAAATATATTTTTATAAAACTAATAAATAACTCTCAAGCTATACGCAAATATTTTTTTTAACGTTACGAACATTAAAGGTAAAGTACTGCGACCGTAAAAAAAATCTAACCTGAAATGTTGATGGATGTTGACGTCTCAAAACCCCCCGAACCCTAAAAAGTGTCTATGTGTCTTTTTAACCCCAAAATTAAGAGTAGTTTAATAAAAAGTGAAAAGAGAAAAAAAATACATTTTCTCAAAATTGGTTCTAACGATTTTAATTAAAATTCTTATGTAAACGTTGATTAAGATTATAAATATACTGGCCATTTTATTTTTCCTGTGAAAATGAGTTTTAGGGTACTTTACAGAAGCGGAAATTTCCATATCTCCGCAACTATTTGAGATACCAGTACTAAATAACTTATCATTGTAAAATTGCAGTATTCTTAGACCCTACTATTAAAAATAAAATGAATGGTACGGAACTCCGCACGGACTTTCTCACTGATTTTCTCGCTCTATTGTTTAAAAATGGACATATTTACCCAAAACTCATAATATATGTGAAACGAAATAATATATACTAGCAAACACAAGCATAAATTGCACTATACTTATGTAAAACTTTTTTTTAGTCCTGGTTTTAAATTTTATAATTTTATTTTTAAAGAATTAATGTTCTCATTTGTATGTTTGGACCGATAAAAGATCAATATTGAGTCCACAAGATTCAACACTTCGTATTCAAATTTCAACATCCGCTTAAAATTTTCGACATTTTATTAGGTGTTGCAAATCTTCATGCCATCGCATTGCTATTAAATTTCTCATTTATAAATTTTGACTAATAAAAAATGTTAATATTGACTATTCAGTCTAAAATGGATATAGATCATTGTTGCACAAACATATCTCCTAAATTTTTTAAGGAAAAACAACATAAACTTTTAGAGACTTACTTATATTTAATTACTCTATGGCATTGGAGAATTTATTTCGCTAAAACTTAAGTAGTATCTCTTTACAACTAAATCTCACAAAATTATATTAATATATTTGCCAATATCTCAGTAACGGTTGGTTTTATAAACACATATTTCACATAGATGTTTACTTTCTCACCCTAATACCCCTAAAAAGTGGTTTTCGCAATGCCTTCTGTCTGTCTGTCTGTCTGTTTGTCAGTCTGTACCTCGGGCTAGAGCCTAACTATTTTGCCGAATGGGCTAAAAGTTGCTATCTAGGGTTTTCATAGGGCCAATCCGAGGAATGTTTGGAATTGGATATCCAACCCTAATATTAAGGTTAGTTTCCTTAACGGCTAAAAGAGAAAAAAATCGATTCAATCAAAATCGGCTAAAACGAATTTGATTAAATTTCATTTCTAAGATTTGACTAATATAACAAACCAAATGGCTTCTCCCAACTTTTCGTCAAAATGACTTTAGGGGTCCCGGTCTGACCCGTAAATTCTAATTTTTAGTTTTATCTCCGGAAGTCTTTTACATATGAAATTACTTATCATATCATACATGTAGATCTAATTATAATAAACATATTTTACTTGAACTATATTTTTATAAAACCAAATGTTTTCAAGCTCTACACAAATATATTTCTTTTAACTTTGCCAACACTTAAAGGTGATGTATTACGACCGTCCAAAAATTCCATCCCGAGATGTTGATGGATGTCGACGTTTCATAGCCCCCCGAACCCTAAAAAGTGTTTTTGCAACGCCGTCTGTCTAACCCTAAAATTAATAGCAGTTTATTAAAGGGTGAAAAGAGAAAAATTCAATTTTTTCAAAATCGGCTATAACGATTCTATCTCTCTCATTTAGTCAATAACTAGGTCTACCTATTTTATTGGTCAAAATTTATAAAAGAGAAATTTAATAGCAATGCAATAACCATAAGATGTGCGGCCCCTCGGGGACCCAATATCTATATTTTTTGGTCCAAATATACAAAAGATGACGTTATTTCTTTAAAAATAAAATTATAAGATTTAAAACCATGAGTCAAAAAGTGTTTTACGTAGGCCTTTGTATAGCGCAATTTTTTCTCAGGTTCGCTAGTGCATATTATATTACGAATTTTGAGTAAATATCTCAATTTTTTAAGCAATAGAACGAGAAAGTCCGTGCGGAGTTCCGTACCATTTCTTTTTAATGTACAGAAATGTTATTTTTATTATCACTTCAGGTGAATGCTAGTTTAGTTTCTTTAAATCCACTACTTCATCCTGTGACCTTGAGCGTAAACTGACAGTAAGGTTTGTTCTAAAAGAAAACTATATTAAGGGCGTTGCGAGCAAAACGTAACGAATCGACTTTTGGCCAAAATTCCTTTCACCGGCCGTAGACCCTCTCCTCCTCGCCAACACTCCCCTCCAAACAACCAGGCAAGCAAACAAGCACCAGCAGCTACACCCTTATCCCCACTCTACACTTCTCCCCTCCAACGTCCCTTTCACAAGCTTCTGGCCACGCCCTCTCTGCCATGAGGCAGGATATCCTCCTGTTGGGAACACAGCGTCGCATCTGACATTTCAACAGTCTGTGTTCCTCTCTCTGCACAGGCACATATACACACTATTTTCAAACAAATATGGCACTAAAGGAAATATACAGACTCTTAAAGTCATGAAATCAAGATTTGGTCATACATTAATATTTAGCACCGCGTCTTACTACCCGTTCGGGTTGTACGCTTTAAGTACTAGTTACTCTAATGGATTAGGACTTGGGAAGGTTGAATTAGAGGAAGTGAACCCTCATTTTCGTGGAGGGAGAGAGGAAAACCATTTAGGAAAAACCACCCCCAGTTCACCCGACCGAGATTCGAACCTCGATCTCCCCGTCCTCAGCAGTCGAGCTTCAACACGTCAAGCGCGTTAGCCAACTACGCCACCGAGGCGGGTCATACATTAAATGAATTAGACCTTTCTATCTTTCAGCTCATGAATCTTGTGAAGCTGTTTATTCCTTCACGCCTTACCACCTTAACAGGTTATACACATTTGATTATACTGATTGATTTAGAGGCAGAATTTAGATGAAATGTACCCACATTAGAGGAAATAAAAAGTTCACACGTTCTGAGATAACTCGTTGATCTCGCAAATAAGATTTCTTTGCGGGTATTGCATCTTACTACCCGTTTGAGCTATCCTCTTATTAATTCCATTTATGAGGTAAGGATGAGGAAGGTAGAGTTTGGATTTTAAAGAATATTACTTCTATTTGCGAGGAGGGAGAGTGTATAATTATTATGAAAATCTACCCTCAATAAATTCCACCGTGAATCAAACCTCTATTTCCCCTTCGCCAGCAATCCAGTCTAATCTAATGCAAGAGTGACGCGTTAGACCATCTGACCACCTATGCAATGAGCCACCCCCAGTTCACCCGGCTCAGATTTGAAGCTTAACCTCCCCGTCATCGATATACCAGACAACATGATTGAAAAGCTCGACATTCATTTTGAGTGCTTGCTGTTGCAGGCGTAAAGTGGGGATGTAGGGTACATGATAAAAGGTAATTATATATGTAAATCAATTATTTCTACAGTAGAAACATAAGAGTTTAATTTTCTTCACATGGTGAAATCAACAGTTCTCGAATATTTGACAAGGGTGAACTTGAAAATGAAAACTGTTTTCTCTTCATTTATAAACTGGATATTATTTAATTCTGCTATGCTCATGACATACATTCAATAACTGTTTATATCTATCTTCATGTGAAGAAAACTAAACTCTTATGTTTCTACTAGAGCAATATTTTATTTATTTTGGTCAAAAAAGTGTTTTGCTTTAAAAACTTAAATGCCTCTATGGTAACGGGTTTGACCTACCGACGTGCGGGAAACCTTATTTTCCTTAAATTTGAATTTTCAATGGAGGTTAAAATTTTAACTAGAGAGTAAACCAATCAGCCAATTAAAAAATAGCTCAAGCACATCTAGGATGCCTTGTCTCGAATCTTGGTGGTGTTAAATATCCTTTTTTCAAGTGTCTGTGAATTATTTGTGTACGAATAAGTAATTAAGTTACAGTGGAATTATCACGTCTTTGGTTTTACATGACCGCTAGCAGAAGGTATCAGTAATACCAACATTGTCTGAAAGTAACTTTTGTCAACTTATTTGGAAATAAATATTATTTACTAATTACTACTATTATTATCATCACTAAATATATTACCAATCACTTTTAACAATACTGCCCCAAAGATCACAGCATAATTTTATTTTCCATAGTCAAATTTAAGAAAAAAAAGTCTAGTAAATTCATTCGAGTTTTAACTCTTGTGCTAATTACAGGTTAAATAGAGCCTGAAATTTTACATTTAATGATATTATATTCAGTTATTAATATTGTTATAACTGCCCTCGCATATTTTTAACATAATTAAATGGTTTGTGAAATAAAGAGGATAAAACATACAAAATGTTTGTGAAATAATATAAAGTTTAAATTTTGTAAACACGAGTATTAATATAACTCGCCGTCCAACCTGCAAAAAGTTTCACTACGTCATCAACTGGAAGCATAGTTTCTATCCAGTGACCATATTTGATTTCAGCATAAAGGGCCACTTTCAACGTTCTCTTGCTTTTAATAATTAATTTGAATTAAACAGCAAAATAAAACTTCAATACCAAACAACAAACCAAACGGTTATTCTCATAACCAAAATCTAACAATTTTAAATATACAATATAACATTGAATTATCGTATAAAATACCGTTAATAAAACCCCGTGCGTGAGTCAACAAGTTGAAGAACAAAATATGTTATAGTTGAGTACTATTGATTTGTATTTAGGCGTGTCTATGTTACCGTTAATAATTTTATTACAAATTTGAATAATACAGTGTCTTTTTTGAATATTAATTCGGCTACTTAGTAATCTGTGTGTTCTTTTGTGAATATTATTTAGGTGTGTGAGCGTGTTATCCTTGGAAAATAAACTGTTTTTTAGTGATCTTTGAATAATTATTTATCTAATATAACATAAAAGCATGCGATAAAAAAAAATAGCGAGTGTTTCTCAGTGATCGATATAAATTATTCGAAAATTTAAGTGTATCAAGACTATAAAATACATCTTTTAACCCCAAGATTGTGTTGTGTTGCCCTCTTAGGCTAAACCTCGAGTTTTAGGATTTTTATAGTATTCCTAGTATTCCAAAAAAAATCTGTGAAGTGTAATAAAAAAATACTTGCGAGTCTTTCTCCGGTGTTGATTAAATAAATACCAGGCTAAGACTTCAAGTTATAAGTTATCGTGGTTTTATTAGAGTCTTTGTTATAACTGTTTAAGAGTAGGCCTAGTGAATATAATCCCGCAAAGCGACGTTGGTAAGTTTGTTTGTTTATTAATAGTCTTTTACAAATTCATTAATATAACGGTAATTTATTAAGATTTTCGTACAACATAATTCTCAAGTTTTCTTCTGGTTCTTAAATTTCATTTTACGTTGTCCATGATTATGGTATTTTTATACCGAAACATGTCGGAAGAATATAAATCAGCATCCTTCTAATGGCTGAATATCACAAGGAGTAATGGGACTGAACCAAGATAACACTTAGATTTTATACATAACCTTAAAACTAGAATTATCATATTCTTCAAAAATGTTGTAACAAGAACATTTTCATTACTTTATTAAACTTCATTGGGAGATGTTAACTCATTAATTCAATTTTATAACCTAATTTATAACAGTGTTGATCTTTACACCTTGTTTTGGTCCTTAATTGGTTGTATCCAAGTTTTGTAACTAAATTTTAATATGTTATATGTGAATTTTAGACTTGTCGTCAACCCATGTTTTAATTCAATGTTATATCAATTGATTGAAAAATTTTATATATGGCATTTTGTTGCTCATTAAAATAAAAATATAATCAATGTTTTGAATATTAAAAGTTACTTAATTTATCTACCAATTTTAAAATGATCTAATCCATTAAATTGAAAATCTATATATTTTGTTATAGCTATTCCTGAGTTTTCTATCTTAAGTCTTAACTTTAATTATTACCACTCCTTACTTTAAACTACTTTAGAATGTTTTCTAAAATGTTGTAATAGTGTTAAAAATATTTATGACTGGTTTTTTTCTACGTGTAATATTACACATTCAGATTTTTAACATTTATAATGTTATTAATAATACTATTAGCCAATAATAATGTGTAAAATAACAAAAAAATATTAATAATTATTAATTTATAATAATAAAAACTAATATGGGATTAAATGCTAATTTTTTTTTAAATTTCAATATTGTGGAAAAAATTAATAATTAATACTAGGCCTAACATATCAAGGTCAAAAATAAATATAACAGTCATATATGTTTCTTGTATAGAAATTATATTTTGACTGTATGAAGTGACATCTGCTAAACACATGCTTTTGCAGATCATATAGTTCGGCGTAGGGATACATAATTTTGTCTAGTAACTTTTCAAGGTTGTGAGCTGTCAGTCGGCACCAAATAAACCATGGGAGAACTGTACCTGTGTAAACATGGATGTAGGAAAGTGGTATTTGGGGGAGGAGGGGTGCATGTAAATTGATGTATCCTCTCGAGGGGGTCCACTCATCTGTATAAAAATTTAAATAAGATATAGGCCTATTGCAGTGGCGTATTCTGAGAAACATTATTAGGTATGCTGTACTCTAACAGTTGCAACGGAGATTTGGGGGCCGAGGACCCTCAACCACCGTTGTCCAAGAACGTCAAGGGATTATTTCAAGGGATGTATTTGAAGATGTGTTCCTTAAGAACAGTGGCTCTCGAACATTTATTATTTTCCTTTAACTGTATGCTATTTTAGGGGATTTTTAGCACCACCCTCCCCCACTCCCATATTCTCTCTTCTTTTATTTATCCATAACGATGATTACCATCCACTCAAAATGTAATAAAAGTAACTCCATGGTGTCAGCCCGCATTCAGGCTATACCTACCGAGTGGCTATCAAACTGTTTGGTGAATTAGTGCCAACTCTTACGGATAGAGGGTGTCATGTGGTCAGCACATCGATGACTCCAGCTATTAAGCTCGGCTTTCTATACCGGAGCCACTACTACTTTATTCGAGTAGCTCCTTATTTATCCACTCTAGGATGAATCTAACCCGTTCCAGACCAACTGCTTCCCAGATAATATGGATGCGCCAGGAATCAAACCTGTCCGTAGCCAGAACCTATGACCACTAAACCACATTGGTGGTCCTCAAATTATTATTATATCTACATGGTTAGAAATTTGAGTAAATATTAATGTCGGGGCTAATAGTGGTATGGGCACATTTCTGAATGCATGAGAGACAGAACCTATTCAATTAGCCTAGTGTAATTAAAAGCACACAACAATACTCAAAGCAAACAATCATAATAAGAGTAAAATGAAGTGATACATCGATCACGCGTCCATCAGATCTTAGTGAGAGGAATTCAGGTGGATTGTCCAACTCACGTTGCAATTAAAACTATTTCTTAAAGCCAACTTATCTCACACAATGTTGCTTGGAAACAAACGAGTCTCCCAACTTGAGAATGTATGATCCAGAATCTATTTAGATGCGTAAACTCTGATAGGGGATATTATCTATGACTATTAATACTCTATTGCTACGTCATTGATTTATCGCTAAGATATTTACACATATATTTTGCTGTAGCATTGGTGCACCCAAGGGGGAGAGGGGCAAACAGGGTATTTGACCCCCTTACCCCTGTTTACCCAACATCATAAATAATGTTAATAGAAATTTAAATAGTATTAAGTATAAATAACATTGAAGATGTGTCGAATGTATATGCTACATTTTAAGACCAGGCTTCAAACTTAAGCCTAATATTCAAAATGTTTACCGTTAACACACAAAATTAACCATTGAAAAAACATAAAAATAATACTTCGATACTATTTGTATTTTTTAAATTACTTAATTACTATAAAACTACTCAAAATTATTTATAAAAGCATATAGTATTCATAAATATTCTCGGCCTTCAGGGCTTTAAAGGCTGTGCAACCCCAAACCCACTCTCTCCATCAAAATGTAATTCTTGCTACAGCCTTGATTGGATACCTTCCCCCAAAGTAAACGGCCGGGTGCGCCACTGATTAAGTAAATTGTAAGAAATTTTATTTTATTTTATCTTTTTCTTCTAAATCATATTGAAATGGTGAACTCACATTCCTAACTTTTGGGATTTTATGATGTATTATATACAATCACAATGACTAATAAGTCGTTAATGTAAAACAAAAACTAAAAGAACACTATTAAAATTCCACTATCCTTTCTACTAAAGAAAAACAAGAATTACCGTCAACAACGGTTAAAGTAGCCTCGTCACTCGCCTTAGCACCCCCCCNCCCCCCTTCACCTTTCCCCACTCTATCAGTGCTGAAATGCCTAAATTTTAAAGAATGGTTAAATGTATTTTCCAAATACATGATTATACATGTGACTAGAATACCTAAACATAAATCAATGTATTTAATTAGTGTATAATTTAAAGTTTGTTACGTATACTAACTATTATTTTGCAATTAATTATTTATTTATTTTATGTATTTTTACTTAAACTATACTAAATTAGCTTAATAAATAAACATTGTGATCTTGAATCTTTATTTTAAATAGTTGGCACAATGCATAGCTTGCTTCACAGGAACAGCATGACCTGGGTTGTGAAAACCCGAGCTCATTGGCCAATTACTTGTGGGCGAGCAGAAAGGAATATGTTGCAACCCCCTAGACATTGGGCAAGGTCATTAGAGCCTCCCTAACTTGCCTTGCGTTTTTCAAGTAGCAAGCCCTGGGTTTCCTATTGTAGCTTAGCAGAACCTTTTGGAAGAAGAATTACTTAAAACACGGTATTCTTGGAATATGAACCAATATTAGTTTTAAAATTAATAATTCATTACATGTATATTTATTAACAATTTAAACATTATTGTTTACACAGTTCATACAGACAGCATTGAATTAAACAATAAACTAGTCCATATCATTTTGAGTATGCGGCGCCGGACTAGCATACCCAGAGAATACGCCACTGGCCTATTGTATTTTTAATTTCACTAGTTATTTAATATGTCATTAACTAAAATATTATAACTATTGTTTTAATATTTACCTACAAGTTCTATTATTTATTACCTCTTATTATAGCACTAACTCTGACAACATTTCAAATAATCGATTGTGTTCGATACATCCAATATAGAATTGAAGAAAAGTAAACATTTTTATAAATATTTTTTTTAAATTTCGATGTACTTGACGTGCACTTTCTGAACCATCTGATTATTTCAGAACATGACTTATAAACTAACTCAAATCTGGAACAGACACAAAATCCAGCCCTTGATCATTAATTTATCACTGTGTAAGGGGGGAACACACATTTCACCAATTATATTTTTTGGCCATGCCAAGAATTGAGCCCGGGACTCTTAACTCAATAGACAGACACGCTACCCACTGAGTTAAGGTATTTTACTTTTTTATTTTAATCAAACGAGTTAGTGGGTCCGCGAATAGGATAATATTTCTACGACTGATAAGGTATAATGTAGGTTTACACTTCAAATAAGATATAAATGTGATACTCAAGAGGATTCATGACTTACAACATCTAAAAAGCCTGCAATTTGATTCAAAATTACAACCTTAACAAGGATGTACAGTAGCCCCATGGCCTCTTTGGTGCTGACTGACAGCTCACAGCTGACTTCTGACAGTCAACATTTAGGTATATACCTAAATTTTGAACGTTTGACGTGACAGATGCTAAACACATGTTTTTGCAGATCATATGGTTCGGTGTAGGGATACATAATTTGGTCTGATAACTTTTCAAAGCTTTTATCTGTCAGCTGTGAGCTGTCAGTCAGCACCAAAGAAGCCATGGGGCTATTGTATTTAGGTGTGCAAGCTTAAACTTTTAACTAAGTGTATAATGCTGTATTACTACAACGGTTTCCCACCTATCGCCTTTACTAGCATGTTGCTTTTAACCCTTTCCTACACAAATCATTAAACTCAATGTTGCACAAGAAAAATACCCCCACAAAAAGTTTATACGTTTTTATCTCTTTAAATGTGAAAGGTAACTTGTGGGTTTAGCAGAAAACAAGGCTTTGAGATGTTGTTGGCTTATAGCTATTATAATTTAACAAACCATGCACCGCTGTTTCAAACGCTTTTGTACTAACCATATGATTAGTAATTCAAATTACTATACAATTTTCCATTTATATTTTAAATATTCTCAATTATATTTGAAAACAATTGTTTTTAAATCAGTATTTTAAATGTGTATAATATATAATCTCTTGACTGTTTTTTTTACATTATTGTTCACTGAAACGGAAGTTATAATGCTTCCGCATCGAAAAAAGTTGAATGTCATAATGACCTAGCTCTATAAAAATACTCAATAATGTAATTTTTAAAACATAGTTTTTTTATTTTTCAGGTAAGCTGTCTGCGACGCAGTCTCATATTAAATCTGATCTCTCGTACAGTAGTAAGTAAACATTTATTTAATATTTTTATTTGATTAGTTGTCAATTTAAATTGGCAAAGATTTTTAAATGCATTTGAATTATATTTAAAAAGTTGCCTTTTATAAAAAAAAAGATAGAAATAGCTCAATGAATTAAATTATTTTATTTTGCCCAGTGAAGTTTTTTGTTTAGCTCATATCATAGTTTATAAAAACCTTTCAGGTTTCCTTAACAAAAACTTTTATATCAAAAGTTTCAAATAGGCCTACACATATTTCCTAGAGGTATTTAAATCATGGCCAGTGGGGGAAACGTGAAAATCCCAAATACTTAGCTACAGACTTTTTCAATTCAAATTTGAGGAAGTTTGTCACTACCACTCATAAACTACGGTATAGTAACATTTTGGCAGAAGGGAATTTCCATAAAATACACATTTTTACGGTTAACTATAATATTATTGTTAGGCCTACAAGTGTTATTTTATAGGTATTGATAATATCATTAGGCTATATCGTCACATAATTTTACGTATGTATACGTGAAAGTAAATCTAGTAAATTTTCTAGCTGCCTTCCAATGAAAATTGTACTGTAAATAGTATAGTCCAGTGATGCTTCTGATGGCTTAATAACTTGATGTATTCCCATGTGATGGGACCGCCTTCTTTTTACCGAATAGGCTACCCGCTTTACTGTCATGTGCATCGTTTTGCCAGCAAACAAGGTATTTTGGTTTGTTTCTATCTTCGTTTCAAACGCATATTTTCAAATCGATTAATCGACTTGTCACACAGATGATGTTCTAACACAAAATAATATTATTCAAAACAAAATTTATTATTATTATTATTATTTAGCACCGCGTCTTACTACCCGTTCGGGTTATACGCTTTAAGTACTAATTACGCTAATGGATTAGGAATTGGGAAGGTTGAATTAGAGGAAGTGACCCCGCATTTGCGTGGAGGAAGAGAGAGTGGAAAACCATTTAGGAAAAACCACCCCCAGTTCACTCGACCGAGATTCGAACCTCGATCTCCCCGTCCTCGACGGTCGAACTCAACACTACTAGCGTAAAACAAAATTAACTGTAAAGATACACACCAACATTTTAATTCCTTAGCCTGAGTAATTATGTTATAAAATGCCCCTAACTACTTTCGAATCATGTCCGGGTGTACTGAGGAGGGTTTACCTTCTCTCCCTCCCCACGATATGTTGACGAGTTCCTACATTTACTTTAAATCCACATCCCATAACTCAGACTGGTATTATATAGTTGGTAGGAAGGGTTTTCCAAAACGTTCTTCCCAAAAAAAATATTGGCATAGTAAGACTGAAAACACCCGCTTTTGTGGAGCACGGTCTAATGCGCTACTCTCGCGATAGACTATACTGTCGAAGATAGGGAATTCAGGGTTCAATCCCGGTTGGATGCACTGAGGGTGATTTTCTCCAAATGATTTTCCTCTCTACCTCCACACAAATATAGGTACATTTCCTCTAAATTCAACCTTCTTGATTCTGAACAAACTAGCGTAATTAGTACATAGGCGTACAAACCGAACGGATTTTAAGATGTGGTGCTAAAAAAAACTGCAAGCGGGTGGAGTAAATAGTATGACGGCCCCTTAACACAAGGTAGTTGTCGACGGAGATGCCTGTTAACGGCCAAGTTCGTGCTAAAAACTGTGAGGTAGCCCTTGTTTCTAACCCTCGCGAGAAGATGTCCCCCAGGATTGAAGCCGTTCTCCTCCGCTTTTGATTAATAGATGAGACGTTAATGACGTGAGAAAACAGAGAGAATCCTACAAGATCTGGATTATTCATATCTCCAGAGATGAGTTGTTGGCTTGTGTGTAGGAATGTGTACAGGTAAGTTTACGAGCAGCAGTAAATATTGCTCTATTGCTTTTCTCAGAAATTTAATAACCTGTCTCACAGTCTAAGTGAAGTTTCTCAAAACTCATAACGAAAAGTATAGCTATAACAACTACTCACGAAACTTTAACATATTTATATAATATCTTAGAGTGATATATTATGTCTGCTTGCGTCTGTTAATTAAATACATGTGCACGTTTTCAAATTATTAGCCTAGCTTAGAACTACTATTACTTCTTTTTTTTAAATTATCTTTAACAAATGAAAAATAAATGTTACGAGACACAATTGCACAAACTTTCTCATATTGTGTATTATTACTTCGAAGATCATTTAAAAAAAAGTGTTGAGTAAACTACGATTGAATATTTTTTTATTAATAAAATACACATCATCCTATTAATCACAATAATCACACTTTATTTATAAATTTTAAACCAAATTGTTAAAATTTATCTGACAAAATTAAATTAAGTTAATTATTTGCAAACTACCATAAATTATTATTATTTTGTTATTTGTATAGATAACATTGTATTATTAGACCCCTATTTATCATAAAATAAAAACTATTCCCATTTTCATTTCAGTTTCCAAAAAATTCAAATGTTCTATATATTGTCTTATTTAAAATAGCCTTAAATTATTTTATTTTAGATAAATAAAGATACGTTACTAAACCAGTCATCAGTAAATTACCCAAAACATAATCTCCCCTGCCCCTACCCCCACCACCAAATAAATATAAAGCTTAATTTGCCATGTTCATGTCAAACACTCCTCCAAATATACATTTTAAGTAAAATAGCTATAGATTTTTTTTAAATTGAATGTTCAAAATTCACTCAATATCAATTGACCCTTTACCTAATTTTTACTTAAAACTAAGTAAACAGTGTTATTTGTCATGTCGAGCACAGCTAAGATACCCATTTGGAACCAAACTATTATAGCCATTTGTTAAATATTTCTAATTTTTGAAAAATCAGTCACTAGTAAAGTACCCCTAGATGAATTTTTACCCAAAAAACAAATAGGCTATACAGTGTTAATTTCCATGTCAAATATTCCCAATATTCCCAATTTGAACCAAATAGTTAAGGCCATTTTTAAAAAATTTCAATTTTTTTGATAATAGGTCATTAGTATACTACCCACAAATGAGTTTTTACCTCCCAAAAAACATACATTTTATTTGTAATGCCACACACATTCCAGATATACATTTTGAACAAAATCGTTAAAGCGGTTTTCGAAATATTTGGAATTTTCAAAAATTTCCCATCAGTAAATTACCCAAAGAATTTTTGCCCCAAAACAAATCAGACAGTTCTATTCGTCATACTAATAAAATATTAGATATGCATTTTAAGCATGATCGATAGTAATTTTTGAAAAATTTAGAAGAAAAAAATACTACCTATCAGTAAACTACCCTTAATTGAAGGGCTAGGGTAAAAATATAAATCGTGTGGTAGAGCCCTACCATATGTGAGTATTACGTTTGAACAAATGGTCTAATTTAATAGATATGTAAACCGGACTCGTGGTATAGTGGTAATACATAGCCTCTGGTTGATGACCTAGGGGTCTCGGGTAAGATTCCCGGCTGGTGCTGGGGGATTTTTCTCTAACGGGAATAATTCCCATGTTCACCAGAGTTTGGTTAATCAGGCTTAAATTAGGTTAAGATATTTACTGGATTCACCGCGTCATATTCACGACCATCACCCCCTCATCTTATCGGGACATGGAAAGAACCTCCACGTAAAGGATGTACGTTTAGTACATATTGATGTAGCTCATTCACACCATTATTATAACATATATGTATCGATATGTATAACAAACATTTATCGACACTTATTGGAACTAACGAGGTAAACGAATCGTGTATATAGCCGACATTCGGGTGTCAGCCAATCCCCCATTCTACTTGAACCGCTTGTTATTCGCGTACTGAGAAATTGGATGACTCACGAAACCAGACTATAAATACGGCCCTGAGTGCAGTTTCAGATGACCGCCCCCAAATTTGCACTGTAAACATTTTTACAAAAAAAAATAGTTTTCAGGTATAGACTTTATCATGTTTACAATAATGGTAAATATATGGAACTGGTCCCATGAAAATTGTTAAATTTTATTTAATTATAAATGCAAATATTCGATGTCAGCATTTTACTGTAATAATAAAATAATATTTTACAATGCTATTCTAGTAGTTTTAATAAATCATGGAATGGACGATTCCTTCACCGACTTAAACTGATGCACGGTAAGGATAAAGTTTGGGTAGAAGAAAGAGATGACTACACACTAAAGTTGTAAAGAGGAGATAGTATTAATATATTTAAAAACATAAGAGTCATTGACGGCTTTGGTGTAGGGATAAGGAAGTTTTATTAGACTAATTGAACCTTAAATAACGTTTATAAAGGATGATTAAATCACAGTGATGAACGAATCATATGTGGAAAATCACTCTCAAGGTTGAGATTTGATTCTAGACCTCTCCATTATTGACATTACTTTGCTAACCTGATGTATTGAACCAGAACTGGTGAACTCTTTTGAAAGCAGTTGCTCAATATTTCTATAATTTTTCAGAAAAATTATTTTAGAGTCGTTTATCATAATTATTAATTAGCATAATATATTGCTATGAATAAGACAGTTTTAAAATATATTGTAAATGCTATATAAAATATAACTAATACTTTAGAGGAATCAAAATTATTAACTTTGAGACCGTAATAAAGAACCAATAATAAGTTTGTAGGAAATGTAAACTATATATATTACTTTGTAGGGCCAAAAAACAACTTTGGATGGCAGTCAAAACGGTGTGCCAAGAAAGTATTCTTGCGTGCCACAGGGTGGACCAGAAATATAAACCACCTTTCACCTGCCCGTATGTAAATCTCCCGAAACGGGATGATGTCTAGCCGTCTCCGCAATGAACCGCAGTGTATCAGCGAACAAAGAGCTAACACTCCTGCTCCCATTGTGTCGCAGGGCAGGTGGGAATTAACAGGAAGTATCACTATGATAATGTACACGTCGATCCCTCTCTTTGTCTTTTGGTCCCCGTCCTAACATGTCTCATTACCTCTCGGTCTTCTGCGTTACCTATTGTTCTTGTCTGTCTTTGCGATATATCTCTCGGTTGAATCCTTGGACCGGGATGATACGTGTAACTTGCGTTCATTATATTTCATTTCATTCAATCATAATATTTATTCACTAACATTGAAGTACCCAGCTTTGCTCGGGATAAATATTTTAGGCTAAATTGAGTAATATTATAAGGCTAAATGGTGTAAAACGTGAAAAAAGGCTAAAGATAAATCTAACGTAAAAATAGAATAAAATTTTTAAAAAATGAACAAAAAAGATTAAAAAGATAACTATTTTAGAGTAAAAACGGTAAAAAAGCTACAAACTTGATCCAATCAAAAGTATGTAGTGTTTTTTATCATACCATTTACCATGTTTATCCACCACGCTTACACCATTTACTCCGTTTACCCTATTTATCTCGTTTACTCCTTTTTCCTATTTTACCTTTCTTATCCGCTTATCCTTTCTACCCCATTTTCTCTTTTAACCCATTTTGCCTTTTTAACCTTTTGGCACTTTTTACTCTTTTCCTCTTTTACTCCTATTAACTTTTATACCCTTTTTTACTAGATTTACTTTGACCATTTTACAGCCTTTGTCATTTTTGAATTTTTTATAACTCACCCTTTTCGCCCTTTTGCCATTTTATACCCTCTTAATACGTTAAATCCGTTTTACAGTTTTTTTGTTTGCGCTATTTGCACTTTTGACAACATTTTAAATTAACTACTTGGCTTAGTCCAAGAAAAATATTCTAAGTTAAAAGGGAAAAAAGTGTAAAAATCAGATATATTAAAAACATTAAAATAGGTGTAAAAGAAGTAAAAGGGTATAAATTGGTAACAATGATTAAAAGGTATAAAGGGCGAAGCGATATATAAGGGAAGCAGCGGCGAAGAGGGAAAATGGCTAAAATGTCTTATAAGGTCAAACTTGTGGAACCTGTAAAAGGGCAAAGAAGGTGAAACATGTCAAAACGAGTAAAAAGAGAAAAATTAAATATAATAAAAATAACATGGAGCTCAAAAGAAATTAAGGGGATAAAAAGAATAAAAAATCCAAAAAGGTAAAAGTTTAAAAGTGTAAAAAGGTACAAAAGGGTTAAAAAGTAAATCTTATCGAAATTTTAAAATTCCAGATTCCAGAGGCACATGCTCATGCACAAGGACTACCACAACTGGCATAGCACAATTGTATGAAATGTGGTACAGTACTAAATACATCTCACGACGTTAATATAGTTTTATTTTCAGTTAATTTAAGAAAACCAAATCCAAATTTGAAAAATCTTGTTTTGAAGTGCACATACTCCTGCGTAGGGGCTACTAATTTTTAAATTTCAGACCTATTCAGGCGGTAGATATTGTACAACGCTCATGACAGACAAAAAAAATAATCTTAATTTGATTAATAAGAAGGGTAATAATATCAAAAATTGACAATAAAATGCCAAAAAATATTTACACTTTAACTACTTTTTTTCTTCATATTTTGACTTTCAATCATTTTAACCTTCTTATATTCAATGCATTTTGGCATATTTTTTTTCAAAAGTAAATTGAGAGTATACAACAAATATTGTACAATTCATATCTTTTACAAGACTTAAACGCTCTTTAGTACATTTTTGTTTTTTTTACCGCGTCTTATTGCCTATACGGGCTATACATTTAATTACATCTAATATATTAATATTGAGTAAGATGGAATTAAGAGGAAACTTAATCGCATTTACGTAGATGGAGAGTGAAAAATCAAGTAATAAAAAATATTATCACTACACCCGGTCATGATTTAAACCCGATCTATCGACGTACCGGTGATTCAGACTAGACAAGGTTGAAGTTTATTTAGTTCACCTGCTTAATGATACGGGCAATGTCGCCTACTATTAATTTCTAAACTTAGAATGGTAGTTTTTTCTTTACAATAACACCTTTGCGGCTCAAAACTAACTGAACTTAAAATTGTCTAAAGTTAATAATATATTGTCAAAGCGGTATTAAAATTGTCTGAAGTTAATAATATACTGTCAAAGCTTTTTTAAACATTATTTTGAAAAAATGTTTAACTTTAAAGTGAGCTTATTTCAACGATTTAATAAAACTTCTTGACACATTTAATTCTGACTATGTATTTTTTTTTAAAGCACATAAACGGAACTCCGCACGGACTTTCTCGCTCTATTGTTTGAAAATGGAGATATTTACTCAAAACTCGTAATATATGTGAAACGAAATAATATACACTAGCAAACCCAAGTATAAATTGCAATATACTTATGTAAAACTATTTTTTTCTAAATACCGGTTTTAAATTTTATAATTTTGTTTTTAAAGAATTAATGTCCTCATTTGTATGTTTGGACTGATAAATAAAGATCAGTATTAGGTCCACAAGGGTCAACACTTCGTACTCAAATTTCAACTTCCATTTAAAATTTTCGACATTTTATTAGGTGTGGCAAATCTTCATGCCATCACATTTCTATTAAATTCCTCATTTATAAATTTTGACCAATAAAAAATGTTAATATTGACTATTGAGTCTAAAATGGATATAGATCATTGTTGTACAAACATTTCTCCTAAGGGGTTTAAGGAAAAACAACATAAACTTTTAGAGACTTACTTATATTTAATTACTCTATGGCATTGGAGAATTATTGCGTTAAAACTTATATAATATCCCTTTACAACTAAAACTCACAACATTGTATTAATATATCTGCCAATATCTCAGAAACTTTTAGATATATAAAAATATAATTCATATACAAGTATTTTATTTTTAATAGTACTACAATTTTGCAATGATAAGCTATTTAGTGTCTCAAATAGTTGTGGAGATACGGAAGTATCATCTTCTGTAAAGAATCCCAAAATTCATTTTCATGGTATAATGAAAATAGCCAGTTTATTTATAATCTTAATCAACACCTAGGTACGAATTTTAATCAAAATCGTTAGCGTCGATTTTAAGAAAATTGATTTTTTTCTATTTTCGCCTCTTCTTAAACTACTCTTAATTTTAAGTTTAAACAGACACACAGACAGACGTCATTGCAAAAACCACTTTTTAGGGTTTGGGGGGTCTTGAGACGTCGACATCCATCAACATTTCAGGTTAGAGTTTCTTTTGCTGTTACAATAATTTTACCGCTTGTGTTCGAAAAGTAAAAAATATATATATATTTACGTATAGCGTGAAAGTTATTGGTTTTATATGCTTCTTATAAAATATTTGTATTATAAAGAGACCTACATATTTGTAACGATAAGTAATTTAATATCTCAAATAGCTTAGGAGATATTATACAAAAAGATAATTTACGCATCAGATTGGAGCCCTTAAAGTCATTTTGCCTAAATATTGAGAGAAGATATTTTATTTGGAATATTTATAAATGTCTAGAAATGAAATTTAATCAAAATCGTTAGAGCCAATTTGAGAAAATCGATTTTTTCTCTTTTTGCCCTCCAGTAAACTACCCTTAATTTTAGGGATGGATATCCAATTCCAAAAATCCCTCGGGGCAACCCTATGAAAACCCTAGATATCAAGTTTTAGCCCAATCGGTAAAATAGTATAGGCTCTAGTTTGAGGTACAAACAGACAGACAAACGGCAAGTCAAAAACCACATTTTTTGTAGTCAGGGACTCATGAAACGTCAAGATTCATCAAAATCTTGAGTTCGATTTTTTTGATGATCACAATACTTTCTCTAACTGTAAGATAGCGAGAAAGTAAAAAAGCACAAACACATGCTTTATTAGTTTAAAATATTTCTCTTACTTTTAGCTTTTATCTGAAAATCCCTCCAGCAACATAGATAGCACTGCAATTAATTATTTAGATTTATACCTCTCCTACCCCGAAATCTTTTTGTGACAAAACATTTCGCGTTACAGCTATATCCATCATTCCTTTTCGTGGTTCAACTTTTCGCTGTTTTATGTAGTCACGATATCTAGACGTGAACTTTTATCAAAGTCGTTTTGTGTGCATAAAGTACGGAAGTTGAGATGCAAGAAGATGTCTAGTGTGAAGTGTTTTTGAAGCGGAATGTTTTTTTTTTTTTTGCTGCGCTGTCTGTCGACGCCGCTAATGTCCCCTGGTTTCCTCTGCGCTGCGGAAATATAGGTCAGATTTTCCACCGAGCGCTTCTCCATGACAGCCAGCCGTTGATTTATTCAACCGTTCCCTTCACCACTATTACTCTGCAAACTTAAAACGAGGATAAACTGCCAGAGAAGATTGAGTATCATCGCTGACGTCTCGGAAATAACTCGTTTGAATTATATCCCTAAATAAAACGCTTAGCGTCATCTTGATTGTTAGTAATTGTTCTTTTTAATCAATATTAACTGAAGTCCGAGTTATTTAATAAGGAATTTTTTGACAGTTAAGTTACTAAAACAATGTTTATAAATGTATACGTAAATTCATGTGATCTGTAAATGTGACTTTTCAAATACCTATTAAATAATACTTATAATTTAAGTAAAATAAAACTTATCAATTTTACCGACGAAAATATGTTTAGTTTAAAAAAAATCTTCTTACCAAAAATATACTATAAGATAATGCCAGACGCTTCTAATACTCTTGTCATCAATAGTGAAACACGCTTAGGTGGTCACGCAGACTAAACGTCAAGCTCGTCTAATCTAGTTTGATAGTGTCGGTGTTTAAATCTCAGCCAGGTGCACATGGTTTAGGTAAACGCATCTAGTTTATCATTGTGGTTTTCCCATTCGCTCTCCACACTAATGCATGTGCATTTTATTTACGTGACTACTCTACTAATTCTTCACTTATAGCGTGCATCGATGGTCTAAGGCGTCACTCTCTCAATATACTGAATTGATGGTGACTAGGAGATCGGGTTTAGAACCCTGATCTGGTGTGCTGAGGGTAATTTTTCCTAAATGGTTTCCCACTCTTCCCACGTAAATTTGGATACATTTTATCTAAATTCTTGCTTCCTCATTCCTACACTATTAGTTTAAATATTTGTTTAGCTTTAATGGGTAGTAAGGTGCGATACGCGCCCACACACAGAGCTCATACCTAATAGATTACGCAGTTATATAACCGTTATGTTTAAAAGTATAAACCAGAAAAATAACTTCACTTGGTGATGAAACCGTGCTACCTCACTTAAGTATAATGTATCAAGTATACAACATTAAAGGTTCCGATTAAGTTCTAAAGACTAGATCATTGTGGGGATTGGAAATTTCTCCATATTCTTAGGATATCCTAGTGTGTCGGTGCATCGCCTGACCTCCTAATGGGGGTGACAAGGGCAATGGTATACTGGCCGGCAAGACAGTCTCTAGAATAGGAATACTGATTTGTGAGTACTGGGAAAGCGAGCTCACGGTAAGAATTTGGTAGGAATTTTGTGAGAAATTAGTGCAAGAGTATTAAGCAAGTAAAAGTGAAAGTGGAAAAATTGAAGGATAAAAGTGTGGGAGTGGAATACGAAAGATTTCCGGTTGACAAATTACTTTACAAGAGCATGACTAGAATATTAAAATAAATTCTAATGATATAAAGTAGAAAGTTCTTGAAATATAATTTTTTTAAATACCATAGTTGAGTGTACAAAAAATGTGTGTGGATCTGTGGGGGTAGGGGTGGTGGTAAACTTAATAAGAAACTGTTGTGAAAGTCGGTAAAGAGAACGAAACAAGGAATACAAGGAAAGAACTATGGCATTCATAATGAACTTGGAAAGATGATATCGGATGAAAACAGTATAAGAAAGTGATGAAGTGAGTATTTTGAGCAATGGTCTGGTGAAAATAAAGGGAAGTAGCAGAAAATAGGTAAAATATTAATAGGAGCTAAATAATGAAAAAGTTTTAGGTGTTAAAAGATTTTATAAACTGTTAAAGAAAGGCATATTTGTGGGCGTAGGTGGCATCACAAGTTAAATGCTCAAGTGTCGGGGTACGGCATTACTTGCCAAATTGTGTGAGTTGTTCAGTGTGTGTCCTGGAAATTCAAATGTTCCTAATGACTGGAAGAATACTGTAAAAATTATAGAGTAATTAATTTGTTGAGTATTCCAGGCAAAGTTGTTGGAGGAGCCTTAACTGAGAGGGGGCATGAACAAATTTCTGTCAAGATTTGGGGTGTGTAATGTAGTTTCATTCCAGGTAGAGATTGCATAGACCAGATATTTGCATTGTAACAACTGATTGAGAAATGTATGTCAGTAAGGAAGAAAGTGCATTGTGCATTTGTTAATCTGGAGAAAGCGTATGATTGTGTAAATAGAAGTATTTTATGGAATCTTCTGAAAGAATATGAATTGGATGCATAGTAAGTAAATGCAATTATGGTGGTGTATGATGAAAGTAAAGCATACGTATGGTGGATGGAGCTTTGAACGAATGGTTTGATATTGAACAGAGGGCTAGACAAGGTTGTGTTATGTCTCTATGGTTGTTTAATATATTCATTGATAAGTGTATGGGGGATGCTTGTGAGGAGTGTAAAAATGGACAATGTGAATACGATAGTGCCGCTATATGCAGAGGATGCCCTTTTAATGGTTGAGAATGAAAAATACTTGCAGAATGCATTAACACGTTTGAATGTGGCGACAGGCAAAATGAATCTCCGTACAGCTTTTTCCAAAACTAAGATGATAGTTGATGATAAGGACCGATCAGAAAGTAATTGTCAGTTTGGTATAATTGGAAAACGTTTAGAACAAGTGAATTATTTTGTGCATCTGGGCAACATGCTCTTTAAAAATGGAAAGATAGATGGATAACTAGAAAGACGGGTGTGTATCTCGGGGATTGGTTGGATGTTGTGCCAAGAACGAATTAGAAGAAGCGTCTTACGTTGGTTTGGGGACCGTGAGAGGATGTGTGTGTATCAAGGGATGAATCAAATATGAAGGTAGAGTATGTGGCTCAAAAGGAAGGGGTAGGCTATGAAAGAGGCGGCTACATATTATAGATAAATGTGGGGGGGAAACGTGGCCAAATGTTGCAGATGAATTTGGGAAAAAGATAAATATTAAGAGGTTTATGAATAAAAGGGCATGTATGACACAGAGGTTTTTTTTTAGCTATATACACAGTTTCTTGCCTACCTCGTAAGGGAACGGTGTTATTATGTATGTATGTATAAATGTATGTATGTATTTTTATGTATGTAAAATAATTTGTTTGGCTAGTCAATACCGATTCCAATCATAGTAAAATAAAATACAATTTTCTCATTTGAAATATCTCAGTTTAGCAATTAATATATGTAGACTATTAATTTATTGTTATTTATAGTTATGTCTTGAAAGTTCGATTGTCTGTATAATTCGAGGTCGGGATGCCCCCGGGATACGAACTTGGTTATAATAATGATCGATGATTTAGAAGAAAATGTTGAAGGAAACCTTAACAATCCTTGTAAGACAACTTTCATGGTGAAACGGAAATTCATCACTTGTCAGGAGTGATAAACAATGTGAGGTTAGTGTTTGGCCAGACTGACGAGTAAGCGAGCTATTAGCTGACTGATCCTAGTTTATTTGTGAGAATATATCTATCAAAGACACTTCGCGAATCTCTGCTACTTGAAAATTCTTACAAAAAATATTTCAGGCTTATAAAAAAAATTAGTGGGCGTACATTCTATTAATAAGTTGAGGAATGTGTACGGTAAGTTCCAGCATTCATTCTGGCGACTGAAACTTTACCCTGACAGATATTTTCTAGTACATGTGGATGTCAGTACAAACTTTTTTATTTCATACCAAGCAGAGTAGAACAAAAGATTCAAAAAGTTGTAACTAAATGCATAAGACCAATTTTCAAGTGAAAATACAAAAATAAAAACTTGTAATAATGTTTTTTTTATGTTAATAAATACACATTTTTCGTTTACCATTAAAATTAACATCACTGATTACACTATGGTCATGTCGTCATGTCTTGTAGGCAACTCCATTGTATTATCTGTCAAGACAATGCTGCAATCAATCGGAGCTTACATTTAATTTAGCTTGGAGGGTAGCACGATTATCTTGCATGGTTCCACTATGGCGCGGATTATAGGATAGGGCCATAATGAGGTCCAGCTGTGCACGATCCGCGGCACTAAACTTCACTGTATGTGGCCTGCGAGAGGTTGACATCATTTACAATTGTGTTCGGGAATCAACCCAGGACATAACATTTTATTGTTTTTTACCACAGGTTGATTTGTTGTGGATTCAATATATTTTACTTTATCGGTATATTAAAATGAATTATAGCACTATCTTGTATTCCACAGCTAAACCTAAACAATTTGAAGTACAAAACACAGGAATGAGTCAGTTATAGCGACAGCGGACTGTACTGCGCTGCATTGTCAAGTTATGTAGTGGTATTGGGGGGCCTACCCGTTTTCTGCGCATGTAGTTGCCTATTTATGTTTTCTCTTTTGTTTCCTTACAAATTAAAATTTATATTTTGGAATCTAATAGCTACCTATTTATTATTTGACAAACATTTTTAGCAGCATTTTTTTAGAAGTGGAGTAAGTTTTTAATAAGTCTTATAAGTCTTTCAAGCATCATTTTTTACTGTAATACATAGGCCTAATAGTAATATTAGTATAAGAGGGAAAGCTTAGATGAGGGTTGGAGGCAGGGGGTGAGGGGTCACGGAGATAGAGGAGAATGACTTTGCGGCCCGACATTGATCTGTAAGTGGGCCACAACTAATAAAAGGTCGTGCACCACTGGTGTAGTACGTCAAGGCAAAGACTGATGCCTTCCAGGGTAAACAAAGTGTATATATGTATTCAAGTATATATACATAAATAATTTTTACTTAAAACATGCACATATTTTAATTTTTCTCGGTAATTACAACCACGTCGTCAGAGTTGGGCATATTTCCGCTCAACTCTAAATATCAAAATAATACCTTACAGTACTTAATATGTGTTATTGATAAACACTAACAAATTTTAGCGTCCGAACTTAAATGGGTGGTCATTACGTAAAGTGTATTTCAAGTCCCCGAAAGAGGGGCTGCACAGCATCCATTAGTAGTTCGGATCATAAAGTCCGGTTAAAACCCGCCCTGTACATGTTAATTAAATATAATTGTAAAGTGTGCTCCTTCCGCCAGCTACCTTGTAGGACTAATTACACACAGTAGAGGAACACGGTGTGTAATGGATAGCAGCGGAGTACTCGGCCTGCGGGCGGTATTTGGGTTGCGGTGGTCAGCAGCTGCCCAATTTCCTTGTTTTGCTAATATAGCGCTGTTTGTTTAGGTGGAGCCACATTGGAAACTTTGATGCGATTTGTGTACACCATGTATTACTACCGGCGCGGACTACAAGAATTGAAATAACGTTAATGAGGTAGGGAAGTGAAGATTAAAATTAATATTGAATATACCCACATTTGCGTGAAAAACTAGAAGATCTACCTGACATTTCGTGGAAAACGACTTAGAAAATACCTTTTCAGTACACCCGGCTGGAACTCGAAAGAAACCTTCATGAAGAGGCAAACTGGATAATACTGATGCCTTTGTCTGCGTGCCCATTGTTGCGTGTTAGTTTACCTACAGTAGCCTCGTGTCTTCTTTGGTGCTGACTGACGGCTAACAGCTGACTTCTGACAGTCAACATTTAGGTATATACCTAAATTTTGAATGTCAGAAGTGACAGCTGCTAAACACATGTTTTTTGCAGATCATATGGTTCAGCGTAGGTATACATAATTTGGTCTGGTAACTTTTCAAAGCTGTCAGTCAGCACCAAAGAAGCCATGAGGCTACTGTATGTTTCACGCAAACGTTGTTAATTTCCGTTAAGGGCGTTCATGTACACTTCATTTATTTACCCTGAGAAGTAGCGGTCTCTCCTAGACAGTTTACTCTATGGCCCTATCTTATAAGATTTGAAAAAGTGCAAGGTAAGCTTGTTACCTTGCAGGGTAAATTAAGTGTGCAATACTAGTGTAACGTTTTAAACCGCACTAACATTGTTAAAAGTTTGTTTGAAACGGTCATTGTACTTTTAATCTTTAATTTTTATTTTTATACCAAGGTAGTTATGAGCCCACATCATTGGTTGCATGGTCTAAGTCTAAGGCGTCACTCTCGCAATATACTGGATTGCCGATGGCGCGGAAATAGAAGTTTAAATCCCGTTACGGTGGGGTTTTCTGCATGGCATAACACTCTCCCTCAAGTAAATAAGAGTACATTTCCTCCATATTCTACCATTCATATACCTACCCCATTAGTGTAAATACACGGATAACCCGAAAGGAAAACTTGGCACACACACACAAAATAAAGCTAAATTAAGACAAAATATTATTATTCTCCTATTGTCTTTTCTTTCCCGTCCTTGACACTTGGGCCAACCGTGTTGACGATTATTTCAAACAACCACCCATCCACGTATCCAGGGATTTGGTGGCCTTATGATTGATCTTGAGAGGTCCCACAGACTTCCAGAATCCCTGCTAGGGTAAGTGAGATGTGTGTTCCAATGGTAACGAGAGGCTCTCAGCCCTCCTTAAAGTAGTGAGACAGCAGAACCTAACTCTAGAAACCTCGTTGGTTTCCATCATTCATCCCTTCCCTTCCCTTCGCCCAATGCAACAACCCGTCACTATGATGTACGGTTAAAATCACGATTTGAACTACTAAAGTGTCGTGCTTCCCTTTTGGAGACATTGAAGCTGGCCGTCTGCGTCTATTTTGAAATATTCTTACAATTACCATAATATATATTTTAATATTTTCACTGGCTTTTGGAAGAAGTGGGATTATGTGTTTCAAAAGTTATGGTTAGATAATTTATTTAACTAATATTTAACGCGAATTGTATTCTATTCACTAACATAATTCAAATATAATTGGCAAAACTAAGATCTTTTGTCGCTGTTTTTTTTAATATAGAATTACGATTTATTCAAAATTATTTTATATATAATTTACACTTTTTTACTGAACTATTTTTATATATAATCTATAACTCAACGATAAATTGAGTATCTTAGAAATCCGATTGACAAAAAATAACTTTAAAAACTTTTTTTTAATAAAACATTGACCTTAAAAATAATGCTCCAATTATTACAGATTTTATGAAACAAATATCTAAGTTGTCAATATTTTATCAAACTACAAAAAAAAAAAATCAAATTAA
>CABEEJ010000676.1:111151-146725 GCA_901482245.1 Timema douglasi
TATTATTATTATTATTATTAGCACCGCGTCTTACTACCCGTTCGGGTTATACGCACTTACGCTAATGTGTAATGGTAGGGTGATTGTGAGATGAAATGGAGGACCTACAGTTTAACGTGGAATCCGAACAACGGTGGAGGCCTGGCATTTCCCACATTCACAAGATGTCTTGTCAGAGGTGAAGGAAGGGTTCGGTAATCAGATAAATCTTTGCCGGGACCGAGGATTGAACCCCGGCCGCCAGCATAGAAGTCTGACACCTTACCCCTAGATCGCCAGGTCACCGACTTGAAATAATTGTTATAAATAATTATTGAGGGAAAATATTTAGTTCCAAGTCTCATATTCATAAAAAATGCTTTATAATGTCCAAAATACGGGGAAAATAGATTATCTCACTTGTTTCAGCAAAATACCAACATATAGGCCCAAGTGTCCAACGTTGCTGGTACTTAGTTGCTTGTACCCATCACGTAAGATTTGAGAATTTGATTTAACTTTCAGCGGTGCTCTTTTTTAAAACTCACCATGAGGCTTGGAATTACTCTATTCCGTCTCTCAATTGATTATTGCACATAAACGACTGGCATAGTAATAATTAATCGGGTGACCTGGCGGTCTAGGGGGTAAGGTGTCAGACTTCTGTGCTGGGGGTCCGGGGTTCAATGCTCGATCCCGGCACAGATTTATCTGATTACCAAACCCTTCCTTCACCTCTGACAATACATCTTGTGAATGTGTGGACTGCCAGGCCTCCACCGTGGTTCGGATCCCACGCTAAACTGTAGGTCCTCCATTTTCATCTCACAATAACCCTACCATTACACATTAATGTAAGTGCGTATAACCCGAACGGGTAGTAAGACGCGGTGCTAATAATAATAATAATAATAATAATAATAATTAATCAGCCTAAAAACATTTGAAATGTAAAAAGGTTCAACAAGTACATCAACAATATATACCAGCGCAATCAACACTAACTAAAAATTCGTACCTCATAGAAACCCCTGAAAAAGATACAACAACAAATTTAGCCTACATTTATAAAAAATCTACAACGGACATTATGTTGTTAGTATTAATTTTTTTTCGAAATATTTTACAAATACAAAAGAAGTGATCAAAAAGTCATCAAAAGTACCGAGTTAATCAAATTTCAAAGGCAATTTTAATTACTAACCCACTAAAGAAAATTACGCACTTATTAAAAATATATAAAAAATAAAAATACGTTTGCGATTTTAATTTAATATTATACATGAAATACTTTACAAACTAATTGATAGCATGAAATCATGAAGGGTATCTTATATCAAGGAAAATTAAATACCTATAATATTTTTACATTTAATGTAAATACTACAGAAAATTATAATTTTTCTACGGGTGTAATTCGAAACGTATATACACAAGGCATTTATAATACAAAAAAGCTATATATAATAAACAAATTACAAGTAAAAACACATTCTACATGTAAGTAACAAAACAAATCCTAACATAACTTTTGGCAGGGATGCGTTCTATATAACTTGGCGGCCCATTTTTCTATGCTTTGAACCACCAAATTTCAAAGAAGTCCAGCTTATATTTCCATAATATCATATATTTCCTTTTTAAAATTTGTTCATCTAATAAATTTTAACCGATTCAATGTAAATATAAATTTTATAACATAAAATTAGGAATACAGTTATATTAATTTAAAATATATATTTATCACACTGTATGGTTAGTCAATGTATAGCCTAAAATATAATATATATTCCTTATATTACACCATAACTTATTTCTAAATTATAAATAATGAAATGTTAATACCCAACATTAAATAATTAAATGTTACGGCACATTTTTCTAGAACTTTAATCATAAAATAGAGACATTTACCAAAAACACATAAAATTGGTTAAACAAAATTATAAGCATTGTTTCATAAACACTCAACAAATTAAATAATATACACTCTTACAGAAACATTTAGAAATGAAGATCATCTCTGCCAACCAAAGAGCATAAATATGGATTAAATATTTCTAAGTATTCCATAAAAAAAACTGGTATATAGGCTTATAGCTCAGAAATTATTTGTTTTATAAAAACATATATTGGAGATTAAATAACAGTAGACCTACTACTACAACTTTACGACGATAAGAAATTTCTTATCTCAAATAGTCATGGAGATATGATCAAAATTGGAAATTTCTGCTTATTTAAAGTGCCATTAAAGTCATTTTAAATTTTTAAAGTGGATTTTGAGAAAATCCATTCTATCTTGCTTGGTCCTCCAGTAAACTATCCTTAATTTTAGGGTCAGCTATCTAATTACGAAAATCCTTTGGTGGGGGGGAGGGGGGGGGCTTATGAAAACCCTAGATACCAAGTTTTAGCCTCAACGGTAAAATGTTTTCTGCTCTTGTCCGAGATATGGACAGGCAAACAGACAAACAGACGTTATCACCAACACCACTTTTTGGTTTCAGGGGTTCATGAACCGTGGACATTTATCGAAATCATCAGTTCGACAATCACATTACGTATCTATCCGAGATATCGAGCCTAAGTAAAATATAAAGCGAATCACATTTCACCAAAGAGCATAAATTAAATAACATACAATGTTACAAAATCATTAAAAGAGAGGAACATCTGTGTCCACCAAAGAGCATAACAACCAATTTAATTTTCAAATTTTAATAAATAAAATATATACTGGCTTGTTGCTGTTAAACTCTTGATTTCATAAATATATATTTCAAACAAAATAGTTTTATATTCAATATTACCAAATATTTACAATGATAAGTTATCTCGTATCTCAAATAGTTGAAAAGATATGATCAAAGTTGAAAATTTCTGCTAAAGTAAAGGACCCTTTAATTCATTTTCACGGAAAAATTAAAATAAACATTTTGTTTGTAATGTTAAAAGATTTTAAATTAGATTTTGTATCGAGACACTGTTTGAGTGATTTTGAGAAATAGATTTTTTTTCTCTCTCTCTTTTTGGCTCTTAATTTTAGAGAAAGAAATCTAGTTACAAAACTCCTCGGGGGGAGCTTATGGAATCCCTGGATACCAAAGCTTATCCCGATCGGTAAATTGGTCTCGGCTCAAGTTTGAAGTAGAGACAGACGGCAACACAAAAACAACTCTTTCGGTTTCATTGGGTCACAAAACGTCGACATTCATTAAAATCTCAAGTTCGATTTTTTTATGAGCACAATTCTTCTCCTTTCGAGTGGTCGTGAGAAAGTAAAAATGAAGTCCTTGATGTGTACTTTTCGCTGTTACAAAACAAATAATGTGGCTGTACATCGCAGAATTTACCTAAACATCTTGGTTTCTTTAAAAAGTGCAATCTATGGATTTATTTGTACATTTATTTTTGATTTTCATCACATCTTACTACCCGTCCAGGCTATACGGTTATATTTCCACTAATAAGGTAATGAATGATAAGCAGTATATAATTTGTAGAAAAACTATCCGCATCGGCGTGAAGATATCATGGAAGCCATTGAGGAAAATACATGAATACATTCAGTTGGGATTTGAACTCCGAACTCACCGTCAATGGCAAACCATGCTAAACGATATTGACGCTTTTGTCTACTTGGCATCGATGTGGTTGTATTTGTAAATTTATTTGAGGGCATTAGAAAACGAATTAGATTCTATATTTATTTGATGACAGAAGGAGATAGAAAATTCACCTCTTTTAATTTGTAAGCTGAGGGAGAGAGAGAATTCATCTCTATATTTATTTGAGGTTGGAATTAGATAAAGAAGCGTTTCCTGTATATTTATTTAATGGGCGTAGGGAAAAAAGGACCACGAAGCCTGCCTTTGTACACGCCTGTTCTTTGATTTAATTTTATGGTCCAACTGCTGCCCGTCTAATGACCGCACTTCTATATTAAGCGCCTTTAAAAACAATTAAAAAAATAATTGTTTATTTCATGACCCGCTCATTTACGTTATGATGAAACAAACCGGGTGGACTTTTTAACAAAAAATCTCTCCCATTTTACACTCTACATAGTGCCACACAATTAAAATTCTGTTTTTGTGTGACACACTCTCCAGTTGTCCTTTATCTGAAGTGTCACGAAAATTGTGTCATGGGAAGAATATGTTCCCAAACGATGACCACTTTATGTTTGGATGGTCACTAGGTATTAAATTACTGCCGCCATAATAACGAGTCCGGCAACAAAACTAAAAAAACAACAACTGTTTCGTTAATGGGAAGCCCGTCTTTCTGCGATATTTAAATGATATTGCCAGTTTGTGAATGTCGATTTTTGGGTAGGTGTGCTGATTAAATACGCCGTACAAGGAGCATTTATTAACAATTCAAAAAGTTGTTAGATTAACTTCTATGCACCCGTGCCGATGGGCACGTAGTTTTAATGTAAGACTCATTTCATTTATTGTTGTTTGCTAG
This sequence comes from Timema douglasi, assembly GCA_901482245.1. Lineage (NCBI taxonomy): Eukaryota > Metazoa > Arthropoda > Insecta > Phasmatodea > Timematidae > Timema > Timema douglasi. Next base: position 115,607 of record CABEEJ010000676.1, read on the forward strand.
TGATACTAGGTTTTCGAGTTTTAATAACACTGGCATACTGAGGGTGTTTTTTCCAAAAAAATTCTCACCCCCTCTTCACAAAAATGTGGGTACATTCCCAATACATTTTACTTTCCTCATCCTTACCCCGTTATTGTAATTAAATGCGGTTATCTCATCAGGTGGTTAGTAAGAAACGGTGCGGGGGAAAACTCCAATGGATTTTTTCTCCTTGAGGTGTTCTGAAGATATTAATTTTGACAGCTGGAACATACACATAATTGACTAATCTACATTTTTATATTTTAAAAAAGGTTTCTAAACTAGTGGACAGTATATTCGGGCCCTCATTATTACATAGACTAAATCAAACTTATTACAATAGAAAAATAGTCAACAAACAAAATTAATAAGCTAATTGTACAATAACCATTGCATATTATTATGTCACACATTATAACAGTTGTATATCAGTTTGTAATTGTTCATTAGTCTTACAAGCTTTCCGGGCTGTAATTATTTAAATGCACTAATGGGATTTGGATGGTGAAGATATAATTTAGAGAAATGTACTTGGGGAAGAGTGGGAAACAGTCTAGAAAAAAAACCTGTTGTACATCTTGTAGGGGCTCGAATCTCATCCGTGGCAAAGGAGACTAGATGATCCTAAAATGTTGTCTGCGTGCCAATGATGTTAATCGAGCGTGTTTATTAATTTTACTGAAAAACTTTGGCTCGCTGTTGTATTCCAGCGTCTAATAAATTTGTACGGTACTTGTGCAGCTCCTCAATGCGTCATTTCGTTCCCCTCAGTCATCCCACTCTCCCCATAATAATTCTTCTCTCCCCCCTCAAACACACCGTTTCCTCGTTGAATGTGTATCCTTGCATGTCGAATTATGTGGCAGGCAGTTAAGAGGGGGGGGGGAGGGGGGTTACATACTGAACGTCTTCACTCTGTGAATGGCTGTTTATGTGTCGCGAAATGGACCATTTATACTTTCCACCCCTTGTAGCGTCCCCTCGTTTGCCATTCATTGGATGAAGTAGCGTGTTTGTGTGTCGGCACGTGGGGGGAGTAGGGTGTTACATGCTTGTCATTCATGTCGGATAGTAACACTCATCTTACCTTGCCTTTTGTTTACTCTTCTTTCATGGATCCTTGTAGGTGATTTGTCAAAACATATTAAATGTTGTTTACAGCAAAAAAATGTTTTATAATCGAAATAGTCGCTAATGTTTGATGTGAATGTACCTCCTAAGTCCGCGCTGTGCTTTTAGACCGGATGCTTATTTTGAGGTTTGAATACTTCCTATCAGCTTAATATTATTATTATTATTATTATTATTAGCACCACGTCTTACTACCCGTTCGGGTTATACGCACTTACGCTAATGTGTAATGGTAGGGTAATTATGAGATGAAATGGAGGACCTACAGTTTAAAGTGGAATCCGAACCACGGTGGAGGCCCGGCATTCCCCACATTCTCAAGATGTCTTGTCAGAGGTGAAGGAAGGGTTTGGTAATCAGATAAACCTTTGCCGGGACCGAGGATTGAACCCCGGCCGCCAGCATAGAAGTCTGACACCTTACCCCTAGACCGCCAGGTCACCTAATTTTCATGTTAATTAGTTGTTTTTTTCCCCGTTTAAGATGTAGAATTTTTTACGTAATAGTTTTCTTGGCATTATAATAAAAAAAATATATTTTAAAATAAATTACATTTGAATACCTTTCGTGAATTAATTGTATTAACTTTTTTTTTGTGAACCTGTATGAACAAAGTAAAGTTTGATAAAATTGTAAAAATAAAAATAATTAAATTTATTATTTGATGTGGCCAGTAAACATTTGTAATAAAATTTAATTCATATTAAAATTGAATAGGTCTGTTGGTATTGTTATAACTTGTATTTATGATTTCATTTTTTTTAAGCGTGGTTTTATCAATAGAAAAACAAGAGCAAGGTGAATGCGGTTGGAACGAGAGATCTACGAAATGTATGCGGAAAAACTCGTATGGACAGAGTCAGTGATGAATGGGTGCTGAAGGAGTCCAATAGGTCAATGTGAAAGGAGCATGTTGGGAGGATGAGGGTGGATTGAGTGACGAAGCAAATATATGAAGGTAGAGTGTGTGGATTTAAAGGAAGAGGTAGACCATGTAGGACGTGGCTAAATGTTGTAGAAGAATGTGTGATAAAGAGAAACATGAGTTTTAAGAATAAAATAGTATGTATGACTCAGTGTGTGGTTGTTGTTGAAGCGAAGGGGGTATGCGAGAATAGGGAAGTGTGTAGAAAGTTAGTGAGAATGGATTAGTACGGAGGTTTTTTGTTGCTATATGCTCAGTTTATTGCCTACCCGGTAAGAGAATGGTGGGATTAAATATTTATGTATGGTTCACGTTTTGATCTAATACTCTCTCTTTATTCTCTGCACCCGAACCCTCTTCATTCCAGATACTTTCCTTATCTTACTATTTCACTTTCAAACTATATAATTAGCACTGTCCTCCTCTATTCCTTGTCTCCCTTTTCCTTAGAATTTAGCTATGCTTACTCTCAGTCCTCTTTAGACCTATATATTATGCTGGCATGATCAGTTGGTCTTGATTCAAGGTTTCTCTTTTTTATACTTCTATTAACAAAAACAAATATTGATAAATGACACCTGCGCATGATACTAGAACCCAGAACCTTAGGTTTGGCGCTCCAATGCTATTACCACTAAACTATCCAGGTTTATGTTCAGCCCACTTAGCCAGACTGACGAGGACGGGATATTGACGTTCGAATCTCGACCAAGTGAACTGGGGGTGGTTTTTCCCAAAATGGTTTTCCATTCTCCCTCCACGCAAATGTGGGGTCACTTCCTCTATATTAAACCCTCCCAATCCCTAGCCCATTAGCGTAATTAGTACTTAAGTGTATAACCCAAATGGGCAGTAAATAAGACGTAGTGCAAAAATAATAAAAAAGAAAAAGGTTATGAATGTATTAATTTTTACTGAGGACATGGATACCACCCATCTTTCTAATTTTGGGAAGATATTAAATCATGGATATTCTAAAAGCCATCCTTAAATTACTTAGGGCGCTTTTTCGTGATATTCTCCCTCCTTATTCCCCGTACGTAAGGGATCGTAAGAGTTTCAATCCTCCTCCAAACTACTTTTATCTTAGGTAATTATTTATGATTTGATACACTATATTAATCGTTAAGTTAGTTTTAAACGTAAGGATTGTTAATAAAGTGAGTGATAGTACATTTTGGAGTACTTTAATTGCATTAACTAAATTAAAGATAAGTGAAATATTATAGTTAATATATTTATTTTCGGACAAAAAGAAAATTTAGATTCTCTCTCTCCATAAATATTGATTAAAAAAACCTACGTAATTTCAGGATGGACCCTAAGCCTTAAAAAAACATAAACAATATACTTAATAAGATGCACATGAGCACTGTTATAATTGACGTGCACTGAACCCTAATACTCATCCGGGCTATACGTACATTTACCTTGACACGGTGATGCAGATTAAGGGAAGATGGTAGAGAATGCGAGCTAAGGCCAGCATTTTTTACAATTTTACAGCGAAAATTTGCTCGTTGAAATAAATCAAACATTTATCCAGTAGAAACAATGAGTTTAATTATATTCATCGTTACCTGGTGGTCTAGGGTTAAGGTGCCAGATTTCTGTGCTGTGAGTCCGGGGTTCCCTCCTTGGTCCCGGCACAGATTTATCTGACTGCTAAACCCTTCTTTCATCTCTGACAAGACGTGTATTAATCACAACTTGTGAATGTGGGGAATGCCGGGCCTTCACCGTGGTTCGGATCCCACGCTAAGCTGTAGGTCCTCCATTTCATCTCACAATCGCCCTACCATTACACATAAGCGTAAGTGCGTATAACCCGAACGGTTAGTAAGACGCGATGCTAATAATAATAATAGCTATTATTATCTTCACATAGTATTGTCAATAGTTCTTAAACATCTTTTAAGGGTATCCTAGAATTTGACGAGAACTGTTTCTCTTTATTTAAAAAGCTTCTCAACAAACGCTAATATGCTCATGAGTCATGACAAATAGTCCTCAAATCTTGAGATTACTAATTTGTGTGTAGAAAACTAAACCCTATGTTTCTATTGGAGCAACTAATACATTATTTATTTTACCGAAAACATGTATTTGCCATGAAAAATGTATCAAACATTTGGTCTCATATACTCTTTCATCCCACCTTAAGGTATAATTTTTAAAAGGAAATCCATGCTGCCGAAATTCCTACCTTGACCTCCCCGTCACCATCCCTTACATTTTAGACAACGTGGCCACCAATTTTGTACATTTCATAAAATGCTCCAGAGTTTATTACAACTGTGTATCGACATGTTCACGGCCATGCACCTGGAAAACCCGAAAATTCGAGAAAACACAAAGATTTTTGTGCTTGGAATAAAAACAGAAAAATCATAAGGAATCTCGCAAAATAAACCAATAAAAAATATTGAAATATTTACTAATTAAGGACATCTAACTGCACGCTTTAAATAGTAGGCCTTTGCATTTAAGAAAAATTTAACTGAACAAATACCCAGTGTGAGCACACGTCATATTGTGCCCCTTCCTTATACACTAGGTTGCTTAACGACTTTATACTGCCCCATCAATCTCAGACCATCTTGTTTTAGACACAAAGTCACGCTGGTCGATTTTATCAACATCGACATAATTGTATTTTTATAAACTTGATTTCAAGTTGTCTGGAATATAATGAGAATTCCTTCTGGAAAATGTGTAAAATCTAATGAATTTTGTTGTTTTGAAACAGTGGTAGTTTCGTGCTCGTCTAGACTCTAACTTGAACAATTGAATCATACGACAGAGCATGGCGAATCATGTGGTTTATATATCGCCCAAGTTAGAAAGTAACTAATTATACGGGAATTAGGCAGTGTACATGTGTGTGTGTGTGTGTGTGTGTGTGTTTGTGTGTGTGTGTGTGTGTGTTAATTACAAGGCAACACGCACTCCTATAGACTCCAATTCCTCTAGTCAGATAATGCCTCTGTATTAACTTCAAACTCTGAATTCCAGTGTCCCATTGTGAACGGGTCGTACATGGGACAATAGTATCAGCTTCCTTTGGAGCAGTCGGACGTAAAGCGCTCGCGTACACACAGTTTAAATAAACTAGAGACTACTTCAACACGTTTATGGCGCAATAGAGCATAACAATGTAGACAAGAAAACTTAGCTTTACTTTGTCAAATTTGTAAACTTAAAAAAGGGCAGGCTAAATGGTCCTACTGGACATGCGTGTGGAAGGGTTTGTTTAATTATTTAGGATAGGATAAGGGAGTATCCCATAGCAGCGTCTATAAAACATTATCACTGTTTTGAATTAAATCTTTGTGATCTGTATTTATTTAATGTAATAAACTTAACCATAGCTTACACATTGTTGAATCGTTTATAAATCCTAAACTGAGCCAAAAGTGATGATAATAATAATAATAATAGTAATATTATATTTAGCACCGCGTCTTACAACCCGTTCGGGTTATACGCTTTAAGTACTAATTACTCTAATGGATTAGGAATTGTGAAGGTTAAATTAGAGGAAGTGAACCCTCATTTGTGTGGATGGAGAGTGGAAAACCATTTAGGAAAAACCACCCCCAGTTCACCCGACCGAGATTCGAACCTCGTTCTCCCCGTCCTCAGCAGTCGAGCTCAACACGACTAGCGCGTTAGCCAACTACGCCACCGAGGCGGGTCATATATTGCATTTCTATCCACAAACTTAAACCAATTTGGTAGGGTTAAGAAAGGTATAAATTTGAATAAATGTATTCGAAGTTTCTTGGCGGAAGGGTGGGAAAACATTTTTGGAAACCAACATAATTACACCTGACTAGGATTTGAACCCCTGACCTCCTTGTCACTGGGACCGAAGTTTGTTATAAGGGTGGACTATTGCCCAGGTGTGCTTGTGGGAGTTTTCCACATTTCATAATTGTAACCCTTTTCTCATCCTTTCTTAACGATAATGCGGCTGCACCTACTCTTTAATAACCTTGGTTTAAAAGTGAGAGAATTATATTTTCATAGCTGTAGGTTGGACACAATTATATTTGTTTTAACTATTTGAAAAGGTTGCACTTATTTGTGATTTTTTTGCTGCAAGTAAACTAGTATTTCGAGTATTGTTCAAGTTATATTTAAACTATACACATCATGAAGAGTTTTGATTTAAAATAATAATTATTTATTGCTTTAATTAGGTGGTGTTTCATATTTATAAAATGAATGTGTTGTGTGGGTTGCAGTTTTAATCACACAGTTTATGAATTCCACTCTTCTTGTTGTCCCCTAGTCCACTTATGCATACACATTACACATAATGAAATCTTTATTACATTCCTGTGTGTCTTTATATCATTTAGTCATATTAAAAACATACACCTTTTTATTTTCTAATTTAAACAAATATTTGGATTTATGAACTTTTTTAACCAACAAACTCTCAGGATGATTAATGTCTGCAAACAATTTTCGTAAATAAATTAAACTTTCTAAATTGTGTAAGCTTATAGTTTCAAAAAATATTAAACGTAGGATTAAAAACTAGTTCAAGAGAACAATTAATAAGATATAGTATAATCACTTTCTTTTCAATATAATTAATTTCAAATAAGCTAGCCTTAAATGTAATCCTTCCCGCCGATCTTTCCTTGTCTCAAGTATTACTTGAATTATCACAATTAATCAACAACAACTAATCTTTGTGTATACCCTCATCGTAAACTTGAAAAGTTTTGCTGCTCCAATTAATAGTACAAAATAGCTTTACCTCGAAGATTTCCTTTAGTTTCAGAGAAAACAACTTGTAATAAGAATCACTATACAAATTTAAGGGATCTTAAAGTACGAGGGGTGTTTCATAAACAAGGACCGTCTTCCAACAAATAATAATAATATTTAGCACCGCGTCTTACTATCCGTTCGGGTTATACGCTTTAAGTACTAATTACTCTAATGGATTAGGAATTGGGAAGGTTGTATTAGAGGTAGTGAGCCCGCATTTGCGTGGAAAACCATTTAGGAAAAACCACCCCCAGTTCACCCGACCGAGATTCGAGCCTCGATCTCCCCGTCCTCAGCAGTCGAGCTAAACACGGAAAGCGCGTTAGCCAACTACGCCACCGAGGCGGGTGTTTTCAATAAAATAAGTACTAAATATTTTTAGGTATTTTTTTCTATCCGATTATAATTACCTTAATCTACTTTTCAACATAGTTTCCATTGTTATTTGAATATTGGTCTTATCGTGAGATAAAGTTTTTGTAGGCCCGCGTCATATAAGTCTACCGCCAGCGGGGAAAGCCATTCCTGAACCGTCGTTTTCACTTCGACGTTGGCGTGGAAACGATTGCTGGCGAGGAACCTTTTCATATGCAGGAAAAGATGGCGGCCCCTAGTTGCGAGGTCAGGCCTGAAGGTAAGGTGATCCAATTGTTGCCAGCCAAAAGATTCGACGAGAGCTTGTGTTTGAGCAGCAGAGTGGGGCTTGTCATGAAGCAACAACACTCCGGCAGACAACAGGCCACGGCGTTTATTATGGAGTTTACGGTGAAGTTTCGTCAAGGTCAGATGATACGCAGCTGCATTTATTGTTGTGCCTCATTGCTGGAAGTCCACCAGCTGAACACCCCGTCTGTGCCAGAAACTCGGGTCCGGAATGGCTTTCCTCGCAGGCGGCAGACTTCAAGTTTACACAAACTTATCTCACGATACGAAAATGTTTAAATAACAACAGAAACAATGTTGAAAATTAGGTGAAGTTATGTATAATTGGATTTTTTTTAAATACCCACAAATAATTTGTAGTTACTATTTTATTGCAAAATGGTTCTTACATTAAAAAAACTCGTATTTATAAACTGAATAGATGGTTATATTCCAGTTGTAGTTCTCCTTCATGTAAATATGTTTCCAGTATTTTTAATCAATTTTCAAATTAGCAACATTTAGAAAATATATTTTAGTAATGGGTGTGTTTTATTATGTGTAGCTAGCAATTTTACCCGTTCTTCGCACGGGTGTACCGCATCAACTATATCAAATTGGGACATTCATCATTTGGCTGCCATCATTTTGATAGGTTTTTCGTGTACAGTCCTAAGCTAACTAACTATGGCAATCACAAATTAACTATGGCAATCAATAAATTTTAAAAAACATGTTAGAAAGAAAATATGTCTTAGTCCATAAACTGACTGCACAAACAAACGCTCTCCTTACCTAAGCACGATCACAATATAAGTTAAACGAATAAATATATATTGTTACAGAAAAATGTTGATAAAAATTGTATCACATTTTTAAATTATTATTATTAGTAGTATAAGGCGTTATAAATTGTTAGTATTATTATTGAAACACATTAAACATTGAATACTATACCTTCCCTCAGAAAATGATGGTCCTCAAGTTATGTCGCTAGAATGTGTTTATTTTAATTATAATGTCGCTCCTAGATAGGTGCTGGTTTTCCTTCAATTTTTAGATATGTTTTCGCAATACTAATAATAGTTCCTCTTTAAAATAATATTTGGTTTTATTTGTTTATTTTTAGACATTTTTGGCGTGTATTTACAATGTTACAGTTTTTTTTAACCATATCGAAAAGTTCTTTTAATCAATTTAAGAAATTCCTAGTGCACCCTTCTCCTGTNAAATTTTAGAGGCCCCTCCAATTTCTCAGCAGTAAATTTTCGAATTCCAAACTTTCTAACTGTTATGGTTAGGTGGATTGGTTCTTAAACCTACTTGGTGAATTTAAATTTTCTTCCATGCCGAAAAGTAGATTCTCTAATTCTTTTGGAAATATGTCTTTATCATCCCCCCTCCACCATCACCACTTCTTTAGTTCCAACATTCTCACTTTGAAATTTTAAGACTAATTTGTTTATCTTATAAGACTATTTTACGTGCCTGCCAAATTTCAACTGAACCACATCAAAAATAGTGTTATCTATTTATTAGTAGTATACATTTTCAATTTTTTAATTCCAAATGTTCTGAAGTCATCCGGATATCCGGAAAGGTCTAATAACTTACATGCCCTTAAGGTCAAGTGTACTGAAAGTTGCTTTTGCATCATGGTTTTCCTATTTTCCTAACCACATTCGGGTAATTTTCCTCTAAAATATACCTCACTTATCCTTCTCTTATAAATGTCAATATTCGGAAAATCCGGAATGGTAGTAAGACGCAGTGGCCTTTATTCAATGGAAGCAAGGGAAACAACGCTTCCCCAAAATTAAAGAGTGAAAAAAGAAAATAAGAAGAAAATAAAGTTAAAACAAATTATTATAATAATAGAAACCTCTCCAACAAGTATACTGAGTTGAAGTCGCAGGACTTCTTTCGGAGCAAGCCGTTTTTTCTCAGACTGACCGGCCAGCCAGCTGGTCTCCCTCACTCTTAATTCCACCAATCGTTTGTTTCCGGGTCTGTCCGGCCCTCATCGGGAAAAGGGAAGCACCGTATCCCTAGGCGAGTAAAAGTGCATGAGTTTAATATCGAGATTAGTGTATAATCGTAAGTTAAATACCGTTAAAATCTTATTTTATAGTTTGTTTTAACAGATAGTTATTTTTTCTAGGTATAATTATGGGCACTCTATTACAAAATAACGTATTTATCACCAATTTAAAGTAAGTTTAGTTTTATTTTACGGAATATTGACGCTTGTTTGACCCTCCAAGGGAAGCGGTTGGTTTCTTTACGTACAGTAGTAGAATGACGATTTCGTCAACAAGTACAGCAGTAGAAGCTTCTGTGTATTCATAACTCATATTTTGAAGGGTAATTTTTAGTCCTGGTTTTTTGGACGAGAAAAATAAAATAATTGAAACAGGCAGACCCGCTCCATCTTCGGGCAGCCTATGAAAAAAATTCTGACGTTTCAATAATTAATTTTATGAAAGTGTATAGTAAATATCAGTATGTTGGGTTGGTGGAAAATTATAAAGTTTACCATACTATTTACTAACGATAATGGCGTGTAGAATAAATCCGGATTCAAAACTATAAGGCAGGCCAAAGGTCATACTCATTTGCAGGCCACAACCCAAGAGAAAATTTCGGCAATCGAAATTTACCATTATTATTATTATTATTTGAGTTAGAACTATGGTTATTATTTATTTATATATAAAATTTAATGATTGTGATAATGTTTCTAAGATCACCAATTATTTTGTTTTATTCCATGCATAGTTTGGGTTACCCCCCCTCCCTTCTTCCCCAGAATACTTTTAATTATACAAATAAAGAAAAAACAGTATGAACTTCCAATTAAATTAACGTCCATCAGACCCCCTTTAGTGTAGCTTCCCTTGCTTCCATTTGTCCAGAAATGACCACACGCCACTGGTAAGATGTTGTGCACAAAAAAAAAATGTAAGTTAAATTAAATCAAATTGGTAAGCCTACTCGTACTCTAAAAGGGTTCGTGTTATTTGTGTTTATTCATGACATTTAACGGTCTTGTTCTGAACCGACTGATTGCATCAACACACAACGTACAGACTAGCTTGACTCTAGAACAGACACAACATTCAGTCGGTGAAAGGGGAGCTCAGATTTTACCGATGATAACAAAACAAGCCTTTTTGGTATTTAAATCCGAGAACATTGGTTGTGTAGACAATTACGTCTCTTGCATAAGCTAAGATGTTGAACTCTTTTTTTTTCATATACGTTAGTTTATCATAGTTTTGGTAAGGTGGGGGGTTATAGGGAACTCGAAAAAAGGCCATTGTTTTTGCAGTTTTTATAGCAAAACCTTTTTGGTCATAGTACATTATTATTATTAGCACCGCGTCTTACTACCCGTTCGGGTTATACGCACTTACGCTAATGTGTAATGGTAGGGTGATTGATGAGATGAAATGGAGGACCTACAGTTTAACGTGGAATCCGAACCACGGTAGAGGCCTGGCACATAATAAATTAAATATTGCTTCAGTACAAACATAGAACTTAATTTACGTCACATGGTGAAACCAACAGTTGATGAATATCTGCCATGAACATGGCAGCATTAGTTGCCAAACTTTTTTAATTGAGTGAAAACGCTATCATTAAATCCCAGGACACTCATGACAGATATTCAAAATATTTTGAGGTCACCGTGTTAAGAAAATTAAACTCTTATGTTTCTAATGGAGTAATATTTAATTTATCTTGACTAAAAAAAGTTTTGATATAAAAACTGCAAGAACAGTGTCCTTTTCTCGCGTTCCCTGCAGCCCCGGCTTTTAAGCGACCTTTCAAACCCTCTATCTGAAAATCCTCGCCTACCTGCTAACCGAAGCAAAAAGGCTGTCTCGGTGAGGTACGATCCTTCTGATAAATTATTCAGATTGAACGAGCGAGCACTCCGTCAAACGATACTCTTACTCCCGGTTTAACACGCCGTTGGCACGAGCTACTCACCGGGTATTGGGGGGTTTCATCGTTATGAGGGGTAACTTCCCTCCGCTCCCTCACCCTCAAGGTCCTCTCATTACAGTCTCATTGAAAAGATAAGGCGTTGAAATAGTTAAAGATATTCTCAAATAATTAACTGAGCTATATGGATCAATATATAAGTAACTGTTTCCACTCAAGTACTTGTTTTAGTTATTATTGGTAAGGGTTGACTAAATATATCTTGACGGCGGTTGAGAGCAGTTGGCCCAGTTAGAATCTTCTAGCATTTTGAAATGATTCCTTCTAATAAGCAATTTCAAACATATTTTAGAGCAATCCTACTTTATTTCTGGGCTTAGATTCAAGTACATTTTTGTAGTGTGTTCTTTATTTAAAAAGAGGGAGGAGGGGGCGCATGGAGAATAAATTTATCTTATTATAATTTTTTACCGGGGGAATGCGCTATTTAACTTGAATTTGGTTATATTACGGTATTTTTCTTTCTACAGAAAGAATTATTCCCAGGTTCGATTCCTGGAATGGTTGATAAATTGATATTGGGTAATGTTGGGACTTGATCTTTTCAGATTTAAATGGCGGACGGAGAACTGGAATAATATATTCGACTTGTTCAGGAAGTTCACGTTACGAACCCCAAATAAATAAGACTAATAACCTAAGCTTAACTTATTCATTCGTTTATTAATTGGTACAACTAATATCTCACTTATGTCAGGTTATGTATAGTGTAAGATGATTTTTCTTTAAAAAATATGTTTATTATATAGTAATCTATTTTATACAAAACTATAATTTTAAACCCTTTTCTTCTTTAGTGATGATGTATTATTAAAGTGTATGAATTTAAGCTTATAAATATTTTATTTGAGTTTAATTTATTTTTTATTTTGACGTTTTTCAAAACTTAATTTAGTACTTTGAACTGAACTTTGAACCTTATCAAATAAAATGCTAGTTTTCTTAGGACTTAATTTTATTTTAATTTCAATACGTAGCCATGTAAACAATGACAACACATTTACGTATAGGGTTTTAGATTGAGATTTGGGAGAATAGATTAGATTGTAAAATTATATTGGTAGTTTATAAAATTCCACCTTTAATGTAATTCAAAGTAGATTATTCTATTATTTAAAAGGACATTATACAATTCACTTTGTACAATATAGAGTTTTATATTTGGTAGCTCTAATACTTTTTTAAATAAATAAATCATATGAAAAATCTCTCTATTGATTTAGTCATATTTTAAACTTTTAATATTAAATTTCAGGAACTTTGTGACATTTTTGTAAAAAATATCTTTAGAGGAGGAAATAATTGTTGTATGAAAATGTATCATTGGTCTTGACGTGCACTTAAAATAAAAAGCACTCAAGCCTACTCTAGTCAGAATTACAGCCGAGGAATAAAAATGGAGTGTTGTCAAGCAACGTTTTAAGTAACGCGAAATACACTAAAGCAAAGAATAAACCAGATTTGTTGAATTTTCACAAAAACCCACAGAAATTAACGAAAAAAGTTATATTATTTTATATTAAAGATTTACTCTCTCTCTCTCTTTTCCACTCTCTTACTTGACAAACATAAAATCAAGGGCTCTTACACTTTATAGGGGTGTATGATGTCTAATAATACCACGAACTTTAAATCAGACGGTCTATAAAAACAGCGTTGTTTCCGCATATAAATTTGCCACTAGTTTGTGACTACGGCTGAACTTGATGGTGAACAACCAAACAGACATCACGTTTTTCTTCTTTTGTTCGCCTCTCTCCCAACCCCTTCCTTCTCCCGCCGTTTGCAGATATAGCATCGCTATTTCACTCCAGGGGATCTCAGCTCTGTCAAGTCTCTTGGAAAGTTTTGCCGCAACCAAGTTTACACGTTTCTAGTTTTTTCTCGAGAATCGCGCCGTGAACTGTTTGTTTCCCTCCCTCCCTCCCATCTCCTTTATTTTTGTTTGTTCATAACCTCCCCTTGAAATCAGCCATTTCCCAACACTCGCGGGTCCCCAATCAATTAAACTGAGACACGTGTTCAATTTTTTTTTAGGTGTTTGAACATGTATCTGACACGTGCACACGACTATAAATACTTGTTTGTCCCAAGCTACTGCTGGTCCCGGTTTGATGCTCGCTCAGTGTAACAGCTGTTTCCGACTATAGTTGAGTCACCAGTTGAATAACGTGTTAACACCTTTTTACTGAGGTATTTCTCTATATACTTGTACTTATATATATCATAATTATATATAACTGTCACTATTGACATTTTGAAGCTAGATATAGCCTAGTGCACCTATTTTCTGCACCATGTCTTACTATTCGTCCATGATATTCGCACTTAATTAGGTAAGGATGAAAAATATATAATTTTAGGTGTAATTTACCCATTTAGGGGAGGGGGAGGGGATCCCCATTACAGCCAACCAAGATCAGAACCCGGATCTTTTGGTTACCAGCAAACCAGACATAGTTAAGTTAAGCGTTAAGCCTAGCTTTATTTTTGTTCAATATTGGAATATAATTTTTTATACTTTCTAAACTGTTCTTTATGGCGTGGATCAATTATATGTGGGTCAAGCTGCGGTTAACAATGAAAGTGCACCAGAAGGAGAAACCGCACCTAGACTTTTTATTAAAAGCACACAGGGAAAAAACAACTGCATAACATGGCAACATGGTCAACATCTCGTACACACAATGATCTATCACGTCGAATGTAATTCTACAAAATATAATCGTCAAACTGTAATAGCTTTTAATTATTTGGTGCTAGATTAGATTAGTCTGATGTCAACAAGCGGCGTTGCCATGTAGGGTTGGGGGACTACAAACAATGATGCACCTACCTTATGCGCTTCTGAAACACCCCGAAGAAGGTACACAAATTCGACCTGTAAGTTTTCAGTACTTTGCCGTCAACCTGGAATCGATGTTTGATAGGGCCGACTCTGAACAATATGGGCCTAACTCGTAGTTCCGAGGTGACACGACGTGTTTACCGCGAGCTTACCTCCCCTTTCCTTCGCTATTAATTGATGACTGCCTTGACAGTGATGAATCACGGCTGTCAGCGAATAAAAAGACTTTTTCAAATATTCTCTTGATATTACTCTGGTATAGAAGAAAAATCAATAGATTTAATATCAGATAGTAGAAAAAGATAGCGTATTTGGATTTGACCAATTTTTTAAAACTCTTTTTAGAATATCCTGCTACATAGAATACTTTGATTTTGTAATGTAGAACAATTATTTTATTAAGTATAAATGCATCATTAAAAACTTACTAATGATTAAAATCATACTTCTTTTTTCAAAATTATCCGTCCATTACATTTAAACATAGCAAAGAAAAATAATATTACCTCTATTATATGTGAATGTATTAGTATTAGATCACTATAATTTAACACTTATTCATTTAATACATTTGTTAGAAAATTTATGAGAAGAATTTTTATGGTCTACTTACCTAAACTACTCTTTATAGTAGTAATATTAATAATGGTGTGTCTGAGCTACATTAATCTGTAGCTCAGGTTGTTAAAAGCTTAGCCAGTACTAATATATTGCTACCTAGGGGCACCCGATCGTACTAATCGTACATTCTTTTCGTGGAGGCTCTTTCCATGTCCCGAAGAAATTAGTGGATTCTATTGAATATGATGGGGTGGAGCTAATGAAGATATTAACTTAACTTAAGCCTAATTAACCAAACTCTGCTGACCATTGGAATTATTCCCATTTCGAGGAAAATCCCACCAGCCGGGAACCAATCCGGGGCCTCAGGTCAGCATTCAGGGGTTCTAAAACACTATACCACGAGGCCGGATCTTATTTAGAATCTGTAATAGCTACAATCTACCATGGTTGGTATAGGAGTTAGCACGTAATACTTTGTTTCAGGAGAGCGTTTCATAGTCCAGTACAATTTTTGTTCTCCACACTCACCTGGAAAATGCTAGTTAACACCCTTAAAACCCTCCCACCTCAATTTCTTGTCTTTAGATTGGTGTTAGTTGTAGATATCCCAAACGAAGCGTGTGACGTTTAACACTAGAATAAATAACTCCATTCAGTCTCTGTTGTCGATTAATTAGCCACAAAGAAAGGTATTTATAAAAACAAAACACTAGTTTTATTCCCCATTGATTCTAAAGTTATTTTAATTTGGCAACTATGTATTGGTTCATCTATATACAATGATAATAATATTACTTGTTTTAAGGTAGAATTTTAGTATGGATTTTTCTTTACTCTGTTAGGTTAGTTTGTAAGTAGATGTTGGTTCACCCCCTTTTACCTAAACTCGAGTTAATTCCTTTTGTGCATGCATACATACGTTGTATTTAATAAATGATTTTTATTTAAATTGATATTGAACTTTAATGACACAATATTTACAAAAATAACCTAAATATTACAAACTGCGCTTTATTATTCATCAAAGAAAATAGGCTATCATGTATGTGAATGTTCATTATGATGTGTTTATTTGTTCAAGGTATGGAGTAGTTCAAATGGTTACTGTAGGCCTTCATTCAAATATTACTTACTTAGTCTACTCTATGGCATTAGGAACTAGAAAGCTCATATTTTCCGCACTTAGCAAAAGAACGCCACCTAACCCTAACTTGAACTAGCTATATCCATTCCACCTTGTTGCACCTCATCCCTATTTCGAACTATCTCCATCCAGTCTACCTCATTACACCCTATCCCTATATTGAGCTAGCTCTATCCAGTCCACCTAATTACTCCTTATCACTATATTGATCTATCTTTATTCATTCCACCTAATTACACCCTATCTCTTGTATGTACATTCTAATCTTATCCTCCCATCGGCGTTTGCGTCTTCCCAATCGTTTCTTCCCATTAGGTTTACCAGTCAGTACCCTGGACCCCTAACTTTGAAACTTGCGAAAATACTCGCTTGCGAGTTAACTCACAAATCGCAGGTTGTACTGAAACAGAGCTAATTTTGAAAGGTTTCTACTGTCGTGCGAGTCGGTGTAGTGTCGTTCCACTTGCGACTGAGTTTTCAATCCGACAACACTGTCAAACCATGACGTGTCAAACGATTAAGGCGAATGAGATGCCACAATACGCCATTATACATGACATGTAACTGAAAGTAAACACTATTATTGTATTGAGTGCATCATATACAACGATTTGTTTAGTTTTCTTAGGAAACCATTTTCCAGTTGTACACATCTAAGCTTGATGTCTCAAAATTTTCTCAATTTATATCACTAGAAGTAAAACTGTTGTCCCAAGAATTCTTCACTTTGCCACACTTGGTAGCGTGCTTGGCGCAAACGCGGTTTTTCACAAGTTCGATCACACCACGGCTACAATATTTTTACTCTTTGTCTGAATTTAAAACACGTTTTAGTAATTAGAATTCAGTATATTATTTCATTTTCGCAACTATTTTTAAAACATAAATATGCGCTAAATATTTTTACTATGCGAATAATAATTAGATTGCTTAGCCTTATTTTAAAATGTGTACAATTTTATGTCATAAAACCCATTAATTTAATTTTTAAATAATCACCTACATACAAAAATTCAAAATTAATGTAGGTCTAGCGTTTTTAATTTATTAACTTTTTAAATTATTTTAAGGACCATTATGTTAGTATACTTAGGCTCAAATATCTTGTATACTTCTATAAAAAATATTTAAAAAAATCATTTGTCTACTAATACGATCATTTAAAATTAAAGTTTAAAGTCTGATAAATTTAAAAAAAAAATGGATATGCCAGGATTCGAACATATGATTTAGATTATGAGACAGTCACTCTACCGACTCAGTCAAATTGAAGGTTAAATAAATTAGAAAAAATTATAATATATAATTATGTTTTCATCCAAACAAATGTTTTTATTGAAGGAGTGTATAAAATGTACAAAGCAATCATATGTTTTTCTTCTGTAAACCTATTGTGTATAGTGGTAGGGCTATTTCAACCAAATAACTCTCAGAAAGCTGCAATCTAAGAGGAGGGTGGCATCCATTTTGTTATTTTATTGCTTACTCGACAGACAAGGCCTGTCTCGCACGGTGGGAGACTGGCGAGTAGAATCCGATCGCGATTCGATCGTGTGACGTCAGTTTTCGCAGCGCAAAAGTTTCAAAATTAGGGGTGGGCGTGATTGTGTGCGAGATGAGAGAAATACGCTAAAGAATCACTACTCGCACGTTTCAAAATTAGAGGCCCTGATCACGGTTCTAGAATCTCCCATTCGCGCTGCATGTCCTGCCCAACGTGATCTACAAGACTTTATTATCCTAGCAATGTATTGTGGTGAGTTCAATGTATGTAACTCATCATTATGTAACATCCTCCACTCTACAATAGCCTCATCCCTTTTTGAACCAAATATCTTCCTAATAACCTTGTTTTCGAACAACCTACATTTTTTGTCTTCATACAAGGCAAGATACCACGTTTCACACCCATAGAGAACAAACAACCGGTAAAATTATTGTCTTGTATATTTTGAGTTTTATAAGTTAAATAGGTTAAATAAAGATTTTAGGAGTTATATTTGCAATAACATAATTTACGTCCAAGTTTGATTTAGTTTTATACTTATTATTATTATTATTATTATAAGCTTAACCATCAAGATTATACGACTACTAAAAAAACGTAATTTTAATTTGGATAATTCACGTTTGATTCCCGACCGGGTACACTAGAGCTGTTTATTTCTAAATTGCAATTTTTCACCCTCTCCTCGTAGTTCCTTAAAATGCACCCAACATCCGGTTCCTCTGGATAAACTTTTTTAAGGCCCGGATTGTCATTACTGAGACTTAGTACTAACAAAATCCAAACGTTAGACATTTTACGTTTATTTTTGTCAACAAAGCGTGACTAAATTTATCAAAGGATAAACCGGGATATACAACTAAAACTTTATGTAGTCCATGCAATGTAAAAACATTGTTAACACAATTTACTGTCATCGTGTCCTATTGGCGTGCCAGACTCTCCGATCTGGGTGCTCTGGAGTTGAATTGTAATATCTGTCGGATGCAATTTAGGTGGGGTTTATTTTTCATTGGGCGGTTTACCATACTTTCAGTAGAAAGATTTGTTACCAATTCGTGACTTTTCAGTTCAGGACTCGTGATTAGAATTTATCGATTCACTACTCGGCCCTGTCCTCGTTATTTTCCGATTTATAACTTGAAAATAACCGATAACCCCCTCCACATAAACAAATTCGTTTTTATTTTTGGCAAAAATATCTACTTCTCACTTTTCCGAGAGATAAGACTGAACAAATTAATATCGTTTATGATAATAGTTGTATTAAATATTGTTGTCGCCTAAGCTAGTACGTCCGTTAATTAAACCGGCTGCTTCTTTCGAATATGATCCTGTATCCCGGTCACTTCTTTAGTTTTCGTCACATAGTGATAGCATTTGATCGCTGCCATTGACCCATCTATATTTCAGTCTGGTCTTAAATTCTTATTTAATATTTTACTATGTTAAATTAATATTATAATATTTATATAAATACAATCATAATAATCCAAATCTACTTTCAAACAGTCACTATTTCAATTACATTTTCAAAAATGTGACGTTTGGAATTCAGTGATAAGTTCAAATAACCTGAAATTTATTGACATAGTAATTATCATTATTATTATTATTATTATTAGCACCGCGTCTTACTACCCATTCGGGTTATTCGCACTTACGCTAATGTGTAATGGTAGGGTGATTGTGAGATGAAATGGAGGACCTACAGTTTAACGTGGAATCCGAACCACGGTGGAGGCCCGGCATTCCCCACATTCACAAGATGTCTTGTCAGAGGTGAAGGAAGGGTTTGGTAATCATATAAATCTGTGCCGGGACCGAGGATTGAACCCCGGCCGCCAGCACAGAAGTTTGACACCTTACCCCTAGACCGCCAGGTCACCGAGACATAGTAATAATTAACTACATAGTAGTAACTAAAACCTTCCTTCTTCATATCATTCTGACGTTGCTCTCAAACGTAAATATCACCTCAACATTAAGATTTCAAATCGAATATATTTGTTAAAATGACAATGTCACTCCTTTATTTAGCATCCAGGAGTAATTTTTCTTGTTACTTGAATCACTAATGTTCTTAAATAAATTACCAGTCTTTTGGGCTACAATCTGGCACTGATTTCTTAGCGAAATATAATAATTAAACGGGGTTTACGGTTCAGCAATAATATTGTAGGTTACCAGCTTCGGTGATTACGTGATCTAATAGTTATTATTCTGAAAATTGAAAAATTGACACCTGAACACGGGAATCGAACTCGGAGCATTTGACTTAGTACGCCAAAACTCTACCACTGAGCTATCCAGGAGTCGTCCCCTGCCCAGGGTCATTCTTCACTCATATTTTAAGGCAGAGTATATAATGGACGTGCGGAAATCGTCACGAGCTATCAGATAACGCAGCCATCTTCAAGTCGGTAGTTGGCTTATTACTGCCACTTGTACAATTATTATTATTATTATTATTATTATTATTATTATTATTATTATTATAACTGTACAGGATTTCATATTAAGAATCAAATAGCCTAAGCTATTATTATTATTATTATTAGCACCGCGTCTTACTACCCGTTCGGGTTATACGCACTTACGCTAATGTGTAATGTTAGGGTGATTGTGAGATGAAATGGAGGACCTACAGTTTAACGTGGAATCCGAACCACGGTGGAGGCCTGGCATTCCCCACATACACAAGATGTCTTGTCAGAGGTGAAGGAAGGGTTTGATAATCAGATAAATCTTTGCCTGGACCGAGGATTGAACCCCGGCCGCCAGCATAGAAGTCTGACACCTTAACCACTAGACCGCCAGGTCACCCGCCTAAGCTATTATTTGTGCTTTTAGAGAGGAATTCTCCATCTAGATATTCAGAATATGATATCTATATGGAGAATTTCTCTCTAAAAGCATAAATAATAGCTCAGGCTATATTATTAATAGTCATTAGATTAGTAACTTAGTAAACTGAATAATTGCTGACGTAGATGTATAGGCTCAAATCTCCAAAAGTCGTTGGGTTGGTCATAGGCTGAATAATTGCTGATATGGATACATAGGTTCAAATCTTGAATATGTCATTAGGTTGGTAATAGACTGGATTATGGCTTACGTGGGAATATGGATTCAAATTTCAAAAAGTCGTTAGGTTAGTTAGTCATTAACTGAATGATCGCTGACCTGGGTATATAGGTTCAAATTTCGAAAAATTGTTAGGTCGGTTATAAACTGAATGATCGCTCACAAGAATAAGCCTATATTGATCAAAGCACATTGTGTCGAGATGAAAAGTAAAAAAAACTGTAAAAAATTCTTCGAGCAAATTTACAATCTACTATTGATGAAAAACATGTAATTCCTTACTCATTTCTCTACCGGGTTCACTCATTCTGGTGTCACTATGATCATATAAGATAATACATGATGATGTTTTCTTAGATAATTGTCTTTATTTTTTGCCCTGGAATCACGATATATGTTGCTCAATTGCCACACTTAAGTCATCTTTCTTTCTATACATATATGGTTTCAAAGTTTAGAATGCGGGCATTTCTGCCACGAAGTATAAACTCCTCTTCAATGCACTAGGAAAGTCATAATAAAATATTTAGAAGAACTTTGGTTCCATTTATCTTGTTCTATTCTTTCAACTGAAGACACATTTATATACTTTAGTTGTGGTGACATCCGAGAAACTGTCAGTCATAAGCTTATAAATTATTCTCTGGACTACTCAGGAAATGTGTAAAATTGACACCACTCGAGGCATTTTTGAGTTCGTTTATGTTATTTTAAAACTAAACTTATTTCTTATAAAATCTAGAATCCTTGAAATGCAGTTTAAAATATGGGCTGTCTCATTTTTATATATTTGCGCCGGTGTTCTTTCACAGAAAGCAATTGAGGTATAATTATTTGAATAAATACAGGTGTGGACCCATGGGCTAAGCGTAAGAAAAAAGCATTAGCTAAAGAAATATCAGAAAGTGGCATTAATTCATGCTATATAATACGGTATTAAGGTGGGATGTAAGGGGCTGCGGGAAAACCCCAGTGTTTTTGCATTTCTTGTGGCAAAACATTTTTTTTTCTTACAAAATAAATAAAATATTGCTCCAGTAAAACATATAATTTAATTTTCTTCACATGGTGACCTCAAAATGTCTTGAATATCTTTCAAGGGAGTCCTAGAATTTAATGACAACTTTTCCCTTAGGTTAAAATGGTTCTCATCTAATACCGCTATGATCATGACAGATATTCAACAACTGTAGATATAAACATGTAAAGAAAGTTAAACTCTATGATTGTACTGAAACTAGAATGTATTTATTTTAGGCAAAAAAAATTTGCCATAAAAACTGCAAAAACACTGGCCCTTCTATCCCACCTTAGTAAGCTAATACCACTAAACTTGCATTAGTCCACTAACACCTTGTCAACACAACTAACATGTTAGTAAACTAATACCACTAAACTTGCATTAGTCCACTAACACCGTGTCAACACAACTAACATGTTAGTAAACTAATACCACTAAACTTGCATTAGTCCACTAACACCGTGTCAACGGGCCTTTAGGTAGGTTTTTCCAAACTGGTCTTCCACTCTTTTTCCGCGCAAATGGGGGTACACATTCTCTAAATATAACCTACATAATCTCTAAAACCATAAGCGTAATTAGTACATAAGCGTACAGCCCGAACGGTTAGTAAGACGCGGTGCTAAGAAAAATATAATAATAATTTTATAATTAGAGTATTATGATAAACTCATAATAATATCAAGTTATCCTAGGAGCTGGATTTAGACCACTAAAGGTCTCCCATTAAATTAATCGGCCTTGTAGGGAAAAAGTATTTTGTTATCAAAAGCTGTTCCAAAACCTAAAATATACCCTTATCACAAGGGTAGATAATTCTGTTTTGTATGTACCTTATATACCTGTGTAGGCTATGTATGGCTATTAATATTTATATTTACTTTCTGTTTTTTGTTGTATCAATACCAGTAGTCATACGGTCTAAGCCGGCAGACTCGCAATAGCTATAAGATGGGATTATTGATAACCGACCCCGTGGTGTAGTGGTCAGTGCATCTGGCTACAAGCATAGGGGTGCTATGTTTGATTCCTGGCTGGAACCTTGGGTATTTGTCGCGGAAGGGGGATTAACCCATTGGTCATCAGGATTTGGTTGGTTAGGCTTTAATTTGGTTTAAATGTTTCCATAGGTCCCACACTTTCATACTCACTTCAACATCATCTCATCTCATCTCATCTCATCTGGACATGAACACGGCAACGGTACATTAGTACTGGCTAATATTTCCGTAAATTATGCTACGTTTGTTGTAGCCCAGATGCGCGATATTATTATTATTATTATGATTATTATTATTATTGGTGATAGGGAGGTCGATCTTCGAATATTGAAAAAGTGGTGAACGAAATTTTCTATTTGTAATTTCTTTATATGCCTTTTCAGTCCCCTCTACACTTTAATGCGGTTGAATTTATTCTAGTTTACCTCCTCATCCCTTAACTTTTTCCACCATTTTTTTAAAACGTATAGACTATACATAAAGCATGGAATTATTTTGTTTTTTGTTATCTATATGGTAAAAGGCAAAACCCACTCTCTAACTCTGGACCTGGAAACTTGAAATTTTTCTTTGCAGGAAAGTAGCGGGATTGCCTCATATAAATTTTTTTTTTAAATGGGTAATTCCAAAATAGGGCTCTAGGATGGAAGGGGGAGGAGGTTGCTATAGTTTGAAAAAACTTTTTAGATGAGTTAGAAAATTAAATTTCGGCAGACAGCTAAAAATATCATTAAATAAATATCAAGGGCTGAAAATGTTATAGTTTTGATTAGGACTATAGGAAACAGGTGTGTGTATTTGGAGGGTAGGGGGGCTAATTTAAAAACACCATTTTTGATGGGGTNCAAAAGCTGTTCCAAAACCTAAAATATACCCTTATCACAAGGGTAGATAATTCTGTTTTGTATGTACCTTATATACCTGTGTAGGCTATGTATGGCTATTAATATTTATATTTACTTTCTGTTTTTTGTTGTATCAATACCAGTAGTCATACGGTCTAAGCCGGCAGACTCGCAATAGCTATAAGATGGGATTATTGATAACCGACCCCGTGGTGTAGTGGTCAGTGCATCTGGCTACAAGCATAGGGGTGCTATGTTTGATTCCTGGCTGGAACCTTGGGTATTTGTCGCGGAAGGGGGATTAACCCATTGGTCATCAGGATTTGGTTGGTTAGGCTTTAATTTGGTTTAAATGTTTCCATAGGTCCCACACTTTCATACTCACTTCAACATCATCTCATCTCATCTCATCTCATCTGGACATGAACACGGCAACGGTACATTAGTACTGGCTAATATTTCCGTAAATTATGCTACGTTTGTTGTAGCCCAGATGCGCGATATTATTATTATTATTATGATTATTATTATTATTGGTGATAGGGAGGTCGATCTTCGAATATTGAAAAAGTGGTGAACGAAATTTTCTATTTGTAATTTCTTTATATGCCTTTTCAGTCCCCTCTACACTTTAATGCGGTTGAATTTATTCTAGTTTACCTCCTCATCCCTTAACTTTTTCCACCATTTTTTTAAAACGTATAGACTATACATAAAGCATGGAATTATTTTGTTTTTTGTTATCTATATGGTAAAAGGCAAAACCCACTCTCTAACTCTGGACCTGGAAACTTGAAATTTTTCTTTGCAGGAAAGTAGCGGGATTGCCTCATATAAATTTTTTTTTTAAATGGGTAATTCCAAAATAGGGCTCTAGGATGGAAGGGGGAGGAGGTTGCTATAGTTTGAAAAAACTTTTTAGATGAGTTAGAAAATTAAATTTCGGCAGACAGCTAAAAATATCATTAAATAAATATCAAGGGCTGAAAATGTTATAGTTTTGATTAGGACTATAGGAAACAGGTGTGTGTATTTGGAGGGTAGGGGGGCTAATTTAAAAACACCATTTTTGATGGGGTGTAAAATTTAAATTTGGTATGTAGGTAGAAGGACAATTCCAGATAAGCTAATTTGTCTTAAAACTCGAAATTCATAACTATTAGTTGCTTAAATGGAAGAAGAGAGTTACAATTGATAAAACTAATAGAAAAACTACCAAATATTTATTATTTAGAAAGTGGGCTGGTGAAATGAGGGCTCTCAAAATATCCAAAACTAAAATAATAAATTACTTTTCAGTGTGGCAGAAGATTGAAATTGTAGCGGGCTAATTAGCCAAGTCACCTACAACCCAAATTAACTGCCACAAATAAGGGTATTGAAATAAAATGTACATGGATTTTTGAACATGTGCTCATATTTATACATGTGTGTGTTACATACCTCGCCACAACAACTTCGCTGAACACGGGCCCCATTAGACGTGCCCTGCTATTCTCTCGGCCAGCGACGCTGAGCACGGGCTCCATTAGACGTGCCCTGCTATTCTCTCGGCCAGCGAACTCTGAACACGGGCTCCATTAGACGTGCCCTGCTATTCTCTCGGCCAGTGACGCTGAACACGGGCTCCATTAGACGTGCCCTGATATTCTCTCGGCCAACGACGCTGAGCACGGGCTCCATTAGACGTGCCCTGCTATTCTCTCGGCCAACGACGCTGAGCACGGGCTCCATTAGACGTGCCCTGATATTCTCTCGGCCAGCGACGCTGAACACGGGCTCCATTAGACGTGCCCTGCTATTCTCTCAGCCAGCGACTCCGCACTTCACTTTTAATTCATACGATTGAATTATTGGGGGCACGACGTGCGCAGTTTTCGCTGGTTGTGGCTACGTGACAAAGTGAACTTCACGGGACGTCATTCCCCCCACTACTCTTCTATGGTTCGCCAACTCTGGCGCTATAAGACACCGTGGCTTGCAGGACAAGAACACATAACTTCATTGTTATCCCAGGATACAACACGTCACACGTATCTTCGGTCAAGACATATTTACGACTCAAAGGGACTGGCCTGATCGGCGCGGCGGGAGAAGACTGCCGCAGAGTTATAATCAAGTATTAATGGGGAGTAGAGGGCTGTAATGGCCGTGGTTAGGTCTTAGGAATAGTTTATTTGTTCAAGAGAGTATTAATAACTCTTATGTTTTTCGTGTAAATGTAGTTTAGTCTTAAACTTTCTGGCTCGCGGTACTAGATATTGGTGACGTTCTATGTCACTGATATATGCTGGCTGGGTCCTTCAGACCTGCAGTTTAGGTGGTAGTGTCCCACTCCATGGCCTGCACGGCCATGTCGTAGTCTGTAGTGCCTCCAGGCGTGAAAGGGGCTGTCTAGGTTGTTCCAGGCCTGGCTGTGTGCCTTATTAGGTGTTGGTCGGCTCTCCTAGGGTTACTTAGGGTGCTTCATGCCCTGATTATAGTTTGCCTTACTGTGGTGATCAACTTGTAGATCGTTTGCTCATCAGGCATGGCTCGCGTTTGTAGAGATATTGAATGATCGTTGTTCGCCGTGTTGGGGTACTTAACTTGTGGATCTTTTGCCCGCCAGGCATGGCTCGCAATTGTTACAAATTTTGATATAGTCCTTTTTAGAGGACGTGTCTCTCCTTCTGGGTTTTATAGTCGACCGTCTCTGGTTTGATCACTTCGAGTCTGGCTAAGACCAATTGGTTATTTGTTGGGTCATTTTGTGCTTAGGCCTAGAACCCTGGATTGGAACCTTCGTCTATAGTTTAGCCGGGATATGTATGGCCGGAATAAACACTCTGTAGCTTGTAACTATTATAACTTGATTAAAATGGATTAAGATAGCCTCACTAGCTTGAGTAGTCTTCTTACACTATAGTAAGATATATTGAGTGGCAACACTAGATAACTCGCTTCGGAGTTATCAATTTTAGGGATCCATAATTAGCCTCAAACTTCACTAACTGGATAGTACCTGTGTTATTTTTAATGTATGTGCTGACAAACTGATATCATTAAAGTTTATTTGTTTATGTCCATCATTATCTTTGCTTTTACTTGTTTTATATCTTGAATGTTTTCCCTGCTTACGTACCCGGGGTTTAAAAAAAAAATCCGGCACAAAATTTGTCAGCCCACCCCAAACAACCACTAAGGTCTAATCCTTAAATTTCAAACTGAAGAAGCAGTAAATGGGGGAAAGGAGCTATATCAAAATTCCTAAAACTTGGTAAAAAAAACACTCTTTTGGTGTAATATAAAATAAAAATTTCACAATTAAGTCAACAGAGATTCTTGGAAAACCCATAACGTCTAAACATAGCGAATCTCAAAATTTAAACCCGGGAAATGGAAAAGTTAAAAATGTGTACAACCATTATAGAACACTAATTTTATGTGTTAATTTTACCACCTTTAAAAAAATTATTGGATTTAATTTTTGCCCTTCTTGCCCTTTTGGCCATTTTTACTGTAACATATTTATTTCAGGCAGACTAGCACTCCGTGTAAAAAAAAGTGCAAAATATGCACACACAAAATAAAAAGTGTAAGTAAAATGTTTAAAAAGGATTATACGGTTAAAAAGTACAAAATGGAAAAATGTCCCTAAAGAGTAAAAAGGGCAAAATGGTAAAAAAATTGCAAAAAGGGCAAATGGTGCATAAATATTACAAAGGATTAACTGGATAAAAGGGGTAGCTTAAAGGTGGTAAAAAATGTTAAAACAATATTTACTTATTCTTTATGCCTCTTTTGCATTTTCTATGCAAAAATAATACACTTTGTTTCCTTTTGGCCCTTTTTACACTATTTAGCCTTTTAATCCTTTTTAAATTTCTTAATCTTTTCACTATCCTTTTCTTAATTGAATTGTTTCACTTTTTACTCTTTTTAACCTTTTTAGTATTTTTACCCTAAACTATTTTTTCCCAGATAAAGCCGGGCTCTTCTTGCTAGCTAATAATAAGCTATCCAACTTGTGGTTGCTAATAATAAATTAGTAAGATATATTTTTATGCGTATTTTTTAAAAAAGGCTAAGCGAACACGTCACAAACAGTTACTTTGAAGTAATTGAAAAATAGTGTATGTGTTTCGTGTGCATAGCATTGTAACCACTGCATTTCAGATTATTTAAACTTAGTAGTGCGTTTGTCTTCTAGCAATGAAACCAACCTTTCAGTATAATTAGTTTCATTATACGGGTTTTCGTTGATTTGTGAAAACAAACATACATTGCAAATGCAGCAGCAGATTAACACACTTGGAAGCCCTAGTCGTCTGCTTCATTTTCATTAGCAATTCATCCTTCCCTCTGAAAAGTAATGAATGAACTTTTTTATGCTTGCTAAGCTCCTTTATATCTATATAACTAAGAAATAGCAATATTTCTAAATATTTTTGCAACAAAAAAAAAACATATGAAAAGCTACAAGATTTCACTACTATTTTAACTTAAATGTAGACGTAACAGCTCATAGGATATTCTGGTTTCTCAGTTATTATTATTTCTTAGCACCGCATCTTTCTACTCGTTTGTGTTGTACGCTTATGTACTAATTACGCTAGTGGTTTTAGGGATTAGGAAGGTTATATCTATAGGAAGCGTACCCGCATTTGCGTGAAGGGAAAGTGGAACACGATTTTGAAAAAGAACCTCAAAATATCCGACCGAGATTCGAACCTTGATCTCTCCGCTATCGGCAGTTTAGTCTACTGCAGGTTTCTCAATTGATTAACGTATATGTGTTTGGAACGGTTTTTTTTTAATAAGGTTTTTCTACATTAGAAACGCTACCAAATAACATTTTTAATGATAGGCTAGTAAACAACCCGCTTCAATGGCCTAATGGTTTAAGGCGTCAGTGCGTTACTCTCGCATTAGACTGACTACAGTCAACTCTCGATTCTACGACCCCGGGAATAGCGTCCCTCTCAAAGTAACGACCCTTTTTTGGGGAACCGTGAAAAATGTGGGAAAAAAAGTTGAAAAGTTTAAGGAAATCGGCTGTAAAATGTGTTTGTTGCATTTATTTAGGTCGCTGCGTTGCAATTATATTTGTGAGCACAGTATTACTAGTAACTGGGGTGGGTCAGGTATAAAAAAAGACACCACCTCATCAATGCCAGCCAATATCACTTGACTCTGTCCACCCCCTCCTACAACCAAGACAATGTTTCCCCGCGCGCGACTGCCGCTACATCACGCGCCAGGCTTGCTTTTGCCATTGTTATTTCGATTCTCGATTTGGTTACTATTTTGGTTTGATTTTGTGAACAATTTTTGACGACCCATGCTATTGTTTAACATTGTTATTTTGATTTGGTTACGTTTTTGGTTGGATTTTGTGAACGATTTTTGATGACCCACGCTATTTTTTTTTATTTGATACGAACTTATAATTTTGACGAAATGAGTGAAAGGAGTACCTTCTTCAAGAAATAGGTAGGTTTTATTTTATTTACTTTTTCACGTATTGTCTAAAAAATGCAATTTTTTCGTATGAAGGTCAGGGATGGAACAAAATCTGTTAAAATTCCAATAACGACCCCTTCGAAATAACGACCCTTTTCCAGGGAACCGTGAAAGGTCGTAGAATCGAGAGTTGACTGTATTTGAAAATAGGGGTATTGGGGCTCGAATCCCGGCAGGGTCTACTGAGGCTGTTTTTTCCTAAATGGTTTCCTAATCTCCCTCCACGCAAATGCGGGTATAATACGACTAAAATTCTTCTTTCCTTATCCCTACCCCGTTAGAGTAATTATCATATTTGCTAATATCCTTAACATGTAGTAAGACGCGGTGAACATATAAATCTCCGTGACACTTAGACATTGTGACTATGGTGTCTATTGTATTATATCATATTTACTAAACTCACCTACTCAATAGGTCAACTCTCCGTCATGAAGATTATTCCACAACTCACTGTAACATAACAAAATAATTACACTAAAATACATATATAATTTCTTAGTTATAATTTGATTGTATAGTCCAACACCTTATCTCAGTCGGAAGCGTGTCTGTCCACTAACCTAAGGGTCCCGGTTTTGATTCACGGTATGACTAAAAATTTATTATTGGTGAAATATGGGTTTCTACTTTCAGAGTAATGAATTAACAGCTGGAGGCTGGGTGTTGTGTCTGTTCTAGATTTAAGTTAATTTAAAAGTAGTGTCTTTATACAGTTAGTCGTTTCATAAAGTGCACGTGAAATACCTCAAATAAAATTTAGATTTTTTTTACTGTACACTCTTTTATAAGTTATGAAAGATAAATTAACCTTGGCCAACAAACCTAACTTTTCATTCAACCAATAAAGGTATATTAAGTTAGGAAGAATAGTATAGACTACATTAATTTAAGGTTTAATCAATGTTTTTAAAATGTTAACGTAGGTATATAGGTGAATATTTTGTAATCCACGAAACCAATAATCATAATATTGACATGTGAAGTACCTATATATGTTTCTTATGATTATTATTACTATAAACGAACACTCTTTGCAAGTGTTTTAGCCGTTATAAACCCCTTTTCCAAAAGTGACAGTATTTTGGCCTTACCCCCATACTTTTGTATTATTTAATCCCCCATCTCTATTAAAATAGGTTAATGGATTCTGAGAGACCTTATGTTGTAAAATACATTGTTTTATTGATTTTGTTTTGCATGGGGCTCTCTTTGACCTCTTAATGTTGATGATAGACCATTCGGATATGATTGGGTTTGACCCAAAAACCTTAGAGAGAATGACCTTACGACCTCGGTGTGTTGACACTGGTATCATTCCATCCTGGTCTGTGACTGGTGAAAACTTCTCAATGACCTAGTTTTCCAACTTGATTGAAAGGGTGGAAATCACGATGTTGCTAAACTTCTCCGGAGGTGGACAAAGTTTCTCACAGACCAAATGAGCCCGTATGATAGTTCGTTGTCTGATTCGGACCTTGCATGCTACCATTCATCCTGGCTATGCGAATAATTACATTAATAGGGTCGAGCTGGGATGGTTAGCATTTTGAAGGAAGTGAGCGCACATTTACAACGAGGGAAGATGGGAAAATATTTAGAGAAAACATTAATATCTCTAGACCCGGCTGGAATTCTAACCCTGATCTCTATCCGTCACCGGCAAATAGTATAAGACGAAACTAACGCCTTTGTCCGGTGACATAGTTCGTTGACATTTACTCAATCCGCTGATACCAGTAGAAATGTAGATTTCTCCTCGATAAGACACGAAAGACGCAGACATTTAACGTGCTTGATTATAATCATTAAACTCTAGTAACTATCATTATCATAGCTCAATCGATTTAGGGTGGGTGTTGTTCGGGTTGCATCTCAAGCTACACGTGACATTCTCATACTCCAATTCTTGGTACCTGAGCGCTCCCTCCTCCTGACTATTGAGGTCTAGCAATTAGTATTTTATCCTTCTAGTATGCTTGTCACCCGCCTCGGTGGCGTAGTTGGCTAACGCGCTTGTCGTGTTGAGCTCGACTGCTGAGGACGGGGAGATCGAGGTTCGAATCTCGGTCGGGT
>CABEEJ010000676.1:147111-172244 GCA_901482245.1 Timema douglasi
GAGCTCGACTGCTGAGGACGGGGAGATCGAGGTTCGAATCTCGGTCGGGTGAATTGGGGGGGGGGGTTCCTAAATGGTTTTCCACTCTCCCTCCACGCAAATGCGGGTTCACTTCTTCTAATTTAACCTTCCCAATTCCTAATCCATTAGAGTAATTAGTGCTTTAAAAAACGTATAACCCGAACGGGTAGTAAGACGCGGTGCTAAATAATATTATTATTATTATTATTATTATTATTATTATTATTATTAGTATGCTTGTCTAACCCAGCATGACATTAATTAATATTTCCATAAAACTTTTCTTTTTTCCATATTAGATGAACATGTAATTTTATGATAATTTTTATCATAAACGGCCAGAATATCCTAAACGGCTTACAGTTTCTACACACACACACACACACACACACACACACACACACACACACTATTAACAAAGAGAAAATAACTATTACCCGCTTCGGTGGCTGCTGAGGGTGATTCTTCCAAAATGGTTTTCTACTCTCCATCTACGCAAATGATGGAACACTTAATTTAAATATAACGTTCCTAATGCCTAAAACCATTAACATAACTTAATTAGTACATAGTACGCTTAGGGCCTACAGCCTGAACGGGTAGTAAGACGTGGCGCTAAAAAAACTTTTTAAAAATTCAAACTAGTGGGTGTTTTGTTCCATTACAAACGATTGGAATGGTACAGAATCTTTACAATATGTTTCACTCAGTTAGAGCTCGACACCTTAACTTGGTCGGTAGTGCTTCTGCCTGCTGAGCTAATTGTCCCTGGGTTCGATTCTAGGCATGGCCGAAAATGTGACATCGGTTAAATTAAGTATTTCGCTTTCACATTGAAGAATTAACGGCCGGGGAACTAAAATCTTTGTTTTTCTAGAATTGTATCTCTAAATCTTGTTTCTGTTCAGAAAGAGTATACGTGTGAATTAAAATCTTTTTGGCTTCTTGTCCACTACAGCCGTGATCTTGTTATTTCCGTGCTCGTTTCAACCAAGTTCGACTGTAATTAATTCACACCAATTATAGAAATGATTGGTGAAAAAAATACGTTTAAAGATGCAATATTTTACTAAATATTAAATACTCAACGTTCCTGTGAATATGTTAACAAAATAAACATATAGACCTATATATTTTGACTTAACATAAAAATTATACTGGTACAAAGAAAATATAAGCACATACATTAATTTGGGAATATAACTCTTCGACTAATGGTTGTAACATGAGTTTTGGTAATTATTAGTTTATTTATCTCATTTATTAACAATATGAACACGATATAAATGTGAGTTAATTAGAATCTAGAGCCACTTTTTCATTTCACACCGCTGGGGTCGGTACAAGCTACTCGTCACCAGTTTTAACATGGTGGATGTTAAATGTGTTCCGTATCGGGCTATACTGTATTTGGTCTTACTGCTACTGTTTTTATTATTATAAAAACGCGTTATTTTCTTGAATATCAGATCAATTAACTGATATTAACTTGAGGTAAAATTCGGTCAAGAATCCCCTTGATAAATTTTACTCGAAAAAACGAAAATTTCATTTCGATAATCACTGGTAACACTCATACTGTATGTAAATTTAAAACAAAATTTTAATAGCCATTTTTTAAAAAATTCTGAATTTTCAAAAATGCTTATCAGTAAACATCACACCTTTTTTATGTTTTTTTTATTATCTATAGAATATCGAACACGTTTTCTTATGTAACATACAAAACACTTCTCAGATACCCATTTTAAATAAAATCGTTATACCCATTTTCGAAATATTCCCCATTTTTAAAAATTAGCTATATGTAAACAAACATTAAATTTAATGTTTTTAAAATTACAATTTAACGTTGTTATTTGTAATATAAAACCCTCCCATATATCAATTTTTTTTTTAGAAAAATCGTTAAAAACATTTTCGAAAAGTTTCGAATTTAAAAAAATATATCACAAGTAAACCACCCTTAATTTTAGGGACATTATCAAATTCATAGTGAGTCTTGAGGTATGGCCATATAAGATATAAATATACACATTTTTCTCGTTTTAGCAATACAAGCGATAAAAATTAAACGTCATCAAAATAGTTTTATTTCTCTAAATGTTCATGTTTCATATGGTTTGGTTGAAATTTCAAGGAGTTTTATATTCGTGATATAAAGTGATAAACGACTGTTTCCGCAATAAATGCCTTTACGCCTTTATGAGTGAAGTAACAGTGACCTCTAATTTTATATATATATATAAATTAGGACAATTTGGTTGATTTAACATTTTTTAATACTGGTCTTCCTAGGAAACACACTAGAAGCGCTTCGGATTGGTATTTCTTGGTATTTTCTCGTTGTAAGACCACGAGCCAATCACATGATAAAGTACCAAAATTAGACCCCCACCACTTGCGCACCCCCCTACCACCCCCAGCAAGCCCTTACAAGCGAGCTTGTGAGAGTGTCTACTGCCTAGCGAGGACAATCATTGCATTCTTCCGGTGGCTATTTTATCGTATCATTTCGCGCATGCTCACATCGTTATTTTAAAACTGACAAATTGTACGTGAGTTATTCAAGTATTTTAATGTGTGATGTATGTATCAGCCGTCTCGAAGGGTAAAAACAGACACCCTGAAGAAGCATGTCCTCTCTAGCGGCCATGCCACAAATAAATCTTTGGACGCAGGCAGGGGTCGCTGGCTGCAGCAAACAACAAAATACTTTTAGAAATGAACCAGAGGGTGAAGAAAGCCACAGAAAAGACTGCCTTCATAAGCGATACTGTGAAAATATGTTTGAAAGCAAACATTCCTCTACAATAACTATATCACTCCGCTGTACGCCAGTATCTGTAAACGAAAGCTGTTTTATATATATGCCGGGTGACCTGGTGGACTAGGAGTAAGGTGTCAGACTTCTATGCTGGCGTCCGGGGTTCAATCCTCGGTCCCGGCAAAGATTTATCTGATTACCAAACCCTTCCTTCACCTCTGACAAGACATCTTGTGAATGTGGGGAATGACAGGCCTCCACCGTGGTTCGGATTCCACGTTAAACTGTAGGTCCTCCATCTCATCTCACATTCACCCTATCATTGCACATTAGCGTAAGTGCGTATAACCCGAACGGGTAGTAAGACGCGGTGCTAATAATAATAATAATAATAATAATAATAATAATAATAATAATAATAATAATAATAATAATAATATATGCCTGTCACTTTGCTACATAATGGAAATATTTTAAATATAAATGTTACAAAACGCAAAATGCTATTCTTACAAATAATTGATGATAAAAAACAGTGTCTCTAAAAATAAATATTATGTTTGAACGAGATAAATTAAATCTTTCCCCCTGTAGACTCAAGTACGCACAGACGTACAAAGGAACAGATATAACTTCATAATACTCTTTTTTTTTCCGGGAGACATAAAATGTCAAGCTCCATCATAATATATAGGTCAAAGATTTTCACGATTACGATACCTTGTCTATAATATAATGTAAATAATTCTCTGCAGCGTGCATGAAGGGCGTATGTTGGAGACTCATAAATTCATGAAAGTCATATTTATTGATTGGTTCAAAAAATGGATTATGTAAAACAGCGCCATTAGAATTCGCGCAGAAACTTCTCTTTTGGTTGCTATAGGCAACGCTTGCAAAGCAATATTAGTTAAAGAAATAAAATTTGGATGTATCTAAGGATAAAAGGGCGAATGTGTAAATGGTTTGTAAAAAGTCCAAAACAAACACAGATTATAAACAATTTCCAACATAGCTTGAAAATGGTATGCTGCTGTTTAAAAAAAAAAGTAAGTTTGAATGATAGTGCGAGTAATTTTTACAATTTCGATAGCAAAGATTATTTTGGGTCAAATAAAATAAAATAGATTAATTATATAGGTTTAGTATAATTTTGTACATTTAGTAATCTCAAAGCTCTTAAATATTTGTTATAAACGTTGTGGCATTGTAACATACCTTTTAAATCAATAGAAAAAATGCTGGTTATATTTCACAATGTCCATGAAAAACTGACAAGAACTATTGATTACTATGTAAAGAAAATAAAACTAAACGCATCTAATGAAACAATATTTTATTTATTTAGCCAAAAAGATTTTTCTACTATAGTAACTAAAAATACTGATCTTAGCTCACATACCTTGCCCCTAACCGTAAGTTATATTTTATATCATTATTTTAATTTCTTGGTGCATATTAAGTTTGGAAAAAATATGTACCACTTGGCTGATTTTTTCTGTATTTTTTTGTTTTTTTCGTTGAATATTTACCAACGTTTTTTGGGATCTATCTATTTGAAGATTTTCTAGATCAAACAAATGCCATATGAAAATAGTGTGACGTCATATAAAAGGGTTTGATAATATAAACTAACTGTTAACGTTTTGGGTGTATACACTAAGGGTGATGTTCATATATAAATGAGGAATTTGCCGAAATACGGATATGCCAAATATTTATGGTGGCTTCAGGCAGGGAAAACATGAAAAGCTTGACGGATCAAAGATTTTATTATGTCGGGGAAAACTGGAAAATGTCAGGGAATTTTACTAAAGGTAATAACAAATAAGGGATTTTAAATACTTCACTAAAAATATATTAGTTTCATACCTAAACACTGGTATTTTAACAGGAGATGGTTGTACAGTAATTGTTTTTATAGCACATCTACACACTGCCACAATTAATACCTAAAACATTTAATACTGGGAAAATAACTTATAAAATAGTTGATGTTTAGTGGCAGCTGGCGTTCTTTTACTTCTTTGAAACATGTGATAAATTTAATAGACTGAACAATATTATCTGGAAAACCTGGAAAAGTCAGGGAGAATTTTACAATAGAACCTTGATATTGTGAATGGCAAATATGTCCCACTTTGGACTTATCTTAGTTTGGCGGACGGTTATAATGACGGAACAGCCAATAATGTGACAACAATGTGCAGACATGCCCCATTTATAAACTGTATACTTCCCGACCCGCCTCGGTGGCGTAGTTGGCTAACGCGCTTGTCGTGTTGAGCTCGACCGCTGAGGACGGGGATATCGAGGCTCGAATCTCGGTCGGGTGAACTGGGGGTGGTTTTTCCTAAAAAAAATTCCACTCTCCCTCCACGCAAATGCTAGTTCACTTCCTCTCATTAAACCTCCCCAATTCCTAATCCATTAGAGTAATTAGTACTTAAAGCGTATAACAAACGGGTAGTAAGACGCGGTGATAAATATTATTATTATTGTATACTTCCCCGTAAAACGTTAACAATCGCAATTAGACTAAAATACAAATTACAGGAAAATTAACTATTAAATTGAATAATTTTGATGACGTTAGAGCCAATTAATTATATACTTCGACAAATACAAGATAATTTTATTCAAATGTCGAACAACATTCTTGATATTATTTACAACTTTCACTAAAAAATGTTCGTAATATTGATAATATCAGATTATTTTAATGTTGTATTTGAAATGACGATAACAGGTAATTCGTGTTAAGTGTAAAACGACATAGTCACTTTATTGCTCACAAAATTTACCAAAGCTTTTTCCGTCATAAGTGTAGATCACCTATGTTTTCTCAGACTGACATGTATGCCTACACAAAACACTATTTTTTTACTATCCGCATTGATGTTTACATGAACGAAGGCATCAAGCTGGTCTAGTCTAATTTGTCAGAGATAAGGAGGTCGGAGTAAGAATCCCGGCCGGATATACTCAAAGTGATCTTTCCTAAAAGGTACCTTATCCCCCCTTCACGCAAATACGGCTTTCGTTCATCTATAAGTCTACATTCCTTCTCCCTACCTTATTAGTGTGGTTAAACTCCGATATCCTGGACGGGTAGTAAGACGCGACGGAAAAAGTATATTAAATGTATGCCTTCTCATCTCAATTTTCTTTGATTGATACTGTCATGTATGAACTGTTTATATTGTAAACATATTTTATTAATGTAGATTTATAGTACCTCGCAAAGGTAGGCACACAGATAAACGTGTAAGTCTGGTTTGCCAATGACGGGTAGGTCAAGGCTCGAATCTTAACGGGGTTTACTAGGCACGGTTTTCAAAATATAGATTTGGCTATGGTTTTTCCATTTGCTACGACTGTACACTCATGCAAGTACACTTCCTCGAAGCTACCCTACTCATCCTTATACCAAAGATTAGTTATAAATAACCCTTGTGTTAAAATAACATAAAATAATCTCCATGTTCCTTACAAAGGGACTTGGAAAGGAAGGGGTTATAAATTGTATCGCCTTTTAGTAGAAACTTCCTGGCACCGGAAAACATAGTCCTAATCGATTGTCTAACGGTGAAATGATTAGAGCTTTCAATGTATAG
Source organism: Timema douglasi (assembly GCA_901482245.1). NCBI lineage: Eukaryota > Metazoa > Arthropoda > Insecta > Phasmatodea > Timematidae > Timema > Timema douglasi. The sequence continues at coordinate 153,517 of CABEEJ010000676.1, forward strand.
TGCCGTTCACCGGGTTTAATTTTATCCACTAAAAACACCAACTCCTAAATTCCTACATCAAACTTACAAGTGAACTTACGGTGAATGGCACAGATTTGATGTATGCTCACATTACTACATAATTACAGCGTCACCTCCATGTTTACCTCACTAGCCGTCATCCGACCTGCACTCTGTCGGCGTGTCGGGTTTTAATATGTACAGTGCACGTCCCGAGGGTGCAGGTCTCGGCGACAGGACAAATATTGGACCGATGTGATGAAAGCGTCTCTACAGTAGAGAGAGGAAAAAAAAAATCCTTCTTGGCCAACACTTTGGCAATTAGAAATTTACATTTCTAGAGTTTTTAATCAATTTCATTATAATTATTTTTTCCCGCACATATGGAAACGTGGTCTGGTATGGTTTGCCGGTGACAAGAAGGGGGGGCGGAGGGGGGGTGCCTTGAATCTCAGCTGGATGCGGCAATTTTTTACTAACAACTATAGTAACATACAATGTTTGTTAAAAAACATATGTAGGCAGTAATGAGTTTTTGTCAAGGTCAATAACCTACTAGCCAGGTGGTTAGGAATACCATCAGTAGTGAAATGTTTCAAGGTGGGATTGTTTGCATCCCTTGTTCTGGACTACACATGGTACCGCCGGGGAATCTGGCAGATAACGGTACCGGAGAACAGTTTCTTGGCCCATGTTTGATCATAAGGACCAATGGGAGTGTTTTTCTGTCAATTTTAATTATTATTATTATTATTAGCACCGCGTCTTACTACATATTCGGGTTATACGCACTTACGCTAATGTGCAATTGTAGGGTGATTGTGAGATGAAATGAAGGACCTACAGTTTAACGTGGAATCCGAACCACGGTGGAGACCTGGCATTCCTCACATTCACAAGATGTCTTGTCAGAGGTGAAGGAAGGGTTTGGTAATCAGATAAATCTTTGCCGGGACCGAGGATTGAACCCCGGACGCCAGCATAGGAGTCTGACAACTTAACCCCTAGACCACCAGGTCACCCGTCAATTTCAAGATTCCAGGCTAGTCGGGTGAAGTAGGACTCGTCACTCTTGTTTTTAACATGCGTGAGTCATGGGCACACTCGTGTAAGCTCTCTGGAGTAATATTTTATTAAGTATTTAACGATACTTCACGGCTTGAAGACTAGATGTAATAAATAGTTGTAGTTAAAGTACATAATTTATAAATTTGTACTCTATGACGGAGCAAATAGATTGATATTGTAAGTTTACAATAAATCGGTTGACGACCAATCTCACACTATCCGAGACGCGTGACGTGTATTGAGTGAAATAACAGAAGCAAATCAATATAATAAATAATAATGTAAATATACACCAGCAGTTTTACTTATCCAACCAACACACTGCATCCACTATACGATCCTCACAAAAATTACAGTTAAAAATAACTATTAATTCCGTACTGACCTCGTTTCAATTGCTAAGCCATTACAGTCATATACAGGCTCTCCATTGAAGCTAGTTGGTAGCTGGTGTCTGTGCGTGTAGCACAGCTGTAGTGAGGAATGTTTTCCTAAATAGATAGATTTCCTCTAAATTCTCTCTTCCTCGTCCTTGCTACACTTCTGTAAATATTATTATATTTCGAATGAGTAGTAAGACGCAGTGCACACCTAATTTGTTTAAATGTATGTTTAATACTAGTACATAAATGACTTAATTAAAATGATTAAGGATGAAGAATGTAAACCCGCTTGACTAAAGAGGAAATGTACATTCCATTGTAGTGAGAGTGAGGAAAACACGAACCTCGTTGTACTCCTTTGAGATTAAAACCAGATTTGTTGAGGTGGAAATATTGATTTTACAAAACTAGCCCCAAAAACGTTTTTTTATGTTTCTTTGAAATGTTTCCAGATTAAAAGAAAACAAAACTAATATTATGTATTATAAGAAATGTGCACAATCATTTTCTGAGCTTCTATAAACCAAATGTCCCACTAATACCCGTGCGTTTAGCCCTGATGTTTGGTTATTTTAAAAGAGATTTGTCGAATTATATCCTCATTTTATTTATGAATCAAGAATCGCGAGTTCGATTCTTAGAAAATAGGGGTAGCGTAAGCCTTAAGATTTATATTTTTCCAAATTGGTATTTTTTTCTCTCAGTTATGATTTTGTTCGAATACTAAAACCATATTCAGTAAAGTGAAAAGTTATCATTATGACTTATGAGTTTCGGTTTGTAGGTCTCTCCGAATATTATGTTGAAATACAGCACTAATAAGTCGCACAATAGCTATGAAAAAATTCAAATAAAATATTAGAAAAATATAAATTCAATATAACTATTATTTTTAATCCTCGAATATCGTTTAGGATTCACCCGCCTCGGTGGCGTAGTTGGCTAACGCGCCAGTCGTGTTGAGCTTGACTGCTGAGGACGGGGAGATCGAGGTTCGAATCTCGGTCGGGTGAACTGGGGGTGGTTTTTCCTAAATGGTTTTCCACTCTCCCTGCACGCAAATGCGGGTTCACTTCCTCTAATTCAACCTTCCCAATTCCTAATCCATTAGAGTAATTAGTACTTAAAGCATATAACCCGAACGGGTAGTAAGACGCGGTGCTAAATATTATTATTATTATTATTTAGGATTCAAAGTATCCATGGCTAAATTTTGAACTGATAATTATATTTTAAATGGGGAAAAAATTATATTTTTGTAAAGTCAGAGCAGCTAATTTGAATCGAGTCCATGTAGTGACATCCACAAGTATATGTTGCGTCTAATTATATATATAATTTGCATCGGTTTTACGTGGTATAATGTGTTACTCTCTCAATAGACTAGATTGCCGGTTGCGGGGAGATGGGGTATCGGATCCCATTTGGGTATAATTGTGAGGGGAGCTTTTACTTAACAAATTTAAATTTGCATACAAATGCGAGTAAATCTCTTATAAATTCTTCCTTTCTCATATATGCCCCATTAGTATAAATATGCGAATAGCATGAGCGGGTGGTAATACTGAATATTTAAATTTAAGAATAATAATTCAATGATTATTTTTGTATTGACCTTTAAATATTACTGTTGTAAAATATGGTGGTGATATGTGTAGGTGTTGTAGTGGGTGATGAATGTAGGAGATGCATAAATTACTGTCGGTGGCTGTACGTAATGAATGTGTGCCACGGCACAGCCTCGCCTGGAAACTAAGACCGGCTGACGTTGATTGAAGCGAACTTGGGAACAAAGAAAAACCCAGGATTGGAAGAAACAGGGAGACCTAGGAGACGATGCTAGTACAGTCCTAAGACGGCATGAGCCCATCTCGTCATTATTGTGGGCTACTAATCAATATTTTGTAATATTGAAACTCTTAACACAATGTTTATTTCGTGACATTCTCATCACCGTGTCTAATTACCTGTCTTTACAATCCATATTTAATTATAACGACGAAGGATAAGAAAGAGAAAAATTTGATTAAATATTCCCGCATTTACGTAAAGGAATAGTGTAAATATATTCATAAAAAAAACCTTCAGTACACTTAGTTGAGATTCGAACCATGACCTCCCCATGATTGGCAAACGACTAGACAAGGTTGATGCCTTAGGTCTCCCCAATGCCGGTTGCCTGTAGAAATAAATCAATTAATTTGACATTTACCTATACCAATAGCTTAAAGGCCTTTTTAATTGTTTTAAGATATTAACATGCTCTATAGTATTAAGACTAGAAAGCTCATTGCCGCACTCACAAAAGTACGGCACCTATCCCTATCTTTAGCTAGTTCTATCCAGTCCACCTCATTACACCCTCTATCTTTCAGGTTCATTCTAATGTTATCATCCATCCTCCCTGCGTTTAGTTCTTCCCAATGGGTTTGGCAATTATTTTAATATTAATTTTTTTTCTCAAAATAAAACAATGATCAAATCAGAAATTCTTTTAAAATCATTCCCTCAAGAATTTCTTTGTTTCATTTTATTCTTAGTTCATTTCATGAAAACGGCATATCTCTACGAATAAAATTTACTCTTTTACTAAAACTTTGCTTATTAAAATGAAAATAATCTTGAAGTTTGAACTCGAGAGTGTTATGCCGGTTGACAAGGTCAATTTCATTCATATAGGCTTAGTATACGCCTATATCTTTATGTTTATATATAATATATATTATGTGCACATATATTTATGTGTGTATATATAAAAGCCCCATATAATTTTTAAAATACAACTATATATATATATATATAAATATATATGAAAATTAGGATACTGGTAGAAAGGACCGTAACTTACAGTTACAGAATCTACTAAAACTATTATAATATTATATAGTCATGTGTGTGCTCATGGCATTTTTAGCTGTTACTTTTGATCTACATTATCAATACCGATAAAATAACACTATAAAACAGTAAAATATTATCATTATTGACCGCAAAATTATAAGTTTGTATTTTCTTCCTTCTTTTATATCCTATGAGTTCTTTAGCTCAAGTCACGGAAAGGTAAATGATGAGACTGGCAGAGCGCGTCTAAAGGCTCTGATACAGACTCCGTATCCGTGGGTCCATAGTGTGTAGTCCGTGGTCCTGGTCCTTGAGAAACTCTATTCGCGATTACACAGTCCGTATAGACTAGTCCTTAGACAGTTAAAGTTGATCAACTTCAACGGAGTGCGGACTTAACGACAAAGAGACTGTGTCCAGAGCAATCTGATACTGTGGTATCGATTTCTTACGGACCACAGAAACGGAGTTTGTGTCAGAACCTTTTGGTGGTGTCAGTACGAAGGGCATTTTGTAGTTGCCAATAGTACTTATGACGCGAAATGTTTTCAAAAGATTGATTTGTTTTACTATATTAGTGTTTTATTCATCCATGCTCAAATAATGTCTTCACCGGCTTCTCTCAACCATTCCCCGAGTTTACCTTCCAGATACGTCACACCAACCTTCAACTACTATACCACACACCGAGTGTCTTGTGTTTGCGAAAACCGGGTATAATTGAACAAGGTCCCTTCCTCGCTCCTTATTCATCTCTTTGTGTTTCCCCGGACAACCGTATTCAAGCGTCCTGAGGGGCGCCCGTTACATTGAGGCTCGTTTTGGACCAATTTACCAACAGGCCGAGCTTATGATATCCATACGCCTTTCATAAACTTCCCAAACTAGGCCGACCGCATGGTCTAAGGCGCTACTCTCGCAATAGAACGGTTTACATTACCAACCGATTGTACTGCCGATGACGTGGAGATTGTGGTTCGATCTTGGTCAGGTGTATTGAGGGTGGTATTTTTCTAAATGGTTTCCCACTCTCTACGCAATTACGGACACACTTCCTCTAAATTCAACCTTTCTCATTCCAAACCCATAAGCGTGATTAGTAGTGTGTATAACCCGAACGGGTAGTAAGATAGTAAGACGCTATGCTAGTATAGACTATATATATATACTTGTATATATAGTAATCTCAACAGTTATTGAATATCTGTCAAGAGTGTCCTCTCATGTAAGAATCATCTGATAAAACATTGGCACGCAAAGCTAAATATCCCTGATTCGATCCCCGTCATTACCCCTCCTCTGGGATATCCACATACAGTATTTACTCTGATAAGATAGGAATGGAGAAAATATAATTCAAAGGAAATTTACCCTACATTTGCGTGGAGGAAGAGTGGGAAATAAGATGGACACCTGGAGGGGATTGAACCCCGACCTTCTTGTCACCGGAAAACCAGACGTAAATTATCCTGATATTTATTCGGCCGGCCCAACAAAGTGGTTCAAAGCGATGCAAAATTAATTTAGTGAGCTCTGGACACATTCAAATTGATGGTATTGTAGCTTTTAACCAAAATGTTGAAAGCCTTTATATTTATTTTAGAAATTGTTAACTTGATTAAATTTATCACTTTGTTTACTAAATTACTACTTAGGATTTGATTCCATCCCATAAGTTTAAATATATATTTTGTACTGCTATCATTTATCCATTATTATTTTGGGTTATTTACTGTACACTTTCTGAAATTACTGATTATATCAGCACATGACTTACAAACTAGCTAAATTGTGGAATTATCACAACACCTTGTCTTTTGGCCGTTCATTCTCATCAATAATACATTTTTCTTTTTTTTAAACTGATGTTTCCCTTTAACTATATTATTCTTCTTTCACATATTTCCACTCTCTTTTTTGAGTGTATTGCTAGAAAAATAAATGGTATGATACAATAATACGAACTTTCTCATAATGTAGTAAATTATAGTTTATTGAAAAATTATTTTTGACAATTTTCTTTAGAGCTATAATAATCAATATGAGAAAGATTGAGCGAGTGTGTCTTTCTATTTATGCTCATAAACTTCTAGAGCACATAAAAACGTAAATTATAATAATATTTAGCACCGCGTCTTACTGCCCGTTCGGGTTATACGCTTTTTAAGTACTAATTACTCTATTGCATTAGGAATTGGGAAGGTTTAATTAGAGGAAGTGAACCCGCAATTGCGTGGAGGGAGAGTGGAAAACCATTTAGATCGAACCTCGATCTCCCCGTCCTCAGCAGTCGAGCTCAACACGACAAGCGCGTTAGCCAACTACGCCACCGAGGCGGGTCATAAAACGTAAAGATTCATCATTATCTTGTGATATAAATTTTTCACACTTGAAATAGTTTATATTTAAATGAGAAAGTAAAAAGGACTCTGTGATTTTTTTCATGCGTTTTAACAAAATGTTTATTTAACGCCGGCTTACTCAATGAAGTAGGGAAGAGAAGCGTAGTTAGAGGAAATTCTTTCGCAATCACATGGAATAAAGATGGTAAACTACAATGCTAAATAAAATGTGTAAAAGAGCTAAATAGCGTGGCATAGATTCTAATTTCGGGAATCTAGTACATTTAGAGTCTGATGCCTCAGACCGTGTAATAACCGGTGCAGGTTTGGTTTGAACCATTTTGGTATTTCATATGTGCACCGCCTCCAACTGCCATTTCAGACTTTATGTATTTTTAAATAATTGGGTAGGAATGAGAAAGGGAGAATATAAGGGAAGTGCACCCGTGGAATTATGGTGGTGAACCATTCATGAAATACACCCCATTAGCCTATTCCCGTTTGGGATTTTATCCCTGACCTCCCCCGTCACTAGCAAAGCAGATTATACGAGACTGGCGTCTTTGTCAATGTATCCAAAGGCATGGGTAATTTCGTATGAGACATGAATACTGTACATTAATATAATCGTACGTCAAGTTTATCGTGTTGGCAGTGGACCACTATATCGTTGACTGAACTTTACACGGCTTTCAATTAATTAACACTCTGGGGCCATATCTCGCGTTCAGCCTCGTGTTTTAAAGGTACGTCCATGCCCGTAGCCCAACGACCCGGGTTTATTTTATTGCTCACGACTGTCACCCTTAGTACTCTTCTCGACAGGTTAGATATTTGGTACCGTCCCCCCAAGTTTCACACGTTAATTAAACCAGATGATTTATATAGACGTGTGTGTTAGTGCAAAGTTTGGTCATGATTTTGTGTTATAGGTGACCTGGTGGTCTAGGGGTAAGGTGTCAGACTTCTATGCTGGCGGCCGGGGTTCAATCCTCGGTCCCGGCATAGATTTATCTGATTATCAAACCCTTCCTTCACCTCTGACAAGACATCTTGTGAATGTGGGGAATGCCAGGTCTCCACCATGGTTCGGATTCCACGTTAAACTGTAGGTCCTCCATTTCATCTCACAATCACCCTACCATTACACATTAGCGTAAGTGCGTATAACCCGAATGGGTAGTAAGACGCGGTGCTAATAATAATAATTTTGTGTTCCAGTCATAGACGTATAGTCAGATTGAATCAATCAAGTGATCCGGATTCTAGACATTTTACAATACTTTTACAATACTCTTGTTGGACTACAACTCGGGCTATCATTATATTTACCATATGGGGTAAGATTGAGGAAGATAGAACATAGAGGATATGTAACTACTCTGATCTGTACTAAAATGCCTACCTCCAAGTCATCGGCATTTCACTCTAGTACATGTGTGAAGACCTATATCTTACAACCACCGATATGGACTACGATCCTATAATGTATTAGATGTTACCCGCCTCGGTGGCGTAGTTGGCTAACGCGCTTGTCGTGTTGAGCTCGACTGCTGAGGACGGGGAGATCGAGGTTCGAATCTCGGTCGGGTGAACTGGGGGTGGTTTTTCCTAAATGGTTTTCCACTCTCCCTCCACGCAAATGCGGGTTCACTTCCTCTAATTCAACCTTCCCAATTCCTAATCCATTAGAGTAATTAGTACTTAAAGCGTATAACCCAAACGGGTAGTAAGACGCGGTGCTAAATATTAATTATTAGATGTTTACGTATTTAAATCATGTTTTCCAGACAGTTATTTTCATCCATGCTCTGGACGTGGACTGTGGACTACAAAAAAATACTAGAGAATAAAAGATTGAGGGCGTTACCTACCTGTGACTTCACGGCTGGCCAAGAAAGGATCCCCCATGTTAATAAGTTTACATTTTACTCAGAGAGTCTTAAAGCTATATAACGCTGAAACAAAAACCATACATTCTTAAATAATTTTAAAAATAGTCCTACAGTGTCACAAAATTATTATTTTTATATTGAATGAGTTTTCTTGTAAAGGTATTTTTATAAAACATCTAGGGTACAACTTAAGCTACTTGTCTTGGTCACGAAAATGGTCTGTAGGAATCTTCCTCCAGGATGTAGATTACAAAAAGGTCCGTAGTAGTTTATGTCTATCACGAATAGGAAACAAGAAAGATGTAAAATTAATAAGAAAGTCAATATTTTCAAGGCGCCAATATTAAAGTGATTGTGTAAACTCTTCAGAGGAAGAGGGAAAGGGTTATAAGTAGATAAACACGAGCTCTTGAAGAGTAAACTGTTCATTTTCTTCCTTCTCTTTCTATTCCGTACATTGGTGTCTTAAGTGTGATGGTGCTTAACGCAATCTCCGAGTGGGCAAAGTCGTTAACCCTTTTGTTGACTTGCCTACCTCTGAGCTACGTTTGGTTTTTAGTCCCATTTGATTCTGTTTATTGTTCGTGTCTCTACCCATTTTGGCTATACTCATTTAATTATGTCACTTGGGCATGGATGAGGAATATATAACTTTAGGAAATATACCTGCATTGAAAGGCGATTGGAAAGCATCTAAGAAAAAATACCGTAAGTACACACGGCTGGGATTCTTATCGTCACGAGAAAACCATACTGTATGAGCCTGACATTTAGTTCACGTGACCACCGGTGCTGGTGAGTCGAATTGAGTATCTCTGAGCTAGTAAAAAATAAATCACTTATTTGTGATAAAACTCGTTATAATAATTATTCGCAGAGTTTGTTGGCCGAGTACAAACTTTACACTGCAAACTACTAAACTAATATCCTACAGCTCAACGAACCATTCCTCATTTCCTCCCCTCTTCTAGCACCGCATCTCACTACCCGTTCGGATTATACGCTTATTTTGTGATTAAGTCATTTGATTTAGGGATGAGGAAGGCTATTTATAAAATGTGTACCCGAATTTTCGTGGAGGGAGAGTGGAAAACCATTTTGGTAAAACTACCCTCAGTACACCCGACCAAGATTTGAACCTCGATCTTCTTGTCATCTGCAGTCTAACATACTGCGAGAATTGCGCCTTATACCATATGACTACCGACGCGGGTAACGAACCAATGTATTTATCACAAGAACGTTTGTTTAGATCTATATATGGTCAAATTGGGCTGTTTGGTCTCTACTCTGGTCGAGTTTGTTAGGGCTTTGAATCTCAAAGAATAACCTACCAATCCTGAGATGATTTTTTTAAAGCTTATTTGGGTCGGGAAAAGAGTTTTCAAATATTGATCAAATACTCGAGGAATTAGAAACTAATAGTTTGGTATAAATGCCTTTCCGCCCGGTGCTTGAGCGATCTAAGATGCGTTACACAGGGGGTGCGTGAAATTATATATATAGGCCTGAGCAAACCAACTTGGGATCGAAAGCGGGACACGGAAACAAATGCAGGAATTCCTAGCGGTAATGAGCGTGTGAGTCGCGGTATTTCAAGGTAGGACACCATTGTATGTGGGTCTGTGTCTCTTGAGTTGGTTTTAGTGTAGATTTTCATTACATTATTAATTAAGTGTAGACTAAGTTTGTATCTGAAGATGAAGATGAAGATAAAAGAACTAAGCAATGGGTGCATGACATTAATAGAAAAGACTGCCACACGTAGAATATTTATTATTATTATTATTATTATTAGCACTGCGCTTTGCTACCCGTTCGGATTATACTCATGCTAATGTGTAATATTAGGGTGATTGTGAGATGAAATGAGGACCTACAGCTTAACGTGGGATCCTAACCACGGTGGAGGCCTGGCATTCCACACATTCACAAGTTGTGATTAATATACGTCTTGTCAGAGGTGAAGGAAGGGTTTGGCAATCAGATAAATTTTTGCCGAGACCAAGGATTGAACCCCGGCCGCCAGCATAGAAGTCTTGACACCTTACCCCTAGACCGCCAGGTCACCAGTGGTATTGTTAGTTTGCGCGAATTTCGTTCTTGTTCCCACTTCCACGTCCCGCGTTGGTCTGTGCAGGCCTTATATGGACTGTACATGTTTATTAGTTCATAATAACCACTGAATAATCAGGAAAAAATTTAGTGTAAAACACAAGCAACCCGGACGTTAAGGACATGGGATTTGGAGCAACATTTATTTATTTTAGATGTAAATGATAGAATATGTATAACTTGCATTATGCACCAACAACTTTGGTAGCACAAAGTTGAAGTAAAATTATATCTGGGGGTACGTGAACAAAAAATGTTGAATACAAATGCTCTAAACCACCTGCTTTAAATATACTTTTTTCATCTCTACACCGTGGACTAGGCTATTAATAACCGACATTAGATAAACTAATAATGATAATAATAACGCTACTCCGTGACTGTCCCCAGGTACTTACAGCCCAACTTATATGTTGAGTGCCTATAAACAATTATATTTCTTAGTCGTGCCGTGGTGAAAAATTGTCTAGGGAAGTACTGCTCCCGCCTAGTCAAACCGAAGCGTAAAATTTGGACTCATATTTAAGCGAAGAGGAAACTCATAATGCATTGGTTTTGAATATAAAACAAACCGAAAAGTAATTTGTTTCTGTCACAGTTATAATTTACTTGGTGTAATAAATATAGCATAATAAAATATAAATAAATGCTTGCATATAAACTGCAAAATTCAAATAAACACAAGTAAATTTATACTATTTGCCATTTTCTATTTGCTTATTGATTTCCTCTAATGCATTCTCTCTTGTCTTAAAATTCACATATTTACTGCCACTTTTATCATAAATAGATGTGTACCTTGGACTAAACAAGACAAACAAAATTGAACACCTCACGCGATCTAACGAATATTCTATCAGCCTCGCTCGCCGATAATACCACAATGATCTGCCGAATGGCCTCGGACTTGCCCTGGAATTGCCGACGACAAAAACTCTTGCTTAGCGCCGCTGTCGAATCGGAGAACTCTTCTCGCTTCATTTCGATTCGGTTTACTTAGGTAGGAGCGGGGCCTATTCTTGCTTGTCCAAGTCAAGTCATGGGGTTCGTGGTAAATCCCAGATACAGTTACTATGTTTTATGATATTTGTAAAAATCTACAGCTCAAGAACTGTTTTAAAATACCTCAGCCACTTTTTAATGACTTCTGGAACCCGGTCACAATAGCGTCCATATAGTCACCAATTAATGTAAATTATATATGAGAATGTTCCCGTAGATGGGTTTCAAACCCTGACCTCACCTTCAACAGCTACGAGCCCAAAAACTACATTTATCGGTACGCTTCATGGTCTAAGACGTCACTCTTGCATTGGACTAGCTGCCGATGATGGGGAGATCGGGGTTCGATCTTAGTCGGGTGTACTAAGGGAGGTTTTCCCTAAATAGTTTTCTTCACTCCTTCCACGCAAAGGTGTGAACACTTTCTCTAAATTCAACCTTTCTGATCCCTAATAAATTAGAGTAATTAGTTCCTACGTATAACCTGAACCTGAAGTAAGACGTGGTTATTATTAGCACCGCGTCTTACTACCCGTTCGGGTTATACGCACTTACGCTAATGTGTAATGGTAGGGTGATTGTGAGATGAAATGGAGGACCTACAGTTTAACGTGGGATCCGAACCACGGTGGAGGCCTGGCATTCCCCACATTCACAAGATGTCTTGTCAGAGGTGAAGGAAGGGTTTGGTAATCAGATAAATCTGTGCCGGGACCGAGGATTGAACNTTAATACACGTCTTGTCAGAGGTGAAGGAAGGGTTTGGTAATCAGATAAATCTGTGCCGGGACTGAGGATTGAACCCCGGCCGCCATCACAGAGGTCTGACACCTTACCCCTCGACCGCCAGGTCACCTATAGTAAGACGTGGTGCAGAAAAAATAATTGAAAATGGTTATTTGAAAAGGAATCTTAGAACACCCGGTCTAGACTGGAACCTATTCCTGGAAGTCCAGAGTCAGAGGTTAATAAACCAGTTGAGCACTGAGCCAACCCAACAGGTAATTGTGAAAATAAGCATACGAGTGGGAAGAGAGGCCGCGTTTTACGACTTGTTTAGTGCTCCAAGCATCTCATCTCTACCAACTGCTGCGGCATAATTTTTATTTCGACCTTCTATTTAATAATTACTGTTCCGCCTTTTTCCCCCTTATCCCTTACCCCCTGCCCGGGGAGGATCATCACTCTAAGCTTTATTAAATCCTGTGCGACATTGTTATATAACTCGGTCTTCACCTTCTGTCGTAGTCGTAAATCTTGCGGTTTCATTGAGTTTTCTGCCCCGTTGTTCTGGTGGGAAAAGGTATTACAATTTGATGACTTGACGCCTCCCCCTTCCCTCCCCCGCTTATCTCCCTTCCTCCCATATACTTTGGGAGTTGAAATAATAACTGGGGATATATTAAAACAGTTTGCTCGTTTGTGAAGAAAAGTATTGCCGTTATTTTACGACTATCATGGTTGTAAACCTTGTTTTTTTACATAGTATGGTTTCATTTTTTAGTATCAATTATTATGGCGATACTATTTTTTTACTAATTTTTTTTCTAAGCTGAGCACATAAAAAAGCAATAACAACAATATACATCACAATTGAAGTAGTATACATACACTATAAATAATATAGACGTTCAGAACGCTATTTTTATACATATTTACTGTGAGCTTAAACATGAGTTTTTTTAGTTTATTCTTTCCATTCTCTGTCCCGCTATGATTATTTTAACAGCTGAATATTAATTATTTGAGTTCTTAATTTATTTACATGCACCATTTCTGACTAGCCAGCATGGCTGTATATCTGAAAATCGACACTACTAGGATAGAGAGGAGAGTGGTAGAATTTAGTAGAAGTATATTTATTTATTTAATTTTCATCTATCCTGAAATATGGAGGGTAGTTCGGGACCTAAACCTACCTACTTATTTTTTTCTACATTATCTATTTCAGGGGTCAGGAACTTTTTCACCTAGTACCCCAAAATATATTTACTAACACCGACGTTACCCCCTTGATTTGAAAGGGAGAAAAACATAGAATAGATTATTCAAATTCAAAAGGTTTATTGAATCTATTTATTTTCATACGGAGAATACAATTAGAAATATAAAAAGTATAAAATAAATTAACATCCTCATTATGAAACAAAATAATTTTTTTTGAAAATTTTTCACTTCAAATTTTGGAGAAATATTTCATTTTTTTTATACAATAACATCAAAATTGGGTCACTTTGATGCTAGAGCAATTTGGAAACTGTCTTCGGGGTCTAATCGATTTCTCTTCTTGGTTTTTATGTCCATTAGAGTGGAAAATCCTTTTTCGCAAAAGTAGGTTGTTGCAAAAGGCAGCAACTTTTTGACTGCCTCCTCATTGAAATTTTGAAAGCCTTTGCAGCAAAAATATGACAGATCTGCTTTGTTTTCAAATTCAATACGTGCTTCATTATTGGATCGAAGTTCAAGAAGTTCGTCTGCCAACTCTTGAGGATCTTCTGGTACACCAGCAATTTCACATTCAAAGGGCAACTTAAAGACAACTGACAATATGTGAATCAAGATTTGGAAAGTAAACAGAGAACAGTTTTTTGAGTTTGGTAAGATGCCTTATAACTGTATCCTTGATGTTGTCAAACGTAATATTTTCGCAATCTTCCAAAAGCAAAGCTAACTTTGAAAAGGAAGTTATCTATTTTTGTTTTGCTTTCTGTCTCCAATATAAAAGTTTTGATCTAAACTCTAAAATCTTTTCTCGGGCTGAAATTATATTATGTTTTTTCTTGTAATTCTTTGTTCAATGCATTCACATACTCAAACATATCACCTAAATGTTTGATATGTGCAACCCACGAAGAGTTAGTAAAGTTATCTGCGAAAACATGCTTTTGATTAATCTTAAAAATTTCAAGTTCAGTTTTGAGAGCCCACACTCGGTCCAGAACATTTCCACGTGAGAGTCACTTCACTTCTGTACGGAAATTAGGTCTGTATATTCAGCCTCATCATCTCTACATAATTCACGAAATAGTCGCGTGTTTAGTGCATGTACTTTGATAACATTGACATTGAATAATTTTATTTATGTCTATAGAGTCCTCATTACCGCACATAATTTTATATGTACCCCATTTGGGGTAGCTTACCCCGGCTCACCAAACCCTGAGTTAGAGCAAGGTGGGACTTAATAGGAGAACATAATGCGTCCACTAGAGAAGATGCCGAGGGTTTCTACGAGATAAAAATTTGTTTTGTAAATATTTTTTTCAAATTGTTAGTAAAATACTCAGCGTGCCAATTAAATAGTTAAAGCTACACCACTGAAGAGCAGAGGTGGTGGGAGGAGTAAAAGTATCCACTAACTTAACTAATAAAATCAATTGTGAATGTGGGGAATGCCAGGCCTCCACCGTGGTTCGGATTCCACGTTAAACTGTAGGTCCTTCATTTCATCTCACAATCACCCTACCATTACACATTAGCGTAAGTGCGTATAACCCGAACGGGTAGTAAGACGCGGTGCTAATAATAATAATAATAATAATAATAATAATAATAATTAATAAAATCAAACCCACTTCTGTGTCCACATAGTCTAATAAAAAATAAATATCACTTTCGCAATATACTATAGTGCTCATAATGGCGAGATCGGGGCCAAAATTCCTGTTGGGGTTACTGAGGTTTTTTTCCTAAATAGTTTTCCACTCTCCCTCCAATCACATATGGGTAAACATCCTCTAGATTCAAACTTCCACATCCTTAACACATTAGCGTAATTAGTACATATGCGTATAACTTGACGTAATGCTAAATAAAAACTTACCTTCATTACTTATACAAAAAATGTATTTTTTATTGGTAAAATCTTTCAAATTCTACTAAAAAAAGTTTAGGATTAATCACCCAAAAAGGCATTGTGAAGTATGCACGCGCACATACTTTCACCAAACAACTATTTTTATTAATCAAATAAATGCTTAATAAACTGCAATCATGACCTTTTTAGATAAATATTTTTATTTTTATTGTTTTCACATCTCTACAGACTGAGGGATTCCCTTTAATCCCCTCTAGCATACTATGGGGTCACATTTTCAGTGAGTACGGGCCACATATGGCCCGCGGGCTGCAACTTGGACCATATTGGTCTAAATAAAGGCTCTTCCTATGAAAAATGGACTGTACATATTATATGTGTATGTGTATATAATGAAGTAGTAATTTATGATCTTTTTATTTAAATAGTTACACAAACGAGCTTGCCCTGCATTATATCGCCTGTTCGGAATATCTGCAACACATACTTAGTAATCAAAATAAAAACTATTACAAGGATGACTCCTCCACCCTTCATGTGGATAGTTGATGCAAATTACCACATCGGGGAAAAGGCGAGTCCCAAACTCCTTAATGCACCAGGCTTATAGCGCTTATTTGAACCTTTAACTTCTGGGTCATGGTTAAGTGCGCTTCTGCCAGATTATCTTATTATTGTGTCTTGTATGTTTTTCCTTTCTTATTTAAAAAATAAATAAAAAACGGGTAGACTATTGGGAAGTGTGTCTCACCTTAATCGGAGGGAAAATGAAAAAAAAAACTCTCAGGATCTCCCTTTCTCTCCCAGCCTTCTCTACCTATTTTGCGCAGTCAGCCAACTTAGTAAACTCGGGGGCTCTTTAAGCTCTAAGCTTTCACATTAAATATGTAGATGTTGCGTTTATTTTTATTCTACCTTAGCTCTTAAGTCGCATTAAAAAAACCTCATTCTTAATTTGAAACTTAAAAGTATAAACGTAGCACCCATTATGTAACTAACTTTGTAACCTTTCTCTTTTTCACATACCTGCTTGTATATATTTATAAATAAAAACACAAGCAGCAGCAAAGAGCAATCTGATTTTTTAGTTGCTGTTTTTTTGCGAGCTCTCCGACTCGACTTGGGTCGTCTCGGTTGTTACGGGCGGGCGCATTAACATAAATTAAAGTGAACATGCCGCGCACAATGTTTGTATGCAGACCACTGGGTTTCGTTAAATGTATTACACTCAGATAACGCACGTAATGGGGCGACTCGCGCACAAAGCTCTCCTGACGTACGCATTCCCCTGGCTTTCCTGTCGCGTAATACACTAGAGGAAACTGGGGTGAAATTTTATCTTAAGGTTGGTGATACATGCAACAACAAAACACTGTATGAAATATTGCATTATTGGGTACATTTCTTATTCACAAACAATCCCATAAATGTTATATTATTATTATTAGCACCGCGTCTTACTACCCGTTCGGGTTATACGCACTTACGCTAATGTGTAATGGTAGGGTGATTATGAGATGAAATTAAGGACCTACAGTTTAACGTGGAATCCGAACCACGGTGGAGGCCTGGCATTCCACACATTCACAAGATGTCTTGTCAGAGGTGAAGGAAGGGTTTGGTAATCAGATAAATCTGTGCCGGGACCGAGGATTGAACCCCGGCCGCCAGCATAGAAGTCTGACACCTTACCCCTAGACCGCCAGGTCACCTTTTTCATAAATGTTATAAACTTCAAACCTAGAGTATCATAGATTTAAATTTGATAGCTCATATTTAGTCAATCCCCCTGACAAAGATGAGTCAAACATCTCTATAGAATCATTACCAGGGGATGAATTAACTTCACGATTGCGATATGAGACTGAAGATACACATAATCTTACCACCAGTTAACCGGGAAACTCGATACGATATTACGCTCGACCCAGAAAACTTGTCAAGTTGCGATTTTATGCATTCTTAATTTTACACTAGTGAAAAAGGGATTATTTTAGTAGTCACAGTTTTTTAAAATGCAATTATTTTTCAATTTTGTTGTAGCCTTAAAAAAAATGGTTCCACTGTATTTTAAAGTAGAATCCAGAAAACTTCACCACGATGCTTCGCATGGTTCAAGCTGTACTATCGACCTATAAGTTAGTTTTATCCAGGGGCCAATTAACCGGGATATTTGATAAATAAGTTAATTACTCTAGCCAGAAATCACATCAAAGTGCGGTTTTATGCAGTCATTACTTAACAACAAACGAAATTGGTATAATTATTTATTATAGTTTTGTCTCTTTTATTTTACTATTCTAGTCAAACACAGCTCAATCGGTAACGTGGCTGTCTATGGAGCTAAGGGTCCCGGGTTCGATTCCCGGCATGGCCGAAATATGTATCATTGATGAAGTGGGTTTCCACTTTCATGGTGAAGTCAAGGGTGTTTGGGATTTTAATGACTTTATATCTGCATTTAAAAATATGTTTTACCATAAAAACTGCAAAAAAACCTGACCTTTTCTCGCGTTCCCTTCCATTCCACCTCAACGGATGAGGGCTTGTTATTATGTTTGCTTTAAATTAAAATTTATTTATCAGTCGTGTGCTGATATAATCAGTTGGTTCAGAAAGTGCATGTTAAATAACTCAAATAAATGCAGACAAAACTATTTTAAATATATTAAAATAGGTTTCACTGATCTCAACTCAACTGTGTAAAGCCTACAAGTAAGACTGGGCGCAGAGGAAAGACTATGAACAGTTTAGTTTGATAATAGAAGTGAATTATGTTAGATCGGAGTGCGCACATGATGAAAGCTGACCACAATCTAACTAAAAAGTTGGGGTTAGGTCCAAACCAACAGTCGGACCAACCATAGTTCACATTCATAATATGTGATTAGGAGTATATAAGAGCGCGTGCACTGACGACTGACCACTTTAGTACCCCCACCCCCACCCCCCGCTCACTTTCACTCTCACTCTTCTCAGCCTTGGCGTTACATCCTTAGAACAAAATTAATTAGCACAAACTATTAACTCAAATTAAAGATTAATATTGTCAGAATTAGGCGTCGAGGGGAAATAGGAACTATAGTTATTTAATGGGATTCTTCTTGAGATTCTGGTGGGAATTGTATTTGGAATGAATCCAGTATTTCCAAGTATTCTAGTTAGTTCCCAATTAGTAAGGCACGAATAGTCGCAGTTTCCTCCAAGTTCATTTATATCACCTAGGTGTGTCAACTTGGATTCTCTCTCTCTACTCCCCCCCCCC
>CABEEJ010000676.1:172262-183729 GCA_901482245.1 Timema douglasi
CCCCGCCCCCCAGACTGACTTGACAACTGATGAGTTTTCTGTACAATGCCAACTAAACAGTTATGAAACTTTAAATCTCTACTACGATGCGATGCCTAGTTTGACCTATATAACCTACCTAAGTTTCGCAATAAGGAGAAAGCTAAAGGCTCTTAATCGGCTTGAGTAGTTTTAGGCATGTTTTCCTAGCTTAAACTAGTTTGTAACTCTTGGACTGAAATAATTAATTTGCTCTTAAACTGCACGTCAAATTCATTAACAAAATATCAACTTATTTAAATTAGTTTAAATATGATACCCGGATACAATAATTGAAACCAGGACACTTGGTTTAGCGTGCCAACTTTCTTCCACTGGGCAGTGAGTGGGAAACGTTAGAGGAAAAAGTACCCTCGGTACCCACGATCGGAATCGAACTACGATCTCGCCGTCATTTGCAGCCTAGTATTTTGCAAGAGTGACGCCTTAGACCATGCGGACACTGAAGCAGGCTAGGTCACTTTTCACTCATAGTTTAAGGCACGAATAATTGAAGGCGAATTTTGGTTTGACACGACTCATAATCGTGCACCGATTCATCTATGCGCTTTCTTTAGAGAAACACTTGACTGTAAGTCATGCTTGAGGAATGACGACACACGCGCACATACATCTATACATAATACGCCCTATTTCTAAAGTTTCCCGGATGAATACATTGGAAGCTATGCACGAGCAACCAAATCTTAACTTTTCCTGCCAAGTTTTCGGGGAGGATTGGAATTAATATCCCTGCCATGTGCATAACTTTGTAAGACCATAAATACTTCATTACAAATCAGTACGTTCCGCTTCGGCGGCCACAGGGTCTAAGGCGCTACTATCGTAGTTTTTCCTCAATGGTTTTCAACTTTCCCTCCTCGAAAATGCGGATACACTTCGTTTAAAATCAACATTCCTAATCCCTAATATATTTGTGTAATTATTACGTGGGCGTACAACACGAATGGGTAGTAAGATGTGGTACTAAAATAAAGTTAACGTGGTCTCGTTGAAAGTTGCAATCTTTGGAGCTCTAAAGTTTTCTTTTCCTATGTGACAGCGAAAAAAATCGAATACTCTCCAACCCGCTTCGTTGGGCACCGGAACTGGATGTTAATTCATCTAGTCTCGTTTGCTGGTAGTCTGGAAGGTCCAGGGTTTGAATTATGGCTGGGTGTACTGATATTGTTTTTTTCCCTAAATAGTTTCCCTCGCGCAGATAAAGGGGCAGTTAATATTAACTCTACCTTACTTATCCCTAATCCTTTTTTGTAATTAAAAATGTAAGATCTGGATTGGTAGTAAGGTGTGGTGAAAAATAAAATCTTACTAAACTTTCCTCCCAAATTTTTTTAAATGTGTTTCTCATTGTTGACTTTACATAACTAGCTTGCTCACAGTAACGTAATTATGATAGCATGACATGCATACTGGCTAAAATAATAACACTAGGCCTGTGTGGTAATGACTTTTTGACGGGAAACGGGAACAAAAATTTAAAAATTATCTTCTGCTTTAGGCTTATATTTATTTTTCAAATTTATAATTGTATTCTAAATTTAGCCTTCTCATTCATTCTAACAAACTAATAAAAATAATTGGATGATCAAATTAGAAGCTTAGAGCAATTTGATATGAACTAGAATCGGGGAAAAGAGACAAAAAAACTCTTATTAGGTTGCAATTTAGAGGTCTGAACAATGAATTAAATTTTGTAATCTTGTAATGATTGGGTGTACGAAGGGCTGCTTTCCCTACGGCTTTCAACTCTTCCTCCACGCTAAAGTTAGTACATTTCCTCTAAATTATACCTTAATCATCCATCCCTGCCTCACTGTTATAGTTATTGTAACATCCCGGACGAGTAGCAATACTCACTGCACAAAATAAAATGCAATTATACCCTCAAGTGTTTTGATATATTAAAATGACCTGTCAAAAACTAACTCAAATATTTTATATTTATTACATGAGAGTGGTAGGAGCACACATGACGTACATTTATTACAAAAACTACTAAACAAATTTCATCAGTTTTTTTTATGACGTGTCACTTTACGCTCTAGATTTAGAATTTCGGAAAGTTTTACTTTAAAAATCTAAATCTCTATCCTCAAAAGTTTAGTCTTTGCATTTGGTTTTAAGTCTGTCTTTATAATAAATTTCTTGCTTGCTCCAACTTGATTTTCTTAAATGTTATAACTTTTAAAACTTTAACTCTTCTTAACATTTTCTTTGTTTGTGGGTGAGAAGAAAGCCACGTACCAAATTTAAAAGGGGGGGAGGGTCTTTTTAACTTGATAGCTTTGATACTAAGTGAGTGAAGTCCTATGTTTTCTTAGTATTATTTAATATGGTAAAAGTTGGGAAAATTGTTACGCGTGTTTTTAGTTTCGAATGTCAAGAGAAAGTAGGCCTATTGTATTCGTTAAAATGTTGAACCTAAAGATTATGATGAATCTTTACGCTTTATGTGAGCCTGGCCACAGATACAAAATGGTTTGATCGAACTTATTTAAACTTGATATTTAGATTTTTTTAAGGCCATATCCCGGGAAGCTTTTTTTTTTTAGCATTGCCCTCATTTTAAGGATATGTTAGTTTACTGCTGAATTATTTTTTTCCTTCTAAAATTGCTCTAACTATTTTGTTTAAAATGTAGGTATATCTGGGGAATGTTTATATTGACAACCAAACCTGTAGCCCCTACTTTTTTGAGTATGAGGGCTAGGAGGGATGGGTTTAAGGGCGATTAACTGGTGAATGATTTTTTTTTTTTTAATTTAAATATCTTAAGAAATGGTTCTATCAATTTGTTCAAAATGGGTAACTGTCTAGCATTTTACAAAAAATAAATAAAATTCTAAAACTGTTATCTTAATAGTAGTTTACTAATGACTGATTTTTGAAAAAAATAATTATTTAAAATATTTTTTAGTGATTTTGTTCAAAATTTGTATTTGGAGACTATTTTACATGCAATAAATTTTGTTTGCTGTTTTTTTATAAAATAAATTAATTTAAGGCTAGTTTACTATTGACACATTTTATAAAATTTTAAATATATCGAAAATGGCTTTTAAGATTAAGCTTTAAACAGGTATCTGGTATAAGTTTTCATGATAAATAAGAATATTTTTTTGTTTAATATAACAGGTCGCTTTCAATGGTTATATTATAGAGTTAAGTGAGTTAATTTTGCATAGCGTTTAGTTAATTTTACTACCACTCTACAAGATAGATTAAACAGTATTTAAACATTCGAATAAATTGAAAAATTACACTTGGACACGGGGATTGAATCCGGGACCTTTGGCTTAGCATGTTTATGTTCTACCACTGAGCTATCCGGGATTGTCTCGTGCTCAAGGGCATTTTTCACTTATATTTTAAGGCCGAGTCTGTGATGGAAGTGTGAATCCCCCGAGCTTCGTTATTCATATGTAATTAATTGTA
Source organism: Timema douglasi (assembly GCA_901482245.1). Taxonomy (NCBI): domain Eukaryota; kingdom Metazoa; phylum Arthropoda; class Insecta; order Phasmatodea; family Timematidae; genus Timema; species Timema douglasi. Next base: position 175,740 of record CABEEJ010000676.1, read on the forward strand.
TAACGTTGCTTTCTTCCATGATTGAAACAGATGAACGAGATTTGTGAGTAAGAGTTTGGCAAATATGCCAGTAAGAAATGAAGCCACAAGAGTGGCAAGGATTTGAATCGTAGTGATACCAGAATTAAACAAGCGTGGCCCGCTTTTTCAGACAGACCCCTTTTATAAACGCGGTTGGACCGTCGCTCGATACTTTCAGCTTAATAATTTTTTTTAAAACTTAACATTCCAGCTTTGTTTGTTCACAGGGGCTACTAATTTAAAAATGTCGGCCCTCTGTGTGCGGTAGATATCGTTCAATGCTCATGACAGACTTACACACTCTTCATTTTATTAATATATACGGTACTTACAGTATTATTATTATTATTATTATTATTATTATTAGCACCGCGTCTTACTATCCGTTCGGGTTATACGCACTTACGCTTATTATTATTTTTATTATTAGCACCGTGTCTTACTACCCGTTCGGGTTATACGGACTTACGCTAATGTGTAATGGTAGGGTGATTGTGAGATGAAATGAAGGACCTACAGTTTAACGTGGAATCCGAACCACGGTGGAGGCCTGGCATTCCCCACATTCACAAGATGTCTTGTCAGAGGTGAAGGAAGGGTTTGGTAATCAGATAAATCGTTGCCGGGACCGAGGATTGAACCCCGGCCGCCAGCATAGAAGTCTGACACCTTACCCCTAGACCACCAGGTCACCGTTTTGGATAGAATAGCTCAAAACGGTTTTAGTAACTTTTATAACTGTCACAAAAGTTCTTTCTTATCTAAATCAGACTTATAAGTGTTTCTAGCTATCCTAGCCATTCCCAAAATAATTATATTTTATTTACCCTAAAATATTAATTAAAAATACAAAAATGTGAGTATTAGACCTATAAATTCAACAATCAATTCTTTTCCACATTTTACATAGACTGAATTAATTTACTTCCCAATTTTCTGAATTGATACAAAAACGTTTTGAGTTTACAATACCAAAGCTACGCTTGAAATTGCAGAGCTGTTGGTCGTTACACTTATCATCGCAGACTTGTGTAGTAAATAAAGACAAATTAATAAATATTAATCAAACATGTTTGTTCTATAGTAAAAAAATGTAATTTTATAGAATCACTAGAAATTGGGTGACTTCCGCTTTATCTTGGTTTGACCGGCATGTGTGGGGGAAAAAGGAAAGGACAGGAAAAGACGCTAGTCTCGTCTGTTTTACCGATAAAGGGGAGATGGGGTTTCGAATCAAGGCCGGCTTTAGAAGTAGGGTTTTCTATAAAAAAAAATTATCTCCTACTCCCTGCAAATGTGGGTAGTTATCCTTTAATTTATTTTTTCATCCTCCAAACCCAATAGTTTATCTATGCGGATAGCCTGGACTGGTAGTAAGACGCAGTGCATTAAAAATCAGTTGGTTGGGCGCCATATTACTGAACTAATTGTCACTTTTGTCACACCTGTAGTAGACTGTAAATGAATGTATTACCTTGAGATCGGTCTTGTTCCCTTTTGAAAAATACAGTCTGATTTTATAGGGGGGGAGGGGGGAGTTATCTGACGTCTAGAAAATGCTACTACATACTTTCCTATATTCATACAACAGGCCACGTGACAAGTAATATATTCTTCCTATTAAATAACACTAATAGCATATGAAGTGAAATTTTATTAACGTTGAGCGAAAAAAGTATTTTATAAACGGCCCTTGCAATAAATTATTATTATTATTATTATTTAGCACCGCGTCTTACTACCCGTTCGGGTTATACACTTTAAGTACTAATTACGTTAATTGATTGGGAATTGGGAAGGCTGCATTAGAGTAAGTGAACCCGCATTTGCGTGGAGGGAGAGTGGAAAACCATTTAGGAAAAACCACCCACAGTTCACCCGACCGAGATCCGAACCTCGATCTCCCCGTCCTCGGTGGTCGAGCTCAACACGACTAGCGCGTTAGCCAACTACGCCACCGAAGCGGGCCCTTGCAATAAAAACTCAACTCAAGTTTGGGTCTGATATTTGACGTTTGTCCTTAAATTAAGCTAAGATAAGTGTTAATTGTGTGGATAGAAAATGATGACTAAAAAAAACCAGTTTGGGGAACCCGTTTGAACATAAATCTTAGCTTTGATATAAGGCAGTTGGCTGCCGCTGACCCCACCCCTGCCTCCTGTCCCCACGTGATCCAGGCTGTAGGGTCCTGCCCGGCCTAGTCTACCCTGGGCTCCATTCTGCTCCACCCCGATCGATGCCGCCCGCAAACGACCTCCCCCTGAGCGCTAACCCCCCGTGCCCCTCCTAAACCACCGTTTTCTGCCCCGCCCCTCATCCCTGGAAAAAAATAAATCGCTCTTACAGAAACTAATTACAGGCCACGGGGGGAATTTACTTTTAGGTGTCGTGGCACCAGCGACACGGGTCAAATTAAAACTATTCAGTCGGGAGGGATTTGTTTGAAGTCTATCATCGACTCAATTAAAGGAATTAATACGATATTGCGAGGAACACAGCGATATTTGGGACAAATTCTTTCATTTGGGAAGGTTTAACTTGATTCAGACGTTTGTTTGAACTGTCCTCTATACTTCATTTCATACATGTTGCGCTACAACTCTTTTCAAACAGTTAATGCATTTTCGAAATTAAATATATATATTTACAAATCAAGAACTAACGAAAGAAATACGGTAAAGGGTTTTCTTTGTTTGGTTCGGCACACAAGTAGTTTGCTATCGGTTTCTAGATTGGTTGCTCATCTTTTACTAGCTCCACTTTTATAGGTTCGCATACTATATATTATATACTTATTATCCATATGTAATAATAAGTACACTTACACACACATCTGTGTGCCCTGTGTTATCAAATGTAGGCCTACTGTGTATTCAAAGGTACAAAAAAATATTCAAGACCGCACAAATGTTAAACTGGCTTTAATTTCGCAGAAAATTTTCTTTGCTATGTATATAAACTTAGTAAAGCTAAATTATTGAATAGTATTGATACTGGTTATTACCTAATTAACTTGATATTAAAAAGTTAGATTGTTTTTCTGACCTGGTATCTTTGTCGGCACGTTGTAACATAACATAGTATATAATGTCTAAAAAAAGATATACATTATAAAAAATATACACTATTTAGGGTTTCCCCTTACTCCAATAATTATTGTCTACAAATCGAGGTTCATATTTTATCCTCTCATAATTATTGGCGTAATTTATTTATAGGCTTGGCCTCTTGGCCTCCCAGTGTTCTGCCTATTAAAACTTGGTTTTCTCTTTAGTCATGTTCACACCTTTTTTTCTTTTTTTAGCACAGTCCAGTACAGGTCATATGCATATTGTCAATCACAACACCAACTGTCATAACCGTGTTTTACTTATTTTTCAGGAGAGAAAAAACAAAGTTGGAGCCTCTTTCTTCAATCCATATCTCGGGAAATACGAATTGTAAAAACATTATATTTTACAAATTTTCTCTTAAGGTTTCAAATTTTATAGTGAAGGAGATAAAAATGCAAATTTACATTAAAAAAATGGCTCTTTGTTGAGATTCGTCAGTTTATATTATGTTATTGACCCTGAAAGATCGACTTACGCCGGAGTATTGAATAACAGCAATCTTTAAACAAGCAAATTGTATACAAAAGTTAGCACGCTTCGGTGGCCGCTTGGTCTAACGCGCTACTCTTAGTAGTCTAGACTGCCGATGACAGGGAGATTGAGGTTCGAGTCTCGGTCGGGTGTACTGAGGGTGGTTTTCCAAAATGGTTTTCCATTTTTCCTCCACGTAAATAAGGGTACATTTCCTCTGAGTATAAGCCTACTAATCCATAAAATAATTAGCACAATTAGTACATAAGCGTTTAACCCGAACGGTTAGTAAGACACGCTGCTAAAAATAAATATTTATTTTGTAAATACCAAAGTTCTGTTTAAAATACATAATTACATCTTAACTTTACATTACCTAAACACTTAGTGTTCATTTATAAAATTTGAAGCATACATTGCCATTTTGCATATTTAATATTTTTTATAATGCTTCATTAGAAATTAATTGATATGATAAGAATTTAAATAAAATATAAAACTGGCTGTTTATATTAGAAATAAAGAGTAAGAGTTCATTATTCGAACATGAATACAGATAAGCACTCCAGTACATTAACGATCCCATCTTGAACTACCCAGGGACGACATTTCTAAAAAACGCGATTCTTTCAGTTACGCCACTTGGCGTTTTCACCGACAATATTTTCTAACCACGCTAATGATTTAGGGATAAGGACGGTTGAACCTAGAGGAAGTGTACACGCATTTGCATGAAGGGAGAGTGGTAAACAATTTAGGAAACACCCACCCTCAGTACACTCGAATGGGACTCGGCACACTTACTTATTAATTCATCAAGCTATACTTCATTTTAATTAAAAGTTATGGGGGGAATGCCAGGCCTCCACCGTGGTTCGTATCCCACGTTAAACTGTAGGTCCTCCATTTCATCTCACAATAACCCTACCATTACACATTAGCGTAAGTGCGTATAACCCGAACGGGTAGTAAGACGCGGTGCTAATAATAATAATAATAATAATAATAATAATAATAGTTACAAGTTGAGTCTAGTGCCCCCTTAAACCACTAATCAATTAACGATACATACAACCCACATCGATGGGCACACGGGCGTCAGTCTCGCCTTGCCTTTGATGGGAAGATTAGGGTTTGAATCCCAAATGGGTGTTTAAAAGGTGTATTTTATTAAATATTTTCCCTCTCTTTCTCCGTGCGAATGCGGGTAGACTTACTTTAAGTTATATCTTCCTCACCATTTAACTCAATCAGTGTAAAGATGCAAATAGTCAGGATAAGTAATGAGATACGCAGCATGGGAGTAAACCAGAAATATATCAAGATTCTTACACATTCACAAACAACCCTATTTTTTTTAAAACTATACTTTACTTTTATCTTTTCTCGTTATTTTACTAATAAATATACTCCATTTATCATTAAAAAAATAGTTTAATATTTCTCTAGCTTACATGGTTTTATTTTTCCGCTAGCTTTATTTTGTTATTTTAAGGCGCGGGGAGGGCTTCCAGTTAAATGTCCTTTTTCCCTTTATCTGTGGCCAAGCTTTTATTCTGGAGTATCCGTAAGGAGGTTTGCACCACAATCCCCCGGCTCGGAAAGAGAGAGAGAAAGGCGACGTCTTTATTTCTTCTCAAACATCAATTCGTTTAATAGTTAGAGAGGTAAGGGAAGTGAATGGTCAACAAGACTGCCGCAAGAGCACTAGTAGAGTTCAACTCTTTGTTCGAGAGCTGGACAAGCGATGAAAACAAAAATAAACATGCTTTTCTTTTGAGAGCCAAATTCTAGCTTTATTTTCTCAAGTTATTACTCCCTCAACTCTACGGATCCATGCACCGACCTCTCCTCATTACAGTCAACTCTCGATTCTACGACCCCGGGAATAGCGTCCCTCTCGAAGTACCGACCCTTTTTTGGGGAACCGTGAAAAATGTGGGAAAAAAGGTTGAAAAGCTTAAGGAAATCGCTGTAAAATGTGTTTGTTGCATTTATTTAGGTCGCTGCGTTGCAATTATCTTTGTGAGCACTGTATTACTAGTAACTGGGGTGGGTCAGGTATAAAAAAAGACACCACCTCATCAATGGCAGCCAATATCACTTGACTCTGTCCACCCCCTCCCACAAGCAAGAAAATGTTTCCCCGCGCGCAACTGCCGCTACATCACGCGCCAGGCTTGCTTTTGCCATTGTTATTTCGATTCTCGATTTGGTTACTATTTTGGTTTGATTTTGTGAACAATTTTTGACGACCCATGCTATTGTTTAACATTGTTATTTTGATTTGGTTACGTTTTTGGTTGGATTTTGTGAACGATTTTTGATGACCCAAGCTATTTTTTAAATTTGATACGAACTTATAATTTTGACGAAATTAGTGAAAGGAGTACCTTCTTCAAGAAATAGGTAGGTTTTATTGTATTTACTTTTTCACGTATTGTCTAAAAAATTCCATTTTTTCGTATGAAGGTCAGGGGTGGAACAAAATCTGTTAAAATTCCAATAACGACCCCTTCGAAATAACGACCCTTTTCTATGGAACCGTGAAAGGTCGTAGAATCGAGAGTTGACTGTACTAATATACAGGCTGATCGAGAAGCTAATACACTGTCGATATTGCAGAGTTTGACAAATGTAGTCGTTTGCCAATAAAGTGGAAGAGCTTGAAACATAACCTATATTTAATATAATATTATTTAAATTGACAAGACTCACGCCCCCTTTGTATAATATGTCGATATTTGCTTCCAAACCAAAATAAATATTTAAACAGTAGCCTATGTTAATTTAGATGAAGTTTATTTTCAAAACCTAGTCTGTATTGTAAGCTGAAGAAAACAGATATAGCCCCGGTACGGTTATTTTTAGCAACTTTTAAAAACAAACTGTGCTGGCCTAGATTCTGATAGTTTGATCCTTCCCTGAGGGTCACGGGGTTGTAGAGATCACCCCCGCTCCATGGTCTAAGTCGGGAATGACACTGCTTCTTTAACAGTCAAAAGGTTGAGCTGGATTCAAACCCTTACCTACCCACCACTCGTAATTCACTCTATTGCTAGAGTGACGCCTTAAATTATTTGACCATCAATGTAGGTAATATTATATAGTACAACTTTAAAATAGTAAAGTAAAATCATATTTTCTTAATATTACCGAGTACTTTTTTTATTTTATCTATAAAAACATGTCTCTAAATTCTCGCTTTTGTTGTAATCGTACACGCATCAATTTTGTTGTTCGAACGGACGGATCTCCTCCTAATCCCTCTCTGCAACCCATTCACCGGCAGCAGAATTACGGTTGGCTGATCACACTATATCATCTCGCTTGCTATTCCGGTTTTCGTGTGACGTGTTCTTGATTTTAACGCTCCAGTTGCGGCAGGTTCGTAAGACGTGGGTAGTCCGTCCGTCCGTGCACCTGGTAAGGGCCTGCGAGCATATCTGTCAGATCGTCCATCATTCGTCCTGACGGTTGACGCTGACCAGAGTGCTTTTGCTCGATGGATAACTTCGGGAATAACTTACTTTCCTCCGCCCCTTGCTTGTTAAACCTAAACACGTGTAACGTATCGATTAAGTAGGAGTTGGCCTAGACATTTTTCATGATTCTTAAGGTGGTGATCCACCACCTTTAATACACTTCGATAGACACGTTAACAGACGTAAACCTCGTTTTGTTTGTCTTGCCGGTGATGGTTAAGTTAAGGTTCGAATCACGGTTTGGTATACTTAGGTGTGTTGCCCACAATACTCTTCTTCCAGGTACACTCACCTTAAATTATATATTTTTTATACTTATCGCTCTTAGTTGGGATATGTGAATACCCGGAAGGTTATAGCCTCAAACAAAAAAGTCGTTAAAATACAAATCAAAACAAAATTTACCTCTGAAAAGTTAGACTGTTTTATTTTTTGTTAATGTGCTTGACTGTCCTAGATTTTAACAATAAATAATAATAATATTAGCCCCGCGTCTTACTACCTGTTCGGGTTATACGCTTTTTAAATACTAATTACGCTAATGGATTAGTGATTGGGAAGGTTGAATTAGAGTAAGTGAACCCGCATTTGCGTGGAGGAAGAGTGGAAACACATTTAGGAAAAAACACCCTCAGTTTACCAACCGAGATTCGAACCTCGATCTCTCCGTCCTCAGCATTCGAGCTCAACACGACTAGCGCGTTAGCCAACTACGCCACCGAGGCGGGTTAGAATTTAACAAAACACATCGCAGAAACATAATATAGGCTAAGTCACCTGTCATCGTACAACAAAATGAGGTGGGCACGTTTCACCTTCAATATATGAGTGTCTCCTTCCTCCCATTCCCCTTTGTTTCACCTTCAATATATGAGTGTCTCCTTCCTCCCATTCCCCTTT
>CABEEJ010000676.1:186816-228995 GCA_901482245.1 Timema douglasi
ATTAGCGTAAGGGCGTATAACCCAAACGGGTAGTAAGACGCGGTGCTAATAATAACAATTGTATATATACGCCCCTTCAATCCTATTGGTTGTACGTTAGAGTAGGGTTAGCTGGGTATAGAGAGATGGGGAAAATGCGACGTAATGGACATGCGATGTAATGGACTTGCGATGTAATTGTATATATACGCCCCTTCAATCCTATTGGTTGTACGTCAGAGTAGGGTTAGCTGTGTATAAATAGGTGGGGGAAATGCGACGTGATGGACCTGCAATGTATTTGTTCCTAAAACGCGATGTAATGGACTTGCGATGTAATGGTGCCCACCCCAAGAAATCTAATCAGTAGCATTATTTAGCGAATAGAGCTACGGACTTTCATTATTATATTAATACACGAAACAATATCAACCGGCGCGGCGGTTTCTTTTGACACGCATGTATATACTTTTTTATATATATATACAATAAACTATGAGAACTGATGATTTTGCTTGGACGTATATCTAGGGAGTGCTTGACATGAACATGATAAATAAAGCTGTAGGCCTATTCTTGTTTTGAAGCGAAAATATGGCTATCGGTAGTAATCTAATGAATTTTTTATTTCATTTGAATATTTTAATAAATGGCTTTAGCGATTTGGTTCAAAATTGATATCAGGATACTATTTTACATATCAATATTAATTTATATTCATTTATCTAAAATAAATAAGTTCAAGGGTAGTTTACTTACAACAAACTATCTAAAGTTTGAATCATTTGGAAACTGACCTTAAAGATTGAATCCAAAATGTGAATCTGTGGTTAATTTTTCACTATAAATAAGAATATGTTTAAAAATAAATAGTTTTAGGTTAGTTTACAAATAGTTTAGTTATGAAAATTTAAACTGTATTAAACATATTAAAAAATTTAGTTTGAAATTTATATATAAAGTAATTATTGTTTTATGAGTAAAATTTATTCAAGGGTAGATAACTAAAAACTATTTTTGAATATTTTCTTTGAAGCTGTAATTCACAATATGAGAAAATGTGTGCGATTTTGTCTTAACATTTATTTTTAATGGATACTTACATTGCTGAATTTATATAAGGAGTAGAGTGGTTACTAACTTCCAGACTTTAATATACAGTGCTGCGGCCAGATAGCCCTTCTGGCCGGCCGCCGCGCCGGCTTCCTTACATCACACGAATTCACTTAAAAACATTTGTTTACTGTACAGTGTGGTATAAGTCTCCACGTTTCAAAGTTGTTTACATTTCACTAAAATCAATATTTGAAATAAATGCCGGATAAAACTACAAGGTCACTTACAACCACCTGTCAATCAATTAAAAAAGATAATTTAAGCGATACTACACCAAATACGATGCGACCATAAATTGTTTAAAATAAAATATGATTCATTTTAATGCCTAGGAACTAGATCTTATTCAAACTTTAAGCAAATGTTTTGTAACTTAATATCGATAGTTTTATTTGTGTAACATAATGAATAATAATAATATTTAACACCGCGTCTTACTACCCGTTCGGGTTATATGCTTTAAGTACTAATTACTCTAATGGATTAGGAATTGGGAAGGTTGAATTAGAGAAAGTGAAGAATTTTTAATTTTTTACCCGCCTCGGTGGCGTAGTTGGCTAACGCGCTTGTCGTGTTGAGCTCGACTGCTGAGGACGGGGAGACCGAGGTTCGAATCTCGGTCGGGTGAACTGGGGGTGGTTTTTCCTAAATGTTTTTCCACTCTACCTCCACGCAAATGCGGGTTCACTTCCTCTAATTCAACCTTCCCAATTCTTAATCCATTAAAGTAATTACTACTTAAAGCGTATAACCCGAACGGGTAATAATACGCGGTGCTAAATATTATTTATTATTTTTATTTTTATAGGTTTGCTAAATTGCGAAAAAATAATTAATATAATTTATTTAATATTCGCATTCTTAATATAAATTGTTTTACTAACCGGACTATTTAAATATATCTCTAATTCATTTAAGGTATTTAACGTGTACTTTCTGAACCGACTGATCTTATCAGCTCACGAGAATTTAAATGAGCGAGAGGGAAAGAACCTACCAATTTTGCCGGGAAAGTTATATTATCAAATACCTTCCAGGGTTCTTTTTCATGCCACAATTGACATGGATCCCAAGGAGGTCGTGCAACGGATTTTTATATCTTAAGAAATATCCATCCACCCCGGCTGAGTTTGAACCATGAATATCGAGTTCTGAGGAGGGCAATTTACCCCAAGACGACCTAAGTCAACTATTTAAATGTATATGTATTTTAATTATTAATAATAATAATAATATTTAGCACCGCGTCTTACTACCCGTTCGGGTTATACGCTTTAAGTACTGATTGCACTAATGGATTAGGAATTGGGAAGGTTTAATCAGAGGAAGTGAACCCGCATTTGCGCGGAGAGAGAGTGGAAAACCATTTAGGAAAAACCACCCCCCAGTTCACCCGACCGAGATTCGAACTTCGATCTCCCCGTCCTCAGCAGTAGAGCTCAACACGATTAGCGCGTTAGCCAACTACGCCACCGAGGCGGGTTTTAATTAATAAATTAAAATATTTAACTTACTATGTTTTACAGTTAATCCTATATTAAAAATGTACTTAAGGTCTGTGTTCGTAATGGTGAATAATATGTTTTCCATAGAGTTCGTTTAGTTACATTGCGATCAGTTTTCAATTAAAACCTGAATAATTGTATTACTCGTTCATCATCATCCATTTGAGTGTGATGTTTTGTTGTTTGACGTATGGCATCAATCAATACATATTGTAAGTTTATTTTTCTTGCGTTGAACACACATCATCCCAATTGGCTACAGAGCCGGGAGAGGTTGGTGCCCCCAAATGTCGCCAAATCAAATTAGTAATAAACAAGTTGCGAAAGTGGGATTAAATTGAATATATTCGAGTTGGCAGAAACCTTTTGAACTCTTTGACATTTAATTGTTGTCTGCGTGGCAGATTTTAAAAATAGACCAGTGTCTGCTGTCCCTGTCATCGCCATGTTGAGAGAAAATTAGGCCTAATAGAGATTTAAACAAACGAGTGTTTAGGAAGTTATTTATTAATTGGAGGGCTACATGTACCACTTGTATGGCACAGATTCCGTATGCACTAGTTTATTTAATTTTATTAGGGCCGTTTAACATTCACTTTATGAACCAACTATTATTATTATTATTATTATTATTAGCACCGCGTCTTACTACCCATTCGGGTTACACGCGTTTACGCTAATGTGTAATGGTAGGGTGATTGTGAGATGAAATGGAGGACTTACAGTTTAACGTGGAATCCGAACCACGGTGGAGGCCTGGCATTCCCCACATTCACAAGATGTCTCGTCAGAGGTGAAGGAAGGGTTTGGTAATCAGATAAATCTGTGCCGGGTCCGAGGATCGAACCCCGGACCCCCAGCACAGAAGTCCGACACCTTACCCCTAGACCGCCAGGTCACCACCTATGAACCAACTGATTATGTCGACACACAGCTTATAAACTGAATATATTCTAGAACATACACGGCACAGTTTTACAACCCTAAATTTATCACTATAAAAGGGGAAACCACAATCTCCCCAGATATAAACTGTTGAGCCATTCAAAGAATCGAACCGTAAATCCTTGGCACAATCGTTAGCGCGTCTTCCCACTGAGCCTAGGTCTCGAATGGGATCTAATAATAATAATAATAATAATAATAATAATAATAATAATAATAATAATAATAAAAATAATAATAATAATATTTAGCACCGCGTCTTACTACCCGTTCGGGTTATACGCTTCAAGTGTTAATTACTCTAATGGATTAGGAATTGAGGAGGTTGAATTAGAGGAAGTGGACCCGCATTTGCGTGGAGGGAGAGTGGAAAACCATTTAGGACCCCCCCTCCCCAGTTCACCCGACCGAGATTCGAACCTCGAACTCCCCGTCCTCAACAGTCGAGCTCAACACGACAAGCGCGTTAGCCAATTACGCCACCGAGGCGGGTGAATGGGATCTAGTATTTTAGTTGGTCGATTTATATAAAAGTAGTTCCAAGCAGCATATCGGAATAATTTTACAAACATTAGAAATAAAACACTAAATACATTCCATTTATTTTTCCAATTCGTGTTTTTAGATATTCTGCTCACGGTCACTTTGGCCTTTTCTGAATATTTTAGTGTCTCTAAAATAGTTATGTTTTAATACTATATGTGCTCTGTCTGTATACAGTTGGCAAACTATGCCAATTGACATGTCTCATTATAGAAACCAAATATCTATGCTGGCGGCCGGGGTTCAATCCTCGCTCCCGGCAAAGATTTATCTGATTACTAAACCCTTCTTTCACCTCTGACAAGACATATTGTGAATGTGAGGAATGCCAGGCCTCCACCGTGGTTCGGATTCCACGTTAAACTGTAGGTCCTTCATTTCATCTCACAATCACCTTACCATTACACATTAGCGTAAGTGCGTATAACCCGAACGGGTAGTAAGAGGCGGTGCTAATAATAATAATAATAATAATAATAATAATAATAATAATAATAGAAATCAAATATATTGGTGAGGTGGTTCTAGCTTGTCGAAACTAAATAAAAAAATTCTAGACGTGATTCAGCGCCGAAACTAATTCAGCCACAGAGTAAATGTGGATCGTCCTCTTCCCTCTCTCTCTAAATGTTTCATTTGCGAAAACGTTTTGCAAAGAACACGAAAGAGTTGAGTGGGATTAGGAGTGTGGAATTCAAGCTTGGCTGCTCTGTTTGTACGTCTGCTTGAAGTGCTCCCCCATCATCGGGAAATGGAGCGTCTGAATCCTGTACACACTTACCTCTCGTTCTAAACTCCATCTTTTCTTCTCTATGTATCGTCTTCGTCAAGTGCGGCGCCGACGGTTGCGGATGTGCGTCTCTTCTACCCTGTAGCCAGTCCGTCTGGCTCGTCAACTTGCATCGTCCTCCTCATTTCCCCGTGCTCCTGGTAATACTTTCTCAAAGTACACCATGTATAGTCCGTTCACGGTGGGAATTGTTTTCTGAAAGGCCTTTTTCCCTACCAGAAATCTACTACATAGTAGGATATTGGTAGGAAAAAAGACCTTTCAGAGAGTAATTCTTACCGTGAATGGAGTATAGTGTTCTATCATCCAGCCCGAAAGAAGAGGGGGACATCGTTTAAAACTAACTCGTGTCTGCTATAGATTTAATGTCTACAGTCCAATTTTAAAATAAAGATATCCTTTTATAAATACAAACCTTTGTTTTGCGGTTAATATTATATTATATTTATATTTAGCACCGCGTCTTACTACCCGTTCGGGTTATACGCTTTAAGTACTAATTACACTAATGGATTAGGAATTGGGAAGGTTGAATTAGAGGAAGTGAACCCACATTTGCGTGGAGGGAGAGTGGAAAACCATTTAGGAAAAACCACCCCCAGTTCACCCGACCGAGATTCGAACCTCGATCTCCCCGTCCTCAGCAGTAGAGCTCAACACGACAAGCGCGTTAGCCAACTACGCCACCGAGGCGGGTTGCGGTTAATATTAATAACATTTTACTATATAATTAGTAGAAATATATTAAATATCCAAGCTATTATAATTGCTATAGTTGAGTGGTGAGAGCATTGACTTACTAAACCAAATTTACTAGGTTAGAGTCCTTCGTCTAGGTGTTATTTTTCCGTTTAAATAATATATATATATATATAATCAGAGTTATTGTATAAGTATCGATTGTATCTACCAAAATTGACAGCTCCAGATCAGATCACATGAATTGACATATGAATACGTGAAATTATATCTAGTACATTTTTTAGTTGTCCTATGAAAATTGTATTGTTGCAATGTGTGTTTAACTAACTTATATTTATCTAAACACATCAGCTAACTTGATTTTACAATTTAAAAAATATATATACATACATATAATTAAGTGTTTATTAAAAATAAAATTTTAAGAAACTACCCACGCGGGCTAAAGCATCAGACTCGTCAAGTGACATTGATATCAAAGTTGAATCCAGGCTGGGTGTACTAAGGATGGTTCCTCTACTCTCATTAAGTTTAAATGCGTGTACATTTCCTCTAAATTCTACTCATACCTTTCCCATTAGTATAAATATGCGGATAGTTTGGATAGGTTGTAAGAAGTGGGGCACAAAACAAATAATACTACTCAGTAAAATACTCTTACGTGTGGTCACGTAGTATAAAGTGTTAGACTCGCAGTAAACTGGCCCACTAATTACAGAAACCTTCAGGTTCAAATCTCGAATGAGTGCACTTTTGGGTGTTTTATAAATTGTGATTCATCACGGTTGTTTCTTTATATTTTTTCGTGATAATTCGGGTTGGCTCCCTCTAAAAAAATTCATCCTTATCCCTTAGATTAAGCCTTTAATAATCCTTGCGTTAATCTATGATAATTTAAAAAAACGAAAATACGTATTTTATATTATTTGTAGACTATCAGATTCATAATAATCACATTTGATGTCTCCAAACTTTCAGGAAATCTACAAGATTCTGACCCGCCTCGGTGGCGTAGTTGGCTAACGCGCTTGTCGTGTTGAGCTCGACTGCTGAGGACGGGGAGATCGAGGTTCGAATCTCGGTCGGGTGAACTGGGGGTGGTTTTTCCTAAATGGTTTTCCACTCTCCCTCCACGCAAATGCGGGTTCACTTCCTCTAATTCAACCTTCCCAATTCCTAATCCATTAGAGTAATTAGTACTTAAAGCGTATAACCCGAACGGGTAGTAAGACGTGGTGCTAAATATGATGATGATGATATAAGATTCTGTGACTCTCACAACACTTGTAAAAGTATTATGTATTTAAGCGGCGTAATACATCCCTCATGACATGTAGGCTACTTTTTGATGTTACAAGCTCATTCATTGATAATATGTACATGATATACGAGCTATAACAATTTGACATTTCATCACGTCCACTACCAAGGCACTGCATTTGTCTGACTTTGAATCCAATTCGTTATTAGATGTCTCTTACAATTTATAAGTTGAAAATTAGGATCAACTTTGATCATCGTAGGTGGCCGCATGGTCTAAGGCGTCATTCTTTAATTACACTTAACTGTCGCTCATGGGGAGGTCGGGGATTGAATTTCAGACTGGTAAGCTCAGGGTGGTTTTTGCTTAATGTTTTACAATTGTCTCTTCGTGTAAACGTAGGTACATTTCCTCTGATATAAATTATCTCTGTCTCGTCCCTAACCCATTAATGTGTGCAAATATCCGGGACGGGCAGTGTGAAAAGATAATAATAATAATATTTAGCATCACGTCTTACTACCCGTCCGGGTTATACGCTTTAAGTACTAATTACTCTAATGGATTGGGAAGATTAAATTAGAGGAAGTGAACCCGCATTTGCGTGGAGGGAGAGTGGAAACCCATTTAGAGAAAACCACCCCAGTTCATCCGACCGAGATTCGAACCTCGATCTTCCCGTCCTCAGCAGTCGAGCTCAACGCGACAAGCGCGTTAGCCAACTACGCCACCGAGGCAGGGTGAAAAAATATTATAAATAACCTACATTTTCAACTGGCGATATGTATAAGGGTAAAATTATTTCATAACAAAGGTAGGTTGGTAAACTATATCTATGCCCATTTAAAAGTGCTTGTATCACGTCGTACTACCTTTTGGGCTATCCGCATATTTTCGCTTATGAGGAAGGGGGAGGAGAGGGGGGGGGAGAATTCGTTTAGGAAAACCACCCTCAGGACATCGAACCATAATTTGAACCACGGCCTCACGTCATCGACAATAAGTCTACTGTACCTTAGACTAGCGGTTCCCACACTTTTTGAGTCACGTACCACCCCAACAATTTCTGTAATTTGGAGTACCACCAATATAGTGCAGCATATTTATCATTTCAGTACATTTTTAATGGTGTCCAGGTATATAATAACACAGACTGCGTGGTTTCACTAGCTGTATGAGCTTGAATCAATGTTGCCACACCTCCAATCACTGTTTAAATCTGTTTTACTTTTGGCTGAACTTTTTCCGAATATATTTATAAAATATGATGAGGCCCTATCTCTATTCTACTTTAATTCGCTTGTTTTGTTTGGTTCTACTGGCGTACCGCCAGGAATAATTGTACGCACCACAGTTTGAGAACCGCTACCTTAGACTATACAACCACCGATGCGGTTTATAACTCTACTAATGCCATGACGAGCAGTGATCGAGATTCAGTGTAGTTATTTGAAGCACGAGCAGAGTTGAGATACTTTTAAATCCAGCTCCTTTGATTATTGTAGTGGGTGTTTTCCCCAGCGAAATAGTAAGAAATTCAGTGGGGGGTAGAGAGGGTGGAGGTAAGTTAAAGACAACCAATGTGTTATCTTTGAGAGAAGAGAACGTTAAACTTCTCTCGAGTAAAAAATAAGTTGCCTCTGAAGTTCGCTTATAACTTCATCTTAGGTTTTTATCTCTTCAAAGTTTCCCTGCAACTTAAATGGTAAATGTTATCTTAAACAATTTACTAAAATAGGTTAAGATCTTATGCTAAGAGTTCCTACCAGTTGCTTTGAGCTAATAAAGTATTTAACTTTTTAGTTTCCATCAAATTATTCTCAGAAATTAATAACTAGAGATAAAAATTATAATAATGCCATTACCAGTAATTGTTTACAAACTCTAAGTAAAAGTATATAATTTGTATTACAACTTTTATATTAAAAATATATAAAGTAAAACCTTGTAAATACTTTTATTCTGAAGGTGCACTTTGGGTGCCGACGACTTTTTTGAATGACTTTCCCGTTGAACTCCGGGAGGGCTTACCTTGTAAAATCCTCTAGGGTCGTTTTATTTTTGCAATTTTTATGTCAAAACATTTTTGGCCAAAATAAATAAATAAGGTATGGCTCCAATAGAAACAAAGAATTTAATTTTCTTCATATGGTGATTGGTGACCTCAAACTTTCTTGAATATCTATCAAGGATGCCCTGGAACTTAATGACAACTTTTTAGATGAAGAGAAAAAGTTTGTTAGATAATGCCACCATGCTCATGACAGATATTAAGCAACTGTTGGTATCAACGTGTGAATAAATTTAAACTATATGTTTGTACTGGAACAATAGTTTATTTGTTTTAGCCAAAAAAATGTTTTGCCATAAAAACTGAAAAAAAAACCACTGTCCTTTTCTCGCGTCCTCTTCCATTCCATCTGAAGGTATCTTCCTTCTGTATCCTCAACTTCCAGAAGCTCATTGTACAATACTGTCTAGTTTATATCCAATAAGTATGAAAGGGTTAACGAGCTAAACTTGTCATAGGAAGGTATTTTTCATCTAACTTTAGATGGCACGGTCTTCAAATTCTTCAAAGGTAGCTTTATTTGAGTATTATCTCATCTTTCTCCTCAACGTCCTAACGCACTGAACATTACTGCCCAACCAATATGAATTGATCCCAAGGCCATGTATTAGTTACCAACAAACAGGTGCGGCTAGTTACTTTCTTTCTACCATTTTAAGTTAATTTCTAATTTATTTCTAATTATTATATTAATATTAAAATTGTTCTCATACACATATATTCTATTGAAAATTAGAAAAATATTTTTTACATAAATCTAACTATAATTTATTCCTCCATAATAATTTTTGCTATATATCCAACAAACAAATACAAATTTGAAGTACAATTCCCATTTACTTCAGTAGTACATTCAATATTTTATTATTTGTTAAAGATAAATTTGTCATTGCTTAGTTATAGCTAGAAAACAAGCCTATTAATTTTCCTATAGGGTGTTTCGAACACATGCGCCCTGATTGTTTCTAGATTATATAAGAAAAGTGTGCATACTCATTTCACCCTGACTGATTACACTAACACATTCTCTTATACTATACCGTCTACACCAGTGTGGTACGACTGGCGGCCCGGCCCGCACAGTATCCTGAATGAAAATTAAAAGGAAACCCTCGGTAGTAGATGTGAAATAACTAATAATTCAAATAAAAATATTAATTTAAAATGGTCGTGATTGTATTTTCCTCTACATTACTATAAATACTTATAAATACATATTTATAATGTTAAGCTGTTTTGTGAAAGTGTTTGGGCATGCTTATTTCATTATTTTTGGGAGATAAATATACCTCGTTTTGGCAGTAAAATTTGAAAGATCCTACCAACCAACCAAAGATACAATTAATAATTATATAGTAGCCTAAGTGTTAATTGTTTACTGAGCGTTGTTTGTAGGCTCAAGTTGACGGGATTACTAAACATATCCTCAGCACACGATGGAAAATTATAGTCAGATTTGGCCCTTGGGATGAAAAACGTCGGACCACCCAAGTCTATACCATAATAAAACCAATCAAGATGAAGTTTTTCTTTATCACCGCTTCTTACTACCCGTTCGGGTTGTACGCTTATGTACTAATTAAATACGCTAACTGTTCTAAAGGTTATGAAGGTTATATATAAAGGATGTGTACCAGAATTTTCTTGGAGGAAACGTGGAAAACCATTTTGGAAAACCACCCTCAGTACACCCGATCGATATTTGAACCTTGATCTCCCCGTCATCGGTATTATAGTCTTCTGCGAGAGTAGTGCCTTAAACCATGTGACCAACTAAGCGGGTTGTGTTACCTATCAGGGTAGATGGAGTGTATATACCTTCACTGTCGGTCACATCTAAGGTGTCAGAATCACTATAGCCTAGAGCTGATTGCCGGTGACAAGGAGTATGCGGTTCGAATATCGAATGGTTACATTGGGGGATTTTTATTTTTCTCCTACGAAATATCGGTTTGTTTTCCCCATCCCCTCTTCTACAATAATGTGTGTCCACTTTTTCTCTAAGCAATCTTCCTCAACCATACCCTTAGGATTGAGCCGTTTATAACTATGCTATTAAAACAAACGCGCGTGCGTCAAGAGCAGACCGGAATTTTAAGCCTTCGGGTGAAGTTGTGCACGCGAACACATTGTGGTAGCGCTCAACACTTTATAACCCCTTTCCTCTTCTCACACGTGATGTTGTCGGCGGCGGTAATCGCTTCCATCACAGAAACTGAGCGCTAGTAACTCGCCTCGACGCAACTCTATAACCCCCTCCCTCTTTCCGATGTTGACGCCGTAATATTGTAATGGTAATTAAGGCGGCAATGCATGAACTATAAGTCTAATATGAATAGGAGAGGGTTTATGTTAAGTTGGTGCTCAGTATAAGTGTTGTGAGCCATCACATGCATTCCCCGTCCTGTGATTGAGCTCAAGCGTATTATGTTCGGGTGGACTCACGTTGTAATGCCCATATAATATAGACATGTAGCGCGGTGGTTGGACAATATTTCTGAGGCTCGTACTATTGGTTTAGAGGGTCGAGGTATAAGATTGGATGACGTGTGAGCTGTCAGCCTTAGAATACACCTCCCGATCCGTGTGTAGCCTACAACCTTTGTCCGCTCGTCGGCGAAGAGAGGGAACACTTTCCATGCAACCATGGTTTGTCAAGTTTAGTAGGCCCATGAGGGCTTCAACAGGCTGGGAGGTGACCTGGCTGTCTAGGGGTAAGGTGTCAGACTTCTGTGCTGGCGGCCGGGGTTCAATCCTCGGTCCCGGCAAAGATTTATCTGATTACCCAACCCTTCCTTCACCTCTGACAAGACATCTTGTGAATGTGGGGAATGCCAGGCCTCCACCGTGGTTCGGATNATCACATGTTTATAAGCTGACGACTTCCGCACGTCCATCTTAGACTCTGCCTTAAACTATGAGTGAAGAATGACCATGGGCACGGGACGAATCCTGGATAGCTCAGTGGTAAGAGCATTGGCGTACTAAGCCGAAGGTCCCGGGTTCGATTCCCGTGTCCAGGTGTCATTTTTCAATTTTCAGAATATGACATCTAAGAGGGAATATCCCCACTAAAATGCATTAACAATAGTTTCGGCTATTTGTTTCATGAATATATACAAGATCCTGTACAATTATATATATATAATTGTCGAATGGCTGCTAAATTGCCAACTACCGAGTCGCTAATGGCTGCGTGGTCTGATGGCTGTGATCTCATATAATCACATGTTTATAAGCTGACGACTTCCGCACGTCCATCTTAGACTCTGCCTTAAACTATGAGTGAAGAATGACCATGGGCACGGGACGAATCCTGGATAGCTCAGTGGTAAGAGCATTGGCGTACTAAGCCGAAGGTCCCGGGTTCGAGTCCCGTGTCCAGGTGTCATTTTTCAATTTTCAGAATAATAATAATAATAATAATAACAGGCTGGGAATAGAAAACAAGGAAAAGTTTGTATATTTCTATAAATAGTTTGAAACAATACAAACTCAATATTTTGTACTACCCTCTTCGATGGCCGCATGATCTAAGGCGCTACTTTCACGACAGACTACCGATGACGAGGAGATCGTGGTTCAATCTCAGTCGGGTGTTCTAATGGTGGATTTTCCTAAATAGTTTCCCACTCTCTTGCTACGTAAATGTGGGTACACTTCCTCTAAATTAAACCTTACTAATCACTAACCCACAAGCGTATTACACAAATGGATACGTGGTGCTAAAAAAAATTGTATTATCAGTTTTAGTAGTTTTAGGCCTACGCATTAATTTGAAGAAAGAAATAAAAAATAAAAAACTTTGTGATATATCATTGTGGAAAACAACCCTCCAGAGCACCCATTTGAGGATTGAACTTTGACCTCCTCATCACCGGCATTTACTCATTATATGACGAGTTGAATCCCTAATACCACGTGGCTTGCATTACTTATTTAAAACTAGGTAAAAAGTATTTAAAATATCTAGGCCCATGTTTCAATCAAAAGTAAAATACATACTAATTAATATTTGAATTCACTTACTATTTCTGTTAAGGCTGCCCCTACAGCTCATTATTTAGTTGTAACTTCCAACTTATTATTATTTTTTTTTGTCATAAAATCGGTTAGAAACCTACAATTCATAATTTTAGAACAAATACTGTTGAAAATTTTTCCCTGTTCTTACTAGTTTTATCAACCACTTTAGCGTTTTTAATGAAGTTTTACTGTCATAGTGCTAAAACTTCAATAAATGTGTTAAACCTCTTTATATAAAAATACAAAATAGGGTTGAAGGTCCCCAAAAATATGGCTTTAGAATAATTATGAACTGCTAATTTCAGAAAGCACAGTAATTTTTCCACAAAAAATAAAATGCTCAAAATAATTAATACGTGGTAGGCGCAGGTAGACCTCTGAAACAAGAAGTAACGGCTATTTTTGCTATTTTTATTATTCTTTTGTATTCGTAACGAATTTTTTGAACTCTTATTTATTAAAAGGTTAGTAAAATTGCGAATTTGTATTTATATATCAACTTTAAACTAATATCTATACTATAACACTTTATAAAACCTTCTAAAGTAGTTTAAAGTAAGGATTAGTAATAATTAAAGTTAGGCCTTAGATAGAAAACCCAGGAATAGCTATAACAAAATATATATTTTTTCAATTTAATGAATTAAATAGTTTTAAAATTGGTAGATGAATTAAGTGACTTTAATATTCAGAGGATTGATTATATTTTGCTTTTAATGAGCAACAAAATGTCACATATAAAAATTTTCAATAAATTGATATAACATATTAAAATTTAATTACAAAACATGGATACAACAAATTAAGGACAAAAACAAAGTTTAAAGATCAACAGTGTTGTAAATTAGGTTATAAAATTGAATTAGTGGGTTATCATCTCCCAATGAAGTTTAATAAAGTAATGAAAATGTTCTTGTTACAACATTTCTGAAGAATATGATAATTTTAATTTTAAGGTTATGTATAAAATCTAAGTGTTATCTTGGTTCAGTCCCATTACTCCTTGTGATAGATAATCAGCCATTAGAAGGATGCTGATTTATATTCTTCCGACATGTTTCGGTATAAAAATACCATAATCATGGAAACAAAGTGTCGTTACGACTGGAAGATGTAAACTTTTTCTGTCCCGCACAGCGACATTGAATCCATGATAATGGTATTATTATATGCACTTGGCATCCCGTCCACCAACGACACTTATATAATTTGTCTTTTTTTATTCTAGGAAAGATAATTTATGCGTAGTCAAAAAATATACTTGTTTTTTAGATCTACTGAATAGCCGATGACACAATTTTCTTCAAAAAAGTAAAATTAGTTAGTTTAAAAAAAATTGATATGATTTTTTCGCTTTAGTGTAGCGGTTTTCAAACATTTATTTTGCTCACCACACGATTTAAATGTCCAAAAGACATGTACCACTTACCATTTTCATACACCATGCACGCCCTCGTCTCACCACCGTTCCTTCTTTTATCAAGGCTGCATATTATTAATTTCGCTGTTTTCTTTTGTTGAATATGAAGTATAGGAGACTCCAACGCCACGTGTAAAATACATTTTACGGCACACACTACATACTTTCTTGCTCCTTTACCTAAAAATTGGGTAATTTACTCTTAAAATACGCGAAATTAAATAATACACACGTTCGCAGAAAACAACAAACATAAATGAAATAAGATACACTGTTACAGAAAAAAGATAAAAAAAATCTTTATTCACAATAGAGTATTACAATCAACCGCCAATTTCCCCGATCGTAATAAAAAAAAACATGTTTGCCAAAAGGTCAGGAACTATTGGTCTTTTAAAAATATATTTCAAATAAAAGAAGTTACGGATCAATCAAAATGGGAAATTTACTATAGTCTAAATTACCCTCAAAGTAATCTTCACGGGGAAATGATATTCGTCATTTTGTTTGATATGTTAAACAATGCCAAGATACGGATTTTAATCAAAATCTCTCGAGCCGATTTTGAGCAAATATATTTTTACTTTGTTCGCCCGTATATAGGGTAGATAGATAATTCAATAAAACGCTCTGGGGAACCTTATAAAAACCCTAAATGATAAGATTTATTGGTGAAATGGGTTATTCTCTAGTCCCAGTAACAGAAAGCTAGACATATGACATTGCACTTTTTCTGTTTCAAGGGGTCATGAAACGTCGCCATACATTAAAATCTTGAGCTCAATTTTTTGACGATCACAATACTTTTTGTACTTGAGGAGTACGAGAAATTATAAATCATCAAACGGATAGTAAATATATGATTCTAAGCAAAAACGTGCCTATGCGGCCTTCGAAGTTAAATGATGGTATTTAATATTTTTTTTAAATAATGCATAAAATATTTAAGTTTTTAGTGAATGATTCGGTTAAAATTACAGGTTTATATAACCTCGTGTTTATGAAATGATTGCGTATCACCCGAATAAAATAATGTATTAAAACTTTTACAAAATACAAATTTAGGGAAGTGATGATCAATAATGCGATGAACGTAATTTATTGTCGTGATGAAATTGATCCTGGTACCGTATGTGTGTAGCTTAACACGTAACCCTGCGTGCTATTCCCTGGGGCTAACATGCTCAGGTGAATAGCCGAATGTTAAACGAAGCCCTGACACGCTCCTGCGAGTGAGAAACATGAATTTAGGGATTCTCCCTTGTGAACATCAATATGCGTTACAATGTTTTTTTACTATAGCAACGATTGTAAAAAAAAGGGGGGGAGGTATGGAATGAAAATGTGTGTAAATCCTCGTCTAAAATTTCAGTGAATAAATCTGAGCTCATTCGATGGTTTGATTGTGAAATATGGTGTTCATTTGTATAGACGACTTGACGATACATTGGCTCTACCTATCAATGTAATATATTTGAAGCAAAAAATATGTTTACATTGTTTTGTTTGGGGGTAGGTTGGAGATACATCTAGTCGTTTAATAAATACTATTTGCGAAGGGATCGATTAAAATATAAAATATTTTTAAGTGGTTTTGATATGTTTGCTTTAAGCTGCCTCTTAAAGTGCCTGTATCGATTATAGATACGATAACCTCTGGTCGAGTCATGGATGTACCCCGCCCACTAATATAATATTGATCTGAGGTCATTAGTGAATATCAATGTTAGCCTACCTCTCTCTGCTATACAACCTAATAGGGTGTAAACTATACAGTGTGATGGTATTTAATATGGTGACCTGGCGGTCTAGGGGTAAGGTGTCAGACTTCTATGCTGGCGGCCGGGGTTCAATCCTCGGTCCCGGCAAAGATTTATTTGATTACCAAACCCTTCCTTCACCTCTGACAAGACATCTTGTGAATGTTAGGAATGCCAGGCCTCCACCGTGGTTCGGATTCCACGTTAAACTGTAGGTCCTTCATTTCATCTCACCATCACCCTACCATTACACATTAGCGTAGTGCGTATAACCCGAACGGGTAATAAGACGCGGTGCTAATAATAATAATAATAATAATAATAATAATAATAATATTTAATATGATTTAGTTGTATAAATAATTACCTTTATGTTTGAATTTACTTTAAATCCCTGTAACTATTATTTCTGAGATTCCTAATAAAGACTCTTAAGTAATTACCAAATCGAAAAAATATGTCAAATCCAAATGATGCGATGTGATTATAACACTCAATTTAGCCACCCGAGGACCAATTTATCCACTGATATATTGAAGGTAAAATTTACATTCTCCATCAATCAAAAGGTTTTTGGGGACCTTAATGTTAACTGATCTATTTGAAGGTCAATTCACATTTTTGATCATTCAAAAGGTTATCGGAGAGCTTACCTTTGACTTATCTATTGAAAGGTCGATTCAATTCACATTCTTCATCATTCAGAAGGATTTTGGGGAGCTAATGATCGACTGATATATTAGAAGGTCATTTAACATCCTACAGCAATCATAAGGCTTTATAGAGCTGATGATTAATTCATCCATTTAATTCAGCATCACTCAGAAGGCTTATATAGATCTGATGATCGACTATTATATTGAAGGGTCAATTTGCATTATTCAGCAATCAGAATGTTTTTGGAGAACTGATGATCGACTGATTGTTTGGAATGTCAATTCATACTCTGTATCAATCAGAATGCTAATGGAGAGGTAATGATTTACTGTTAAATTTAAGGGTCAGTTTGCATTCTGCAGCAATCAGAAGCATTTCGGAGAGCTTATGATTGACTGGTCAATTGTTTAATCTGTTCACATTACCCTTCTTAGCAATCATAAAAGAAGAGGAATAGGTTTGTGCAGCTAGGGTTTGACTGACAAACTGGAAGGTCTATGCACATTCCCCATCAATTGTAATGTTCTTAGAGAGTTGATAATTGACTTATCTATTGGAGGGTAAATTCACATCCTGAAGCAATTAAAAGGTTTATGGAGATGATAATCGACTGACCAATTAGATAATCTGTTCACATTATTATTTCCGGCAATCTGGTGGGACTTTTGGGCAGCTAGTGATCCAATTATTAATTTAAATATCTATTTACATTCTTCAATAATCAGGGGGCTCACAGGAAGCTCATTCTCACGTACTTTCTAAGGGAAACATTATTATAATGAAATACTTTAATATTGATATATCACTTTACCAATTAAATCGTGCACAGTCCCTTTCTACCACTGTGTACCTGAGTATTGATGTAATAGATTTTCATCTTGTAGATTATCTTATCTCTATATATATTATGAAGCTGAGTGTAGATCTGTCCGGAAATGAGAACCAACTTCCAGAAAAGCTGGAAAACTGAAATTTGGCACGAACGTAGGACGATTGCTCCGATATAACTAGAAAAATCTAAAAACAATAAATTTCAAAATTGGGTTGGGAGGGGACTATAATTTTTTAATGGGGTGGAGGGGAGGTTAAATATAAAACTAGCTACTAAGTGTCACCCGCCTCGGTGGCGTAGTTGGCTAACGCGCTTGTCGTGTTGAGCTCGACTGCTGAGGATGGGGAGATCGAGGTTCGAATCTCGGTCGGGTGAACTGGGGGTGGTTTTTCCTAAATGGTTTTCCACTCTCCCTCCACGCAAATGCGGGTTCACTTCCTTTAATTCAACCTTCCCAATTCCTAATCCATTAGAGTAATTAGTACTTAAAGCGTATAACCCGAACGGGTAGTAAGACGCGGTGCTAAATATTATTATTATTATTACCAAGTGTCGTAGAAAATCTCAATTTGGTGGGAAGATAAAAGGACAGGCTCAAATAAACAAATAAGTCTTAAAATTTGAAATTTTACTTCTATTCGGGGAAAACGGGAAGTTGAAAGTTTTCAAAATTCACATATGTATGGGTCATTCTCAAATTGAAGGACAAATAGGATTTTTTTTTTTTTAAAGTTCAGGAACTGTACAATTGACTGATTACACAAATTTTATTAGAGAAGTAAGTAAAAATACCAGCAAAGATTTATTTTTATAATTTTCTCGTGTTTCTAGTTGTGTTTTTAGTTTTACCAAAGTGTCTACCCATAATCTATCAATTCGCTAACGGTGTTTCAGATACATAGCTATGTTATAATTTCAAATATCCAAACAAAATATGTATTTTTACTAACTATACGATATATTTAAACAATAATATAAAAAACTATACATTTTTCTTAATTTATTGCAATTAGGATTTTGTGTGATTTTGAGTGAAGAATAATACAAAATGTATATGTTAGTGATGTTAAATTTTCCAAAATCCAAAGAAAATTAAGCTTTATATCTATAATTTCTTATTTTTGTTTTAAATAGCTCAACTATTAATAATATATAGTAATATTTATTTTTTTACTTAGACTGTTAGTGATAAATAAGTGATTTTAATGACGTTAGTGAAGTGACGTAGTTGTTAGCGAAGTTGTGTTTTTGGTGGACTTTTGAGTTTCGTAACCATAAAATTAGTATAAAGCGGCGAACAAACATTGAGGTTAGCTCCTGCCTCTATTTGTGTTCATCTGAACTGGTATTGGTTTAGTTATTTCTAAAACTCCAAATCATATTAACTTTAGCGAAGTGATTTGCAATTAAAATTATCTATACTATTTACCTGAATTTATGTACGTTGACCGAATAATATAAAATACACCTTTTTACTAATGAAATAACAATAATTAGTCAGTACAGGACAGCAACACACTACGGAAAATGGGAAAGAGTGGAGCATTCTAGAAGGGCTTACCACCAAATTCAAAATATCGTTTTTGTCCCGTGTGTCACTTTGGGACAAACAAACATTGGTTAAAATGTCAAAATGCATGTATAATTTGTTGAAATGAATTATTCAAACGAAAATAACAGTATTACGTGGATAATTTATATAATTATTTTTTACTCTTTTCTTTATTTTTGTATAGATCTTCAAACTTCGAAATTCAGAGGTGATGAAAGGGATTTTTAATAATTATTTGATCTAAATTGTTTTTATATTTCAATATTTAAATGTTTCTATCAAGTTTTATACACTTTCTACTACAGAACAAATGTTGTTGTTGCTTGTTTTAAAAATAACAAAATATTTTGAACTAGTGAACATAGAGCCTTGAAGTTTAAATTGAAGGTTTCTTTCTAGGATTGTGTTAAATCTTTTGAGGGCTTTTAAATTTCTTCCACTAAGAGGGTGGAGAGGCGCAGAAAGGCGTGGGACTGATTGACTCATTCATCACCGTATTTCCCAAACCCTGGGCCTATAAACTTGAAATTTTGTTAGGCAGGAAGGAAGCTGGACCTACCCATACCAACAAAACAATATAAAAATAGAAGTTATAGATAGAATGTTTTAGATGAGGTAGGAAATTAAAATTTATCAGACAGGTAAAGGAACCTCTACAAATAAATTGTAAAAGTCTAATAATGTTAATTTTCTTTATGGAACTTCAGGAAATATGACGGGGGTGGAGGTGGGGGGGGGCTTTAATCAGAAAAATATACATTAGGTATGGTAGAAAATCTAAACGAGGCAGGCAGTCTGAAGGACACCTTCAGATAGCCAAATAAATCTTAAAATTTGAACTTTCTAATGAGTATATGGACATATTAGGGGAGATAATTGGGGTTAAAATATTTAAAATTTAAAAAATTAGCAAAAACAACTTCTTCTCACTGTGGTATAAAACTGAAATTCGAAAGGTATATAAAGTACCACTTCAAATAAACACTAGATTCTCAAAATTCTAAATGGAACCCTGGGAAATAAGGTAAAAAGGGGGGTGGGGTATATAAAACACTTTAAGATGCGGTGGAAAAATTTAAATAGACCAAATTTAAATAGACCAACCAGGTAAAAAAAACTCCTGCATATAACATATATATATATATATATATATATATATATACATTTCTAAGAGAGAATAGGGGAACTTTTGGGGTGGGGAGGACAAAATTCCAAAACTAATACAAACACCTACATTACTTCTTTTTGTGGGATAAAATTGAAATTTGGCAAGTGGGATTAGGATTGTCTACAAATAAACATTAAAATTTGAAAATTCTAAAATGGAACTTCCGAATACAAGGGGAAGAGAGTGTGGTGGTATATAAGTGGTAAAAACCTTTTAGGGATGGTAGAAATGGAATTTGCCAGTAATCTAGAGAGATCCCTCCAAATATCAAAATTAATACTATATATTCTCTCTTTATAAGTGGGGGCTGGTGAAATGAGGTGGCCTCGAAATTTTCCAAACTAAAAGAATAGACCACTTATCAGTGTGGTGGAGTATTAAATTTTTAAGGCTTGTGTAAGGACAAGCCCAAACTGCAATTAAGGTTTTGAACATTATAAAATTTCAAAATAAAATTTCAGAAATTGAACCCCACTTTATAGTAGATAGTTGAATTGCTTTTATTAAAATGTAAAGGAAAACATACAAATAACCAGAAGATTTTGAACATTTGAAATTTAAACTGGGCTACAGGAAATTCTCAGGGCTGTAAATTTCCAAAACTAAATTCATCGCCCCCGTATTAGTGTGATAAAAAAATTAAATTTGTTAAGTTGGTAAAGAGAACACCCCAAAATTAGAAAATTATAGAAAAAATAATAAATAGGAGGAATGGTGATTAAGTGGGGAATGAAAAGAAATGCCAAAACTTATAGAAAATGTAATCCTTTATATGATAGAAAATACAAATTTCGCATATAGATAGAAGAATAGGAATGTTTTCTTTTAATTTAAAATCAAGATCTATGTTGAAGGAAAGCTAAGGACTAAAAAAACCAATAGAAAAAACCTAAGTGTGTTAGAAAATTTAAATACTTTCAAGCAGTTAAGACAAAAATAAAAAATAGTGAATATATAAATCTTCAAAGTTGGTTTAAGAATAGGGGGATCACAATTCAATAAACTAATAGAAAATACAAATTTCTCAGTGCATAGTAACATTGAAATTTGGCATGTAACTAACACACCTTACCGGATAACCGATTGATGTTTAATATATAGAACTTCAAAATTGAAAACCTTGTAATATAAGCGCTCGAAATTGATACAACTGTTTTCAGAGTTTTTAAAAATTAATATTTTGCAGACACGTAAACGAACCATATCATATAGGCAAATTATTATTAAAATTTCAAAATTAGAATTTGGAAACCGAAAAGGGCTGAGGGTACGGGTTGGAGTATCTTTAACTTCCTCAAAAGCTATCAGAAAATCTGCCTTTAAGTGTGGATCAAAATATAAATTGATAAAATTGGTTAAAAGATCACCCAAGGTAACAAAACAAAATTGGAACGTGCTGAAATTAACGCTACGGGTTCAAGAAATGAATGAAAGGTGGGAGAAGAGGAAAGGGTGGCTTCTAAATGGCTACTAATAGAAAAAAAACTATAACGTCCTTGGGCGAACTTTACATTCGTTCGTGGACTCAACTTGGGTGTTAGTTAATATCTTTTTTCAAAGATAAATTTATAATCTATTGATTACAACAATTTCCTTGAGATAGCCATAGTTAGCTGGGTGACCTGGCGGTCTAGGGGTAAGGTGTCAGACTTCTGTGCTGGCGGCCGGGATTCAATCCTCGGTACCGGTACAGATTTATCTGATTACCAAACCCTTCCATCACCTCTGACAAGACATCTTGTGAATGTGAGGAATGCCAGGCCTCCACCGTGGTTCGGATTCCACGTTAAACTGTAGGTCCTCCATTTCATCTCACAATCACCCTACCATTACACATTAGCGTAAGTGCGTATAACTCGAACGGGTAGTAAGACGCGGTGCTAATAATAATAATACATAGTTAGCTGTTGGATGTTGAACGTCCTAATTTGATATAGTTTTGATGTGGTTTACTCTCTTACCCGTCTGAAGAACGGGTGAAACAACTAGTCAAAGACAAATATGTGAATGCTCTTTTAAAACGTGGTGAAGGGGTGTGTCTTACATGCGCTGGGCATTGAGCTTCCTTGGGGGATAATCCTCCCCTCGGTCGGATATGAAAGCGCTGAGTGCTAAATGGATTAAACATATTTGAATGAATGTTGGACATCCTTCCCGTTGGTTGGAGTGTTAAGACATGAGACTTCCATAAAGTCTGTATCTGATTGGACTACCACTTCACTTATAGGTTTTACTTATTGGTTTGTAGCGTATGCAGAAGTTATTTTGTTCGTCACAACCTATCAACATTGTGCTAACCAAATAATAAAAAAAAAACACTTTTATAGTAAATCTATTTCTACTTTCTCATTATCTTACAAATAGAGAAAGTATTGTGATCGTCAAAAAAATGGCACTCGAGATTTTGATGAATATTAACGTTTCATGACCCCCCGAATCTGAAAAAGCAGTTGTTTACTTTCCGTTTGTCTGTTTGTACCTCGGACTAGAACCTAAACTATTTTACCGATTGGGATAAAACTTGGTATCTAGGGTTTTTATAGGGCTACCCCGAGGGATTTTGGAAATTGGATATCCACCCCTAAAATGAAGGGCAAAAAGAGAAAAAATAAATTTTCTCAAAATCAGTTGTAACGATTTTGATTAAATGTAATTTCTAAACAACAAAAGTACCTTATTAGCTCCCTATTAAGGATCAGGCTGTTAAAAATCTTACGATTGTAATTAAAATATGTAATACCTTATCCCGTCTATCAGCGGCTCACTTATAAAGCTTAAGTACAAACACAACAACCAGACCCATCACACATACAAATCGTTATTTTCCCACATAATGAAAAAGAATGAGTCCAATTTTCTAATGATTACCTTTTTACTCATTTTTATCTAGAGTATTTTAAATTATTAATTTTAACATCAAGATTACTAACGGATTAAGCCAAGAAGAGAGTAGTTCACAGAAAGTGTATGCTCATTAGCGTGGAGAGGAGGTGGCAAAACCACACTGATAAATTAATCACATATTAAAAACGCATATTAACACACACCCTGCGGAGATTAAAAGCTCGACCTCTCCGGCACTAATATATCAGTCTTTTGAGAGCCTAACGGCTTTGTTAGACAATGGCCTATCGAACTCAATGCCTTTATATCTCTGAACTAAAGTCCCACTTAATGAACTAACGTGTTGGCCTTTTTATTTGACACTGCGTTTAGTTGTACTCATCTAAACAACGGTGCACTTTTACCCTGTTCAAGTTTTCATCTAAACACTTGTTATGTCAAATCTGAGCTCAATTTAAAAGGAAATAATTCGCGTCAACCACAAACGAATCATAAAATAAAATAATTTATTAATTGAATATGTTTTATTGTGAATTATATAGTTATAACATTAGATTAGTTAATTTGATTCTATTATTAAAAATATATCCTTTTATACAGTATCGAATCTTCCAAACACACACACAAATTTATAGCCAAAGGGAATCAAATTGGTGAATATATTGAAGGTACTATTTATGACATTGTATCCCCGAATTAGTATGCAAACAACCCTCTTTACTTTAATTTTAGGAATATTTTACCCAAGTACCCTTGCTTTCCACGAAACACATTGTAGTAACAAAGGGACACCTCAATAATTCATATAATCTTGGGTTAGGTGGCGTGTCCTATTTATAACAAACCAAACAATATACACTTTTTTTTCTAAAGATACGTTGAGCACAGGGACTACTTAACACTGGACCCAACATAATATTTCAGTCAGTAGTGCGTCTACTTACTGATACAAGGGTTCCAGATTCGATTGGCGTGGCTGAAAAAATACTAGTGTAAAATTGGGATGTTTGCTTTCACAGTGATAAATGAATGTATAGGGGACTGGATGTTGAGTCACTTCTATAGTTAGCTTAGTTTGTAAGTCATGTGCTGATATCCTTGAATGTCAAATACCCCAAACAGAAAAACTAATTAATGACTGTAGAAATTATGAGGTAAAAACATTGAAAACTACATTTTATGGGATTTGAACACCAATCTACCCATTAACGGCGACAAATTACAATACGAGTGTAACATCTTATATCTCTTTATCAATTTTAGTTATACAAAATGCCTGAATTATTGAATTATTCCTGTAGTGAGGGCGATATCAACTGCAAGCTATGGCTAAATGAACGTCTTAAAATACTAATTAAAAGAAAAAATAACTATATAGTACATGAAGTAATTCTGCTATTTGCTGTCTTGGCTTGTTAGACATTTATCAACTTCGAGTGCTAAGAAAAGGATACTCCCCTCACTGGCGATCACATGGCTTAAGGCGAAAGAATCGCATTATACTGGATTACTGGTGATTGAAGTATCAAGGTGTGGTGAGGGTGTTTTGCTACGAGTGGCTTTCCAATACTCTCAACAAATTAATGCGGTTGCATTTCTTCTAAACCCACACTCCCTATCCATTTGAGCAAGCCGTTTACAATGTGTTTATTAAACGTAGTCTACTAATAAAAGAAAGTATTTAAAATAAGGTTGTCTCTCTCACAATAACGTTAGTTATTACTCCCATGACGTTCAATCATAAATGCTAAAAATTGTCGCAGTGAGCGCTATCTAGCTTCGTCCGGCTTCACCCTTCCTAAATAGTGTGCCCTACTTCTTGGGGGCCGTCTCCAGGGAAATCATGGTGGGGCCCCATTTTATGGACATCATGATGGTAGTTAGGAGGCAAGATTCGAGCATTTCAGTGCTTACTGAAATCAGGAGGTCCCAAGTGCTGATAAACCAGACGTGCTAGGAGACTATTAACTCAACGAGATTATCTGTTTCCAACAGTGCATTGGTTTCTTCTTCAAAAATGTTGTGGACAAAAATAGATTTAAAAGAAAAGTTTAATATTAAACTTTCTATTTTTGACGAAATTTCATAAAATTGAACCACCACATAAGAAATTATTTCTTTAATAAATCAAAAATCCAAAGTTTTTCCTGATATAAAATAAGGAGTATTTGATTCGTTATAATTAATAACCATTATTTTACTATGTGCTAGGACTATCCCCTAAAGCGCAATCTTATTCCCTGTTGTTTTAATATATTTTTATTATTTTTCCTTACGGGAGGTAGCGCGATTTGTGTCTATGGCGCTTCCAGGTGATCGGGACGTTTGAAAAAACGGCTGAAGGGACATACAATTCGGGAAGTGTAGATTGACGTCAACATTTTGCTACGGAATTCTTCTCTCAGACTAACTATGATCAAGATTCTGTTACTATAACAATAGTATTTGAGATTGGATTTATCCTGCCTTGGGGCAGAGTAGGAGAGAACTTCATTTAAGAGATTATTTTGTTCATTTTAAATAGAATATCAAGCCTTAGAGAAATTCTCGATATACTACAATTTTGATATAGATTTTACGCTTTTTCTTTACAAGGACACCTTAACCATTACTTTGTACGGCTTTAACCTTTGGCCATTGCTGAACATTGTAGGACACCAACTCTGTCCAGAGTTTGGCCCCGGGAATAATTAATGCCAGTCGGACCGGGAACTGTCGCCAGCGAAGTACAACAGCCAGGTGTTGATCGGTAGGTGCGAGATCTCCGCGAGGTATAAAAGCTTAGCTACCTTAGGAGGAGACTGTGAGGATCGTTCCTGAAATAACATTTTTGCTCAACTCATCGATTTCTAAGTGAATAACACAACACAAATATATTTTGGTATTCAGATATCGTAATTACATTTATATTGTATTTGTCTTCAGATTAATTGTATGTGGAAAAACTTAAATTGATAATAATCCCTTTCCTTTTCGTCACCGCAATCGATAGAGTTCACGCTACAGTATCAAACAGCTTCGTTCAGTAGATTTATAACCTCCTCATTGACAGACATCACATCATCGTTCCTCGGACGTATTATTGACATATTTTCAAATGTTAATATAGCCTCCCTATATCCCTAGATTTAAGATTATTATTATTATTAGCACCGCGTCTTACTACCCGTTCGGGTTATACGCACTTACGCTAATGTGTAATGGTAGGGTGAAATTCACAAGATGTCTTGTCAGAGGTGAAGGGAGGGTTTGGTAATCAGATAAATCTGTGCCAGGACCGAGGATTGAACCCCGGCCGCCAACACATAAGTCTGACAGCTTACCCCTAGACCGCCAGGTCACCTGCTGGATTTAATATGACTGGAAAAGTTATCCCTAACTATGTTACTAACTACACGTTTGTGGTGTTATTTCCCAGCTTATCATTAGCGAGGATATGTCCGTCTCCGGTTTCAGAAGCCATGAAGTATAGTTCGGGTCATGTGAACACACGCTACTAGACAGCCTCGGCTTCACAAACACCACTTCAAAAGGTTATATTTTACACTTGCTTGTACTATAGCAGCTCTATGTAAATGGAGGACCACAGGTGAACATTGAAGGAAGTGTCCACCCAATTAAATTATTTAACTGCAAAATGGGAATATGTTTTCCATAATATATTTCAATAGTTTATCAGCCAGCATGAATTGGCGCCATAGTTAATTCATCCCATATCATTAGTTTTTCTTCGCTGATTGAAGTTCCATCGGTCGAAATCATCCTCATCCTGGACGTCGACGTTTTTACCAAGGGGATAGGTAACTGGAATTGAGAATAATATGTCGATCTTCCCTTAAAAAGTTTAGCAGATATAATAAACCCAAATTAAATCTAATAAAAATAACCACAATAAGGATCCATTACTCAAACTTATAAAGATTAATACGAATTAAAAATATGAGAAAATACTCATTCATATACGTAATTTAATAAGCCAGTGTCTGTAATAGAAATTGCAAGGAAATGGCTAAACAATTTTTTTACAAACGAACTCTAATTTTAAATAAATATATGGCTTGAATAAAAACCTGACTAGGTTGAAAATTAATATAAACTCTCATTTTAAAGGTTAGGGGTCTAGGATGTCAACAAAAATAATAGTTTTCAACGAAAAAATGACTTTCCCAGATAATTTACAACTTTTCATTATTTGTTACATCACCATGGAAACCCTGAGTCGTGCCTGTAAATAAAATATTTCTCCTTGGTTAAAAATAAAAAACTCAATTTTTACTTGAGTGGTTTCATGCAATAAATAGATAGAGAGCTGGGAGAGGCCGGGTTTTAAAGCTCTCGTCGTGGCGTGAAGAGGGAAAAAATACTTTTTTATTTAAATTAAACACTGAAAACAAAAAAAAACTACATGAAGTTGATAGACTATATCTTTTTTACATTGTTGATTTTTATCCTTCTTTTTTTTCGGCTTTAAATATTTACCTCTGATCTGTATAGTTTGATATTTTGGTAATTGGAATTAAGAGAAACTGACAGAACTGATTTTGACAAACGACCACTAATTTTTAAGTTTAAGGGCTCATAATGTCGCCAAAAATAGTAGTTTCCAACTAAAATCCAATTTTCCTATCGAATAATCAGCTTTTAATTCTTTGTTTACATCACCATGGAAACTCTGATTCTATAATTTGTTGACCGATTCGCGACTTGTGGCGATTGGTAAGTTAAGTCCACCGATTTGAATCCGTAATTTAGTTGTTTTCAAGCGTAGGAATTTTCTCATAAAAACGGCATTCTCCATAACATTCATAACAAATTTCAGCTTTCCAGAATATCAGGAAGTGTGAGAAATAACTTTGGAGGTTCGTACCTATACCATATGGATTTTATTTATCATCCCATAAAAGGCAGATTATCTTAAGCGTCATTTTGTCAATTTTACAGGAGGCACAAGAACCAAATAAGATGTACCCAAACTACAGAATCTTGGTTGTTGTTTTTTTTACGTGTATTCTGGCATATTTTACTTGATTATTGGAAGGAAATTGAAATAAAGTTCATAAATACATGGCGGTTAAGATATTTTATTTTCCTAGAATGAGTAGCTAATGGTGCTAAAGTTAGACTACTCTGAATTGAAGGTTTCAATACTTTACTTTATTGATGATGGTTAACCATTACGGCATGAAGTATCTTAAACACCCTTTACATTGAAATAAATATAATTATTATCATTTTACTTTTTCATGATTATTCTAATGTTTAGCACTACATTATTTAATTCGAAACATGGTAAGTAACACTAACAAATGTTATTGTTATGTGATGTTCAATAATTTCAGGTAAACCTAAGCCACTGCGATAATACTGTCAGAATAAACATTTTTAATGTCAACATAATGAGAAATAATACTTTACATCCCATGCTAAGGAAAAATATTATCAGAACTAATTTTTATTGTTATTATTATTATTATTATTATTATTATTATTATTATTATTATTAGCACCGCGTCTTACTACCCGTTCGGGTTATACGCACTTACGCTAATGTGTAATGGTGGGGTTATTGTGAGATGAAATGGAGGACCTACAGTTTAACGTGGCATCCGAACCACGGTGGAGGCCTGGTATTCCCCACATTCACAAGATGTCTTGTCATAGGTGAAGGAAGGGTTTGGTAATCAGATAAATCTGTGCCGGAACCGAGGATTGAACCCCGGCCGCCAGCATAGAAGTCTGACACCTTACCCCTAGACCGCCAGGTCACCGGTAACAAAGTTGATTTCCAATAAGAATACAGGGAAAGGTTAAAATATTATCAGAGGACCTTTGTTCGACTCAGGATAGTGCTCAATAAGAGATTAGCTATTTATATATCGGTTCGTCCTGCTAATTAAATATTAAATACCAAAGCGCCTAGTGCTAAGTATACATCAATAAACCTACCGTCATATTTAGGGTTAGAATTTAAGACGTATTTTAATATAATCAAAGTAATTAGAAAGCTCACGACGAGAAAAATCACCAAAATCCACAAAAATGAACAGTGAGACCGTTATTGTCTACATTTCTAGATCACCTCGCCGTTCATTGTATTTAAGGTCAAAGTTGAGGCCAAGTCTGCGAGCTTTATGCGCTTTATACATCTCAAACCAGCACAAGAAGAACTTATAGAATCACCCAGACTTTACAGTAAATATTTCCCAACGATTTTAGTGTCTCCGGTAAATTAGCATTCGCTGCTATACGAGCGAGTGTTCAAGAAACATGTTATATAGCTTTAAGCTCGTGTTATATTAAATGAGTTATTCTCTCAAGGCATTCATTGTTATACATTCACAACGTATATGGCGTATAACTTTTACTGTGTAAGCACAATACATTACCCTATCTTTCCTTTCAAGTTTTAGGTTATTTATTACTCCTGACTAATCACGAACATACACACTAACATTGTACTGTCCTCTGTGTAGCTTATAACTGATAAATAACTTAAATAACACGCTATGTGTTATGCTTCAAACTTATGAATATGTGTTGCATAGTTCAAAATTATATCTATTCTCTATTCGATTAAAAACAGATAACAAACTTCACTAACTCGAAATGTTTGTGAGCAAGATTACCTCCATAAATTATGCTTTTATGCATAATTTTCTTTTTCTAGATAATGAAAGGAAATTATACAAGTTCCTGGAACCATTTATAATGGTTTGGTCATGCAATTTTATATTATTATATTAATAGACCCCTATACTTTTGTTTGGCTCTGGAGAAACGTGAAGAAATACCTCAATCTTGTCGTAACCATGTTTACCTTGACGGGGATTATAAATGTCTACAAATATCGTGTTATTGTTTTTCCAAACGAAAACCTCTCGAACTATATTCTTGCTGCATTCAATTTTAAAACATTTTGAAGATTCTGGATTACCATTCCATAAGAAATACCGCAGTGGGATGGTATTTTTCTAAAGAAGAATTACGGTATAGTTGAAGTATCTTACTTAGTCTTATGTGCGGGGAAAGAAGGGTAGGTTGGAGCTCATTACAAACCCAATCACAGGCATGATGACAACTTTTAGTTTATAGAAAGCACTGAAACAAACAATATAATCCTGGTAATACTCGTATGGCATGAAAGAAAGAATATTCAAGTTGAGTGAGCCCCTGCAAATTATAGTTAAGCTTTCCTGCATGACTGTTTTGTGTAGCTTATTGCCTCACTTTCACGGCGCTTTCACTTATACAATATCCTGAGGATGGTTTCTACCCGGTCATCCGTTGAAAGATAACTAACTCCCTTATTTTTACATTTTAATTTTAATATATATACAACTATGCAGCTTAGGGCTATTCATAGGAGGTCATGGGTAATGAACCATATTAGTAAACCAGCTTCTCCAAAACTTATATTACCCGCGAATTCAGTTGCACGGATAGTGTAACGGACCTATGCGCAATATAACGGCTGCATCGAAGGTTATAATAAGAAAATGGGGAGTTAAATAAAAATTGAATTCCATATTTTCTAAAAGCGAATGCTAGTCCAGCTCCTTAAAACTACCATCCTTCTGCTCTCTATTAGATTAGGTGGTAACATAGTTCAAAGTGTCAGGTTTGTAGTTAATGAGGAGGTTGGGGTAATAATCATGGCTTGGTGCTTTGGGGGTGCACATATTAGTTGATACACCCCTTAGAATAAACCGCTATTATCTCTGGGTTTGATCGTTCTGTGAGTTTAAAAAACTCTGATCAAGAGGGAGTTAGTAACGCTGCTGGAAATTTCTAAAGTAAATGTGTTTTATGATTTAGTTTTTCTCTATTTTAAGGGAAATCAGGATAATTACCTTTATGATGGAACTGAGTCAACATCGAGCGAAATGTTGAGGGCTGAAGGAACAGTTAATTAGAGCATTTTAAATCTACACCCTTTTTTATGTCCAAAAATAAGCTATATATTTAATTTAAAATTTTCTATTAAATTTAAAAAAAAATTAATAATTATTTTCTAATTATTTTTGAGTCTATCAAAAAATTTGATATTTAATTCTTTAGCTAGGAATACATTTAAAAATACCTTATTTCAATATTACAAATATATATATAAAACAGAATATAAAACTATTTTTTAATTGGATCTTAAAGTTAATTAAATATATAGGATCAAACACATATACAAATTTTAAATTTAAACAAATTAACTCTTCCTTACTCTTAGAAGTGTAGGCTCCTTTTTAAAAATTAAACATCCCGGCATTTGAGGACAATTATAATAAATACATTTATTCACCTGGTAAATAAACAAATACCAAAATTAACCAAATCAAATAGGTATCCTAAGCCTCTAGGCCGATCACTCTTTGATATTATGTTTTAGCTGGAGAAAGCAAAATAGGTATCAAGTATTTTTTTTTAAATATTAGTTATTTAATGTTCAGCTTCTGAACCGATTGAGTATATCAGCACATACAAAATAAACTATTTTAAATCTGGAACGGACACAACACCTATATCCCGAACGTTGATCACTGTGAAAAGGGAAACCCACAGTTTACTAATGTTACATTTTTCACTCATGTCAGTAATCAAACCTGGAACCCTTAGCTTAGTAGACAGGCACTCAATTGACTGAGCAAAGGTTTCGAACCTAATATCAGTTTCTTAGCAAAAACACTTCTGAGCTCTAATGTCAAATTCGGTTTAGTTATTCTCTTGGAGGTGGTCTGGACAGGGTGGGGGGGTGGGGGTGATTCAGGAGTGTAGATGCCCGCTAAGCGATCCTACCACGCATATCTCTTGGGAGAGTTCACTTAACTCCACTCCTGAATTAAGCAAGCTATTTACTCGGCGTTCTACCGACATGTATTTGGGCTCCCGCGTGTATGGAATTACCGGGTAGAGGAATTTACCTCTTTTAACGTTGCTAGGGACTCCCGCTAGTTGACAAAGCTATTCGAACATGTTTTAGAGCTTCAGCTAAAGTTATTTTCAAGCTCTATTCACTCTACATTTTGTTTATATTTATCTTTCCCTTTATTATTATTATTATTTTGCGTGAAACTACGGAAATATATTTACATAAGTTTTGTAAATATTGCTAAGCTGGTTTTCCATTGTGTTATTTTAAGTATAATTTAAATAACTTGAAATATTGTTTGGAGAGTGTGTACTTTGAGGTGAATGCTTCTGACATATTAAAATATTTTTTGTTATCTCGGAGAATAAACTGGAACAGGTTTTATTGTTGTGTGCTGACTGTGCAGCGTTACGGTATTAACAATGGTGGAAGTATAAATCTCAAAATAGAATTATTTTTCTTCTGTAAGAATCTTACTGTATCGCCATGAGCTTACTGTTTAGATAGATAATTCACTTTTTACCATCAGCTTTAGAAATTTTTTTCAATTTATAGAACTTGTGAGAATGGTTTTCTATGAAGCTTGATAATACATTTCTTTTGTGTTTGTGGTGCATTGTGTATATTTTTATTTTTTAATATTTCATGCATACAATGTGTCTTATGTATTAATATATTAATATAATAAATTGTATTCATAATATATAACAACTTTCGCTAGACATAGGAAATAGGAGATTACTTTTAAGATAAACTGGAGTTTATTTATTAAACTAACAGAATGGAAATAACTAACATGCATCATTGATCTTGTGCGTCAACCTCGTCTGGTCTGGTTTTATGGTAAAGGGAAAGTCCGGGCTTCAAGCTTCTAGTGTTATTTTACTAAGTGGTTTTTCAATCTACCTCCACGCCAATACACGTACACTTATTATTATTATTAGCACCGCGTCTTACTACCCGTTCGGGTTATACGCACTTACGCTAATGTGTAATGGTAGGGTGATTGTGAGATGAAATGAAGGACCTACAGTTTAACGTGGAATCCGAACCACGGTGGAGGCCTGGCATTCCCCACATTCACAAGATGTCTTGTCAGAGGTGAAGGAAGGGTTTGGTAATCAGATAAATCTGTGCCGGGACCGAGGATTGAACCCCGGCCGCCAGCACAGAAGTCTGACACCTTACCCCTAGACCGCCAGGTCATCCACATACACTTAATATAGATTTAACCTTCCTCATCCCCACCCTATGATTATAAAATTGTAGTTAGCCTGTATGGTTAGTTAGGCGCAATGCCCAAATTAAAAACTATTACCAACAGAGCTATATGACCTTGGGATTGGAAAAATGATTATTAAGATTTCTCGGAAAACTAGGGTTTATGTTCCCTTATTCCAAAGAGTGATATCTTCAAACTTTCTATTTATGTATTTTTTTTATCCTATATAGGATCTCTATGATTTTACAGGATGATTCACAACTCTATATATGAACTTTAATGGGAGAAAGGGGACACTAAAACCAACTGTTGGGCAGCGCGTCAAACGGCTATTTTTCGCCGTCGTCATTCGTAACGCGGACTTGGTACGTGTAACATGGAGCATTCCACAAACTCTGTGTTGGCTGACATGCATCGACAATATGGGGCTACCAAATGAATAATATTGTACCGTGAATGGTATACAAATCTAACAGACTTGTGCCGAACCACCAAACATTTGCGCGTTTGAACCGGCCACTGTGTGAAACTGAAACATTCCATTTAAATATGCATGATACTGCTGTAAATATGCATGATACTGCTGTAAATATGTATGATACTGCTGTAAATATGTATAATACTGCTGTAAATATGTATGATACTGCTGTAAATATGTATGATACTGCTGTAAATATGCATGATACTGCTGTAAATATGCATGATAACTGCTGTAAATATGCATAATACTGCTGTAAATCTGTATGATACTGCTGTAAATATGTATGACACTGCTGTAAATATGTATGATACTGCTGTAAATATGTATGATACTGCTGTAAATATGCATTATACTGCTGTAAATATGCATGATACTGCTGTAAATATGCATAATACTGCTGTAAATATGCATGATACTGCTGTAAATAATCATTTTGTTACACTTTTATCCTTTCATTTATGTACCAACATCATCATCTAGGCTAGCACTTAAAGGTGACGTATGCGGAAATATATTAACTAATGAAAAAAGTATGTTTTAGGGTTCCCTATTTCCCATTAAAGTCTGAACAGAGAATTTGAATAATTCTGTATATGAACTCACAAACATAGAAGTTAAGGGAACTTTATCGAGTTTCAAACACAAATTGGAATTTTCTCGAACTAGGATCTAGGGAATTTGCTTGAAAGTATTTTTACAGTTTAAGATCTCGAATAATAATATCCAGGCATGCACTATTGGAGATTGACTTATGGCTTTTTTTTTTTCTAAACAACTGGGCATTAGTTTTACATCCAGTGGTATTTATATATTTTAAATAGTCTTTATAAACACAAACACACAAACCCGAAAGTCAATTTACTTTATGTTTCTAACATAACAATATTTATTTAATTTTTACAGGTTTTAAATAAATATACCTTACTAAAAAAACTAGAAAGACACTCAAAATAATACTGCGAAGGCTAAATGTATGTTGTTGCTTTTTATAACAATCTCAGGTCGTCAAAGAATTTGACTTTTTCTTAGCTCGCGCTTTCTAACCTCTTTTGGTTTAGACAAATATTGTTGATAAGAGTTAAATTAAAATGTATTGCTATCTACTCGTATTTACTTTATGCTTGGAAAAATGCACCGTTAATATCTATAAATACAATTTATTTTTCTTG
Organism: Timema douglasi; assembly: GCA_901482245.1. Taxonomy (NCBI): domain Eukaryota; kingdom Metazoa; phylum Arthropoda; class Insecta; order Phasmatodea; family Timematidae; genus Timema; species Timema douglasi. The sequence goes on from CABEEJ010000676.1 coordinate 221,720, forward strand.
TCTGTGTTACTACGGTTATTTTTTTATTTAAAATTGACTTATTACCTACTATATTTGTACAACCCGTTAACCCTGAGAGGTAGCAAGCTTATATTGCTTGATTCAACAGTGTTGCTTATATGAAAGGTCATAGTATAGTCAGTTAAGGTGAAACTGATACCTTTCAGGACAAACGGGGTGTACATAGACCCATATTACGATTATTGTATATTTTTTAACCTGGCTATAAGTATGTATGATAATTACTCTAGCGGATTAGGGATGAAGAGGGAAGAATTTTAGAGATAATCTACCCGTATTGGCCTATAGGGAGAGTGGGATACCATTTAGGGAAAACTGTCTCCACTAGACTCGACTGGAATTCGAACTCTGACCTCCTCGTCTTCAGCATACCACTCTAACAAGATAATACAGGTCTTAATGTTCTTAGAAAATAACTCAGCCTCACAAAATCAGCTAAGTAGTATAAAACGTTACTCATGCATTGCACCTGAAAGGCCAGTGTAAGAATCCCGGCTGGGTTCAAGGGGATTCCCACATATTATTTGAATAGTGTGTGCACTGGTTAGCAACTATTATTATTATTATTATTATTATTATTATTATTAGCACCGCGTCTTACTACCCGTTCGGGTTATACGCACTTACGCTAATGTGTAATGGTAGGGTGATTGTGAGATGAAATGGAGGACCTACAGTTTAACGTGGAATCCGAACCACGGTGGAGACCTGGCATTCCCCACATTCACAAGATGTCTTGTCAGAGGTGAAGGAAGGGTTTGGTAATCAGATAAATCTGTGCCGGGACCAAGGATTGAACCCCGGACCCCCAGCACAGCAGTCTGACACCATACCCCTAGACCACCAGGTCACCGGTTAGCAACTACAAGATCATGAAGTTTGTGAGATGTATGTCCTATTAACTATTTTGTTTAGTCTTCATCTAAAACTGGTGCTCTTTACTGACCAAAAGGTTCCGTAGATGATCCCCAACATGTTTGGAAAATCAATTATTGCTGAAATGGTTGTTTCTCCTTTCACACTGATTAATTTACGGCCAGGGTACTGGGTGTTTCGTCTGTTTTAGAACTATTTTGGTTTAAAATTCATTTTCTGTTATAGTAAGTTGGTTCAGATAGTAACTAATAAAAACACAAACGTTTTCCGAATTACGTTAATAACTTCCATATCGCCTCGGTGGCGTAGTTGGCTAACGCGCTTGTCGTGTTGAGCTCGACTGCTGAGGACGGGGAGATTGAGGTTCGAATCTCGGTCGGGTGAACTGGGGGTGGTTTTTCCTAAATGTTTTTCCACTCTCCCTCCACGCAAATGCGGGTTCACTTCCTCTAATTAAAAACTTCCCCAATTCCTAATCCATTAGAGTAATTAGTACTTAAAGCGTATAGCCCGAATGGGTAGTAAGACGCGGTGCTAAATATTTTTATTATTATTAATAATAATAACTTCCAAGGACTGAGTTGAAAAGGACTGTTTGCTTTATTTGCTTAAATGTTTGCTTTATCTTCTGGGTTTTTGGGGAGGACTAAAGGTATAAAGTTTAATAAACACATTCTTTCCATCCTCTATCATTTATTTGCACGGTTTCAGACGTTACTTCTGATGACGTAGCTATGACACTTCTAAAATGGTGCTCCTCATGTGTATGTATATGTGTGTGTGTGTGTGTGTGTGCGCGCGTGTATGCGCGTGTGAGTAAGCTGTAAACGCCAATTAAACATTCCTATGCAAAGAGAAGGACTCGCGCCAGGCGGTTTTCATTTTTTACTATGCCTGATAAAAACTAGGTCGAATTCTACGTGTGCATGTAAATATTTTTAATAGTACTCTCGAGGTTTTATGTTCGACCGCCGTATACAAAGTTTTTTTAACACCGCGTCTTACTACCCTTTAGGGTTACACTCTTATATACTAACTGCGCTAATGGTTTTATGGATTAATAACGTTATACTTATAATAAATGTACCCGCATTTGTGTATAGGGAAAGTCGAAACCCACTTTGGAACAAATACAGCCGACCGAGATTCGGAACTTGATCTCCCCGTCATCGGCAGTCTAGTCTACTTCTAGAATAGGGCCTTAAACCATGCGGCCACCGAAGAGGATTATACAACGTTAATGATCATTTTTGGTACAACACATTAAACTTTGAACTTTTTTGACATTGAAAAACATTATTTTATTCATCCACCTATTAATTATATGTTGTCACTTTGACAAATGATGCAAATCAACCCTACTCATCATATTGTCAATGTAGATAAATACAGAACTTGCATAACTTTAGTAAAGACTGAAATTAACGTGAATCGTCTATAGGATCCTAACAACAGAAAAAATTATATAATACCTACAAATAAATCTTTATCACAACATTTTACCAGAGTAGCTAACAGATTATTAAAAAAAGAAAAAGGAAAATATGCATTTTGTGCTGGTAAGTGTTAAGATAACAATAAAAATAGAGATTTTGTTTCTTAAAATGTTGGTCAAGTGATATTTTTTTGTATACTGTGCTTTTGTTCGTGAGTATTGAAGCTGTACTCTTATATTCTGTTTTGAATTTAAAGTAGGAGGCGAAGAAACGTTTAGAGAGCTTTTGTGTGTTTGTGATTTTACGTTTTTATTTTAGCTAAATTCCCACACGTTAAAACATGTTGGAGATTTTGAAATAGTTTCGTCGGCGTCATTCAAATAATGTTCTCTCTATAAACATATTTGTTTAATTTTAAACTATACAGAGATGAATACTGTGGGATCTTGTTTTTATTAGCCTGTCTTACAGTTTGGGATATAATCACATGTTCTAAATACGCTAACGTGTTAGGGATGAGATAGGTTGATTGAGAGGAAATGTATCTCAATTTATGTAGAGAAAGGGTGGAAAATCATTTAGGGAAAATCTCCTTCAGTTTACCCAATTGGGATTCGAAAAATCACCTTCAGTACACCCAGTAGGGATTCGAACCCTGATATCTCCGTCATTGGCAGGCCAGTTTATTTCGAGAGTGACACTGACGCCTTAAACCATTCGAGCTCCAGAATGGGTTGAGGGGTTTTAGGTTATTTATATTCTTCCTACATGTATAATAGGATTTTTGACATTTCTTTTACATCTGAAAATTAGAGTAACTATCATTAGAATATTGATTTAAAACATTGTTTATCTTGCGTCAACAACTAAAAGAGAAAGGAAGAATTTCCTTTTGCTTAGCAAAATTTTATTTGTTGAATATTTTAGATAAAATAATCTCATTGCTTATCATACATGTTCTAGATGTTTAAGAAGAAATTGCCAAATGTATGGTTTATTAACAAACATATTTAAGTAATTTTAAATTAACTTATTTCATAGATATTTTCATTATCTTCGATGGTCATTAGGTTTTTAATTTCACTGAGTTTCCATTAAACAGCGAGTCAAAAAGCAAGAGCTGAGATACTGCATGAAAGGTCAACAGACGATGTTTAAAAAACAAATAGATACATATAGGACGGCTACCATTGCATCATTTCGTGTAAGCAAACTAGTTGCCATCAAATAAAAACCATTCGCCGATAAGGAATACATAAAACAAGCATTCTTGGAGGCTGACAATTCATTGTTTGGTGATTTTATCAGGGATAATAAATGCAATGAGTTCACTGCAATTATCGGCTATAACTGTTAAGAGACGGGCCTACACGATAGCTAGGGATCAGATAAAAACTGACCTCGTGTCTTGCACCTATTTTTTAATCCAACTGGATGAATCAAAACCTTGATTACAAAGAATAATTTCTAAGCCTGTTGACACTTGAAAGAAACACATGAGGTTCGGACATTTTCAATGCCATTAAAAACTTTATCAATAAAAACAATATCCCATTTAACAAACTGGTCATCATCACCACCAATGGAGCACCAGCTTTAATGGCTACCAATGACGGTTTATTTTTCCCAGGAGCAACATCAATGGTTTAGAGACTTAGCTTCTTTTTTTTCAGCGATAACAACTAAGTTAAATGAATTAAATTTAAAATTGCAAAGATAAAATCAAAATTCACACGAAAAGTGCTGTGGAAAGTTGTTGGTGAAAGTTGAAACTCTGTAGATCGAGATCACTAGAAATTGATAGAGATTCGTTCTCATATCCTCGAGAATATCGTGTGACAATTTTAAATGATTTGATCGAGCAATTAGATAACCATATTTCATATTTTAGGAAAATTGATCCAATTGTAAAAATGTATTATGTATCTTTTTACAAATACTGATATTGAGATTATATAAAAGATATTTAGTGATCAGTTTTGGCAACATGCTCAAACCAACGTAAGATGCCTCTTGAATATTGACCTATTAGATTCCCTTTCAAGCCACACTCCTTCAGCATCCATTAATTACTGACTCTTTTCACACAAGTTTTTACACATACACTTCTTATATATCTTATTTAAACCGCATTCACCTTGCTCTTGTGTTACTCCTGACATACCCACGCTTCACATCCACATATTAATGTTGGCGTTAACACACTTTAATAGAATGCCATATGTTCCTCTTCCGATACTACTACATTCTTTGCAATCGTCCACATACACCCAACTACTTGTCGAGATACATTCATACATTCAACCATATGTTGATTCCACCATCTATGCTCCCATTTTTACAAAACATTCTGCCAATATACATACAATAATTCACTTGTTCTAACAGTCTTACATTTATACTAAGCTAACAATCATTTCCTGATCCGACCTTATCAAAAACTATCACCTTAATTTTGGAGGTATTTATTCCGAAGATCAATTCTGCCTGTCGCCATATTCAAACGGTTTGTTGCATTCTGCAATTCACTTTTATTCTCAGTCATTAATATGACACCACCTGCATATAGGAGCACTCTAACATTCACAGTGTCCATTTGAACACCAACTGCGTCATCACAAGTATCCCTCATACGCTTATCCGTGAATATATTAAACAATTATAAAGACATAATACAACCTGGTCAAACCATTTGCTCAAAGTCCCATCCATCCTTCCGCACGCTTTACTTCCATCATACACCGCCATAGTTGCATTTACTAACCCTGCATCCACACCATACTCTCTCAAAACATTCCTTAACCTACTCGTAATCACACGATTATACGATTTATCTAGATCACAGTACTTTATTCCTTACTGCCATAAAGTTCTCAATCAGTTGCTGCGATACAAATATCTGGTCCATTCACCCTCGACCTGTTATGAAACCACATTACACATCCCAAATCTGTCCTCAGTTTTTTCATACACTCTTTCAATAAATAATTTCCCAATACTTAATCTAATTGCCCTATAATTCTTATATTCACTCTTACTGACTTTATCTTTGTACAAAGAAACAATTAAATCATTCTTCCAGTCATTGGGAACATTTGGAATCCCAGCAAACATATTGAACAACTCACACAATCTGGCAAGTAGTAGCACACCCCAACACTTAAGCATTTCCCTGTTGAACCCATCTACGGCCGCAGCTTGGCCATTTCTTAACACATTCAAAACTTTAAACACCTCATCCTTGTTAATTCTTTTATTCATCATAACACGTTCTCTATTGTATGATACTTTCTCTACGTTATCTCCATACCATTTCTTAAAATACTCCCCCCATCGCTATTTTAAACTTATTTGATCCTAGATCATCTCACTACGTTCATTCTGAATGCCATATATAATTCCTTGCTCTTTCGTCCGCTTTACCCACCTCCAAAATAGCTTCTTACATTAGCATTTATTTTGACATACCATTAATGCTTTTGTATGGTTGATTTTTTTGCCCAGAAATCTTTCATTTTACGCTCTCGTACCTTTCACTTGCAATTTTTTCACTTTCACTACTACTTGCTTATATTAGTACTCTTTCTCTGATTCCTTAAAAATTCCTACTTAATTCAAATATTTAGATCACTAGGAAGTGATCCGTTACACATTAAGCTCCACTCACAGCCCAAGTATGCTTTAACTTCCAAGTCTCTCGGCATACACCACAAATTCAATAATTGATCTTGAATCGCCCCTTTGCCATGTAGACAAGTGAATAGTTTTGTGCTAAAGCCATGTGTTTTTCTAGACACTGACTCACTCACTCATTACGATCCTCGCTCACCCTGTCGTCACAATACTTTCCTAACACTCTTTCTGAATCCTCTATTTGGAAATTCATATCTTTTAACAAATAACTCTTACACCCATTTCACACACATTTAAGACTCCATTGAGCTCATTACAAAACTAAACTCTCACGTTCTTGTCTTCACACTCCACCGGAGCCACCAGTAACTAACATAATGTCATGAATGTATATTTTCATACCTACCCATAGAAGTCTAAATCACACCAGCTCATATCTTTTCCCAAAAGCACTAAGACTACCTCATGATTTCCCCTTACTAATTAAGCCACACCTGATGACAGCGCAAGGCTATCACTCGTAATAAATACATCTTTACCCTTTAGCTTGGTTTCACATCACATACAATAACAATTCTTCTTCTAACAGTTCATTCCCTTTGTCACATTCCTCTCACATCCCACGTTTCCCTATTCCATATTCTTGCCAACTTCTCAACAGATGGGTCCTCTTGACTTCTGAAACTAACATGTTCACGAGCGTTTCATTTTGTCCATATTAATTAATTAACTTAGTTCAGCGCATTGTTGGTGAAATTGAAAGGAGGAAAAAAAAAGTTTTATTCGTTCTTGCAGAATATTTTTAGTTTTATGGCTTCATTATAATTTTATTATAATATATTATTATATAACGAGTACTAGAAACTCAAAATGGAAAAGAGAACCATTGTATCGTTAACGTTTGATATAATTTAGAGTCTGCTGAGTTGAAAAATAAATATTCAGCTGTAGCTCTGGCACTTTATTATTTAGCGTTTTTATTGTGTGTTGTAGCTGTGTGAAAAACATCACCACTTCTTCATGCCTACATTTACATCCTAGATTCTTTGATGTCCTTGTTATATTTATGTTGTTTTATAAATATACTTTTACGATAAAAGGGGTGTTTTACTATATTGAAATTTAGACTTTTATATCGGCAGTTAGTATAAATATTTAGTTAAATATTAATCGAAGACGTTGACGCTATCCTAATGCCTTGAAAGCTTTTGAAACAAGTCTATCTAAGCTTGACGGAGCTATACAGGCCAACGCCCGGTGTGTAACCAAGTAGGAAATTGCCTTTTTGTTCCTTCCCTCACCCCCCCCCC
>CABEEJ010000677.1:0-37292 GCA_901482245.1 Timema douglasi
TTTATGAGATACAGCTGTCAAAAGATATCAAAATCTGTCAAAAAATCAAGAGCGGATTAATATAATAGTTTATAACTTAGATCCTAGATAAGATAGAGAGATGAACAAGGTCTCTTTTTAAAGATCTCAAACTGGGCTTTAATATCATATTATTATGATAGGGTTACAAGCAATTACATTTTCAAAGGAATCACAAAGTGGTTTTTTTTATTTCAAAAAGTGTTGGGGGTTTTTTATCTGAAAAAAAAGTATTTAACTCTTTTAAGCAAATCTTGAAAGTTTTTAATTGGGATTCAATGGAATCATATAAACATCTGATTTTAAAACATCCATCCAATATGTAATACAAGGGGCTAAAAAATATAAATAATTTAAAGTACCTACAGAACTTGCATCAAAACTTCACAGCTGCTTCAATGCAATCAATTTTCTGGTTGCATTTTCTGTCTCTTCCTTTGCCAATGTGTAAACTCTTCCTGTTGCTCTTAACGAATCCACTGCCGTGAGGATGTTGCTCCGGTGTACACGAAGAGTGTCAGGTGTTAGAGGGTATGTGAAATTTGACATGCGGATGAAGGAAGCTCACTTTAACTTTCTGCTAATCTTTAAACGAATCGAGAAAACATACCAGCCACCAGAAGTCACCATATCGGCAGGTCACGTAACCAACGATTTCAGTGAAGTCTAGTTTATCATCATGCCTTGTTTCTTCCTCCCTCGAAGATGCTGAGAAAGAGTATGGTCTAGTGAGCACTTTAATCTCGCTAACAAGGATGAAGCAGTGCAGATTCAAGGCACCTTCAATAGTTTGGGCAGGTAGCTCTTGGTACTTTAGATTATTTCCTCAGCCTTATGCTACTGTATACAAAGTGCATGAAATGGATGTTGACTTTAGCCCACTCATAATGTTGCCTGGCTGTCATTATTTGCTCATTGTAAAAAAGTATGATGCAAGTTATGTAGGTACTTTAAATTATTTTTTATTTTTCAGCTCTTGTATTACAATGTGTATTGGAAAAGTACAAAACTAAACACTTCATCAATGTTTTAAAATCAGATGTTTATGAGACCCCAATTTGAAACTTTCAGGATTTGTTGGAAAGAGTTGGATAGAAAAAAAATCTTTTTGAAATTTTAAAAAAACAAAAATTTGTGATTACCTGGAAAATGTAATTGCTTGTTACTACCCATTCTGGTTATACGCACTTACGCTACTGTGTAATGGTAGGGTGATTGTGAGATGAAATGGAGGACCTACAGTTAAACGAGTGATCTGAACCGTGGTAGAGGCCTGGCCTTCCACACATTCACAAGTTGTAATTAATACACGTCTTGTCAGAGATGAAGGAAGGGTTTGGCAATCAGATAAATCTGTGCTGAGACCGAGGATTGAACCCCAGACTCCCAGCACAGAAGTTTGACACCTTACTCCTAGACCGCCAGGTGGTTGAAATTGTACATAGGTTGAGAGGTTAAATTGCTCCAATCAAAGTGTAACATTATCCTGACATATAAGTAAGCAACGTACAGTAAGATCATACGAGAAACCATTTATCATAGGATATTAATTATCTGTCCATATCTAACTTGTGGGGTAGGCCTATTTATTGTGGTTTTATTACCATTGTGTTGTACTACTTGTTCAAGTTATATGCTTATGCTCTAATTATGCTAGTGATTTTAGGGATTATGAAGGTTATATAGAGATGAAGTGTACTCACATCTGTCTGGAAAAATCACCCTCAGTATACTCAATTGAGGTTTGAACCTCTTATCTCCACATCATCAGTGGTCTAGTTTACTGTGAGAGCAGCGCCAGAGACCATGCGGCCAATGAAATGGGTGTATTTATTGTTGACTACTAATTATATTATGTAATGTTTTTGTTTTAACAATGTTTTTTGTAGTAATTAAAAGAATACTCGACTATTTTATCCAGAATTGAATATACAAAATAAAATTTTAAGACCCTTTTTTTTTGTTTAAGTTATTCAGAAGTTAAGTTAACTTTACAAACTGTTGACCATTAAGTCTTTAATATCAAATTATTATAGCACAATGATCAGTCGATAAGTGAATTTGTTTATCAATAAAGACACCAAAACATTTAACTTACAAAAATGTTAGGAGCCTACCTAGTACCTAATGAATAGGTAATGGTAGTGAAGTTGAGCCTATCTTAATAAAAATAATAATATTTAGCACCGTGTCTTACTACCCGTTCGGGTTATACGCTTTAAGTACTAATTACTCTAATGGATTGGGAATTGGGAAGGTTGAATTAGAGGAAGTGAACCCGCATTTGCGTGGAGGGAGAGTGGAAACCCATTTAGGAAAAACCACCCCCAGTTCACCCGACCGAGATTCGAACCTCGATCTCCCCGTCCACGGCTCAACACGACAAGCGCGTTAGCCAACTACGCCACCGAGGCGGGTTTGAGCCTATCTTATCGATTTGGTAGGCCGTAAACAAATTATTTAATATGGATAGTTTGAAAATAGAATGAGCCTATCCACACTAAAATGTTTAAAATGGTCTTAATATAATCGATTATTTTGCAAAAATGATATAAATAACACAAATAGACAGTTTATACATAGCATATATAACGTAATAATTATGCCAATTAATTTAATATATACATTCACTGGAAGCCCTAACATTATGGTGCTCAAGTGTACAGATTCAGAACGCAATAATCGTAACACTAATTTTCTTCTTGTATAAAAGACGCAGGCCAGTATGACACATCCATCGATCAACACACCCACCCCCATTAAAATTACTTGATACAAGATTATCATATTGCTCGGAGCATGGAAAACAAGTGTAAATGTTGTGAATATGTACTAATTCATTGTGTGTTGATGTAAAAATCTAATTAATAATTAATTAATTAAGTAAATGGAAAATACAAAAACACTTACTTTGCCCAACCAATGCCTTAAGCGCCATTTTGAAGGAATGAATTTATTCTCACTGTGCTGTCAAGTGTCACTGTTGTGTACTGAGTAAAGCACAGATCATCATAGCCTTCAAAGATATTGAAGGAATGTTCCGAGTCTACTTATACGATACCGGTTACGATATTACTCCTTCGATATCAGATATTTTGGTATCGATACCAACCTATCGATTTTCACTGATATCAGTACTTTCTACACCAAATCGAGAGAGTTAATTTACCTACTCTATTAAAAATTCGTTTTTCCTACTCCCCCCCCCCACATGTCAATCGAGTTACAAAAACTATTATTCAGAACGCGCTTATAGAAATTTTGGGATAAATAGTAAGAAGCAAAGTTATCAAGATAGTTAAAGAAGCCAAGTACTTTCCTATTATATTCAATATCACTCTTGTTGACATTTCACATAAGGATCAAACGAGCCAAGTCTTGCATTACGTTATGATCGATGGAAATAAAGAGAAGGTAGTATAATCATTTTTTGGTTTCTTTGAAACCAAATTTAAAATAAACCACCGTGAATATTTCAACTATGATGATGCAAAAATTAGGAAACGATGGAATTGGTATTCAAAATTGAAGATGACAAGCATATGATAATTCTGATTTGATGTTTGGTCAACATAGTGACGTTCAGAGACGTATCAAGGATCTTAATAGAAAATCAGAAATTGTCACAAGTAAAATTCACATGCTGAATTTGGCGCGTATCTATACAGCTTCGTTTGCAGAAAATTCTGTTACCTTTTTTTGGAACTGGGGAGATAGTTGATTCAAGTTTTTTTCTTCCTTGATTCATCGCTGAGATATTATGACTTCAGTCACTGGTCAAAGTGTCAAGCAATTGTCTTGTAAACACAGTTTCAAACATTGTAATTCTTCTACGAACTTTCCTCATAATTGCTGCTAGTTTTGCTGCCTGTGAACTGAGTTTTTCTAAATTAAAATTTATCAGGGATTACTTAAGATATACAATGAGTATCTTACAGCTAAGAAATCTGGCCATACTTTCTATAGAACAGCAACTAATAGACTAAATAGACTTCAATAATAATATTATTGACAATTTTACTAACAGAAAAGTAAGAAAAGTAACATTGTAGAATGTTGAAATTAAATTGTTCACTTTATAAATAAACAAGGTGTATTTTTTTCTCTCTCTCTGTACATAGTTTTGACTTTTTGTCGAAGTATGTTGTGTATTGAGAGGGGTGGCAAACTTGGATACCGCCCCCGGTGGCAAAAACTCTAGCTACGCCACTGAAACTTGCCGCCACTAATTGTAGCTCCGGAACATTCCTGGACGACTTCCTCAAGTTGCAGTTTTATCACATCTTGTTGAAAATGGTCCATGACAAGATCAGGAATGAAGAAGGTACCTTCAGCACTATGGTTGCTCTTGCCACTTGCTACGAGATCCCTGAACCCGCCACATCCCAGGCCTCTGCCTGAGACAACCCTAACCTCATCAACTCAATTCGCCCATATCAATAGAGGAATAAGAAATTTAAGAAAAAGTTCCAGTCCAGTCTGGAACTAAAAGCTCAGTAGTCGTCAGGGTCCAATCATCAACAATCTCAAAGTGCGTCATCTACAGGTCTCATGCAAGGTCTAACTGTCCCTTCAAAAATGCCCAATCTTATAATTGTCATTTTAGAGGAGATATCGTTAAGGTTTATCACAGGGTCGAAGATTGCTCTCAGCATCAAGGAAGTGTTCGTTAAATTAAGGAGGACACAGTTTAAGTGCCTGTTCAATCTACTCAATCTTGTGACTTGTACGTGGTCAACAATGGTCAGACACCAGCTCACAGCAGTGTCCAGTTGGAAGTCAATGTTGTACCTCTCCCCATGGAGTTTGACACAGTGGCCATCGCTAATCTTATTGGTGAGCTAGTGTATCACGCACATTTCAAACCTCTTCCTCTGGTGAGTACCACTCCACTTCATGGTTGCACTGGGCACGAACTAAATCTGTTGGGGGAAGCCCCTGTTAAAATATATTATCAGGGGCAGTCTTCTATGTCACCCCTAGTAGTGGTTCGGGGTTCTTTCTCCTCATTATTAAACATATCTTGGATCAAACATATCCATCTGGATTGGAATGCTTACTCTCCCGTCAACTATGTTCGGCAGGTACAAGGGGATGTGGTGGGCATGTTAAGGAATAAATACCCTTCAGTCGTCAAAGAAGTACCAGGTGACATTAAAGGTGTGGAAGTAAATGTAGTCCTGAATGGGGGAGCCATTTCAGTATTCTATGGCCCTTGTGTAATTCCTATTCCCTTGATGGATTCTGGCAAGTAGGCACTTGAGGAAATGGAATCAAGTGGTTTTATTCAGAAAACCAATAGTCACATTTGGGGAATACCTCTGGGAATTGTTCCCCGGATCAATAAATCTGCACGGGTGTGTGGAGATTTCAGCATGAGACTAAGCCCTCAGTTAAATCTTTAGCACTATCCCTTACCGGTTATTGATGACTTGTCTACTGTTCAAAGTTATGTATTCAGTAGACTTGATCTCGCCAAAGCTTATCAACAGCTAAAGTTGGGACCAGCTTCTCAGGAGATTTTGACCTTGAGCACTTCGTATGGCCCTTACAAGTGCCTTCACCTTCCATATGGTTTGTCCCCGGCTCCAGCCATCTTTCAAAGTGCCATTAGTTAAGTATTTAATTTTTTTTATTTGGATGACATTTTAATCTCAGGTAGCACATCTGAGGAGTGCCTAAGTAAAGTTGAAAATATAATACATAGGTTTGTGGAATATAATGTCACTGTCAAACAATAAAAGCGTCATTTCCTAAAGCCAATGGTTAGATTTTTGGGTCACATTTTGGATGCCCAAGGGTTGCGTCCAGATCACGACCGCATCAAGGCTCTCCTTCAAGCCAAAGAGTATTCATCCAAATCTAAGCTTCGCTCGTTCACTGGGTTTGTAACCTTTTACGCAAAGTTCATCCCCAACATGTTCACTATGCTTCATCCATTGAATGCTTTGCTCAAACAGGATGCGAATCAAGTGTGGTGATCTGAGCAACAAAGCACTTATCATCAGTGTATTCAGGAATTGAGTGGCGATCAGGTGCTCATTCCTCACGCTTCTGACTTGCCACTCAGAATGACCTGTGATTCCTCGCAGTAAGGTGCGGGTGCTGTCATCTCCTCCAGCTTCCCCTTTGGAGCAAAACGCCCTATCGCGTTCGCATCTAGTACCTTTGCCAATGCTGAGAAAATCTACCCTCAGCATGAGCGAGAGGCCGCAGCTATTATTTTTAAGAAATTTAGTAAGTACCTGTTTGGCCGACGTTTTAAGCTATGTACTGACAATATAGCGTTGGTTTATATTCTTGGGTCTAAAGCTACTATGTAACCTCTCACTGCTCTTCACCTACAATGTTGGGCAATCATGTTGTAAGCCTTCCAGTATACATCACTTTTCTAAAATATGAACAGATTCCTCATACTGATTTTCTTAGCTGGAACCCTCTCCCCAATCAGACTGAAATGTAGTCTGACATCTACAAGATCTCCTTGGTGTCCCTGGGACTTCTCGCCACGGTCTAGGTGGCCACTGAGACCACAAAGGATCCCATATTGAGTCTATCCTCAATGGTTGGCCTGATGTGGTACACGATGAAATTCTCTACCCTTTTCATCAGTGAGCTCTGTAATTGTTGGCAGAATCTGATTGTTTATTGTGGTTGTCTAGGGTCACTGTCCCTAAGTCCTGGAGATCCTCCACGAGTTCCTCCATGAGCCTCATCCTGGCTCTAGTCGCATGAAGAACCTAGCAGCACATGGCTTTGTATGGTGGCCAAGTCTCGATGACGAATTGGAAAATAGGGTGAACATGTATGGTGTTTGCCAATCGCTCCAGTCAGCTGCTCCTCACGAGCCTCTGATCCCTTGGTCCTGGCCTATTAGAAAGTGGCAAAGGATCTATATTGATTTTGCTAAATTTGAAGGTAAGACTACTCAATACTGTAGATGGTCATTATAAATGGCCCGAGGTGCGCATTATGCACGAAGACATCTCGGCAAAGCACACTTCTGAAGCTAGGCTCTCAATATTTGCAGCCTAGGGGGTCGTTTCTGATAACGGTCCTTCATTTTCATTAGCTGCATTCGCCAGTTTTCTGTCTTAACAATGGAATTTTACATCCTCCTTCTCCTGTTTACCAACCCCAATCCAATGGTATTGCGGAGATTGTCGTTAAGACAATTAAGACAGTTCTGATGAAACGGTTGCATGGTGTTTCTACTCGATCCAAAACCCTTAAGCATTGGGAAGATGCCTTTCTTTTGAAATATCGCAATACGCCTCAAACCTTTACTAAGATTACACCAGCTGAAATATTATTGGGTCGAAGGCTCCGTAGTAAGCTTTCACTTCTCCATTTTTTCATGATTCTCAAGCAAAGAGTGAAGGAGGCTCAGGCAAAGTTTACTGTTTTGCAATCTTCCAAGATCACATATTTCTCCCAAGGTGATCTAGTATGAGTGCACTCTGTCACTCATCACAAACTCAAGGCGGTTCCAGGTGAAGTTTAGAATAGTCTCTCAACTGTTTCATATCTAGTGACTGTTGATGGACGCTCTTAACAAATCTCAGCATCTCATATACACCTCCAAGACTGATCCAGTTTAGTTGTCGTGGGAGACGATAGAGCAGGCCATGCCAGCGTCCATCTGATAGACCTGCACTGGCTTCCCTAATTCAGCCACCTCCCGCTCCGTAGCTCTCCGTAAGCAAAGTTAAGTTTTAGTTGGGCTAGTTAGCTCTTGTAAAATATTATCTAAATAAATAAGCTATAAAAATTAATTGAATTAATAACCTTATTAATATCATTTATATTCCTGGAACAGGTGAATACACTAGATGTGGCCATTGAGTTGAAACAAGAGATACAGGCGAAGCGTGAAGTCAATGGTTAAACACGATGTTGAGATTTATATTAAAGAACAGGGTATCGGTAGACTGGAAGCAGGGAATTATAGTTCAGATTTATAAGGAGAAAGAGGTGTATGAATCATGAGGGAATAATGCTAATGTACCACTGTACAAAAATATAAAAGAAAATGGAAGGAAGGGGGAGAATGAAACAGCACAGATTTAGGGAACAGAGGTTTACAATAGACTTGGATCTTCACTATACAACAGTTGATGGAAAGAAGGTATGAATTTGGGAAAGATTAGGTAATAATAATTATGGATGTTAAGAAGACATTATGATAGTGTAGATATAAATTAAGTCTGGAAAGTGATGGATAAGGCTGTTGTAGAAAGAGGAGTTGTAATGAGATTAAAGAGTATAGTAGTGTAAGAGGATAATATAAATTGGGTTAATGCAGAGAGAAGGAGGACAGTGGGTGAATCCAAATAAAAAATTGAGATAAGAGGAGTGCTCTCTCCCCAGTCACTATTCTTTGCATGCACAGTCTGTCTACGTAAGCATTAAAAGCACTGCTTGTCTATTTTAGACAAAATAAAACCATATTTTATGTTTACAACAATTTTTTAGGTAACAAACCTAATGTATTTTATAATTTTGACAACATCTTTGTTAGAGCTTCGTATTTGTCCTCGGCATGAGTAAGCTCCATAAACTTGAACCTGCCTATCAACAGCAGCAGCACCACTACGGAGGTGTAGGCCACAACAAGCTTAGTATGCCGGTAATCAAAACAATCAAAAATATTCAAGAAAATAAAGTTAAATTTCATATTAGAAACAAAGGCAACCTCAAAAAAATATAAGCTAAAATTAACCAAGAAAATATTTATTCCATTTATTTACTCATCAATACTTTATACATACTTATTGCGTCAGTAATTAAAAATACAAGATATTTAAAGTTAAATCAATTGTCATTAAAAATGTTGAGCCATTATAGATTCCAAATCTACTATAACCACACATTTACAATATTAAATACTACTTTCTGGTAAAAGTTTAACTAGACAAATTTTATTTACTAAGCAATTTGTGAATTTAAAACATGCATTTTTAAAGGTAGAAATAAACTGGACTAATTGATGCGTAAGTGGGATGACAAGTAGTAAAGTGAAATACATAGATATATATCAAATAAAAAAATACAAGGAACATTACAATGATGTTAGAAAGTCATCCATTAGTGTGGTTTGGATTTCAATAGAAAAAAGAATATTTACATCAATGTAGTTTTGCTTTTGTTTTGATAATATATTTTTGGATTCTTATAAATGTATATTTGTAGCCTCTATTTGTTTACATTTTACACCCAATTCGCAAAAAAAACATGTTCTAAATTTTTTTTAAATGTGTTCTATGTAACTATCAATTCTTTAAATAAAACAATAAAAATAATACACAGAAAGCGTAGTTTAAGAGAATTTTATTTCTTCTTATTGCTTTGCCTTTGATGTAGTTAATTGATATAGTGAAAAAAACTTCAATAAATATGTTAGTAAAACGAAAATTATTTAAAATGTAATATTTTAGTGTATATTTAAAATTATATTGACAGAATAAATTGCATTCCTTGCAATTTTATGATGGCTTTTTACGTTTTGTACCAACTTTAATACTCTTTCCTTTCACTTTTGTATTTGCTGAAGCATCCTCTTGAAACATCTTAAGATCAGCACAAAATAGTATCTAAGTCCTAATCATGACATCATCATAACATTTCTATTTATTCAAAAATATATTGAACTAAATCTAAACAACTTAATATTTAAATAGGGACAGTAACCTATAGCTGCGGCTGAGCTGTCAAAGGAGTTAGCTATGCAATGCTATTCGTCACTGTTGACAGAGAGTTCAGGGTTTGAATACCATCCGGGTGCATGGGGGTGAATTTTCCCTGTTGCTTTAACAAATCCTTTTTTAACACCAATGTAGGTGTACTTCCTCTTAGCAGGTCTCCTCATCCCTAACTCCTAAATTAAGTATCAATAGGTAACCATTATAAATAATATTAAAACGTATATAGATGATATTTGAGATGCCACAGTATCTAAACTGAGGGAACTGGATGAGAGGGAATTATGAGTAATGGCACAATCACTAGTCTGGGAATATTACGTAAATCCAAAGTGGGGGAAAAAAATATTCAAATTGTAGATGGTCAATATTGTATAAGCCAGAGTCTTATGTGATATACATGATCATATACATATATTTACAAACCGTATGTGCCCATCCGGCGTATTTCTCATAGAGATCTCTAAAGTGCTCTCCGATCTCGTTATATACTTTGTTTGTAACAGACTTGTAGTTCTTAAGGTGGGGAAGATAGCGCTGTGAGGCTACTTGGTAAATGTGTGTATCTACAGGAATTGCATCCAAGTGTCCCAGGGACATTAAACAAATACAATCTGCAACCTGAAACAATAGTGAATGTAGTATTATTCAAAAGTCTCACAATTACATTAACATTAAACACGTTACTTTGATAAGAAAATTACAATTACTCAAATGTAAGAAAAGTGTAGATATTATTTGATTAAAGTAAAAATCACTTGAATTTTAAAACGTTTGGTATGGTACCTAATTTGCCTCTTTAAACTTTGCATGCATAACATTATGAATATAAATGTTTTGGCCAAATAGAAAGAGAGGTGGCGCATGTCTAAGTGTGTGGAAATTTTCACTTCACAGCTAAGAGATAAAACTCCTCAAAATAAGACTGCTTGAAGTGAAGTACATAAAGTAAAAATGCATGACTGAAGTAAGTACTGTACCAACCAGAATAACTTAAAGAAAAAACTATCATCCAATTGGCGTTAGTTAAAATTTTTTGCTCAATATTTTTTCCAAACCGGCCTGCCAACCTTTTGTTTAAACCCATATGGCCTGTGATATCAAAAAAAGTTGCTGACCCCTGGTTTAATGTGTCAAGCTCCAAATAGACTGAATCACTGGTGACATGGAGGTAGGCATTCGGATCCTGGTTAGCTATAGATACTGAGAGGTATTTTTTCCCAAATGGTTTGTCCCTTCACACAAATGGGGCTACATTTTATATATGGTTTATCTTCATCTCTAACCCCATTTAATATAAAAATATTTAAGTTAAGGATGGGTAATATAACACGAGGCAGGGAAGAAAATTATTTTCAAGCCAAATATATATTTAAAAAAAAGTACCTTAGATCCAATTCCAGGAAGCTTCATAAGCTCTGTCTTAGCTTCTTCATAAGGTAAGGTTTGCAACTTTTGCAACCATGTTACGCCTCCTTCCTTGATGATTTGACAAGCAGATTTATGAATGAATTTAGCCCTATATCCGAAGCCAGCTTCTCTCAAAGATTGCTCCACCGATGGGTCAGTAAGGGCCGACACATGAGGGAAATCAAAATATGTTACATTGTCCACTGTGGCAATCTTCGTTCCATACAAAGTGCACAATTTCTCGACCATGGAAGAAATCCTGCAAATCAAAAGTTATTTTCTTAAGAGCAAATTTAAATTGGCAAATACCTGACATTAGAGCAAGCATGTTCCACTGGTATACCAAACTCTAGTAAGCATCCTGACCAGTTGCAATGGGAATGATTTCTTTATAAGTGCTTTTAACTTTCCTACCTCCAAGTAAATTCATATGTATTTCCTCTGAATTAACCCTTCTCATCCTACTCAGTTAAACAGGTTGTTGTTAACCTTTGTACTAAGAACCTACAAAAATTGAAAAAGTACTGGTAAATAAATAGTAGGGCCCTTTGATGACATGTCATCTTTATTTTTGTTCATCACAGACAATGTGTATAAGTATATAAACTCTATTCATGATTACCTTATGTATTGAATCACTTGTTTTAGAAAGGACACTACTTCAAAATCCACATTTTTCAGGAGATAAAAAAATATTGTAGTATTAGTAGAAACATATAACGAATTTCTAATGACACAATAAATAAGACTACAGCAACTGAGATGTTATAGAACAGGGGTCCCCAACCCTATGCCCGCAGGCATCCGCCAAGTCTTTTGAGTCTGCCCGCCACTTTTTGACCACAGCTGAAAAGTTCTTGACTAATAATTTTAATCTGTCACTTTTCTGACAAAAATCAAGTTTGTGCTTATCTCCAGGTATGCTGTTCTCAAGAAGTTGGTGATCGAAAGCCCCCCTCTTTCCATTCCCTCACTCTCATTCCACTTTCTTTGGCGGCTCATTTAAAAAGTGTACTTTATTACTCAGGACTATCAGTCTACTCACCAATACCATGCTA
The DNA here is from genome assembly GCA_901482245.1 of Timema douglasi. Lineage (NCBI taxonomy): Eukaryota > Metazoa > Arthropoda > Insecta > Phasmatodea > Timematidae > Timema > Timema douglasi. The sequence continues at coordinate 12,188 of CABEEJ010000677.1, forward strand.
ATACTTCTATTACCTTTGTAAATATCTCGACATGGGTCTACCCAGCTTTGTTGCCTGAATAAACACAGAATAAATATATATTTTAAAAATGTACCCAAGCACCAAAATGATGGTGAGTAGTTAAATTATTTCCTTGTGTATTTATTTTGGTCTTGTTAAAACCGTATATAAAGCGGTATTTTGTTTTATTTATTGGCATTGAATTTGGTTTTGTAAAGCTTGTTTTAGTTGTTTAAACTGGTTTTGGACTAACTTTGTATGAGTACCATTCGCGTTATTTTATTTGCTAATTTAAAATGATTTTTTTTAAATTTTAAGCCCACATTTTTTTTATTATATGTATTTTTGTGTGTATGTTATTTGCATTATAACTTATGTTCAGCTATAAATTTACTTTGAAAAAGTGATTGGTGCCCGCCTCACTACCGTTAGTTTTGAATGTGCTCTAAGGTACAAAAAGGTTGGGGACTTCTGTTATAGAACATGTGTTTCTTTGGATATGTATATCACTTTTACTATAAAAATATATAAAATTAGGAATAATGCCTTTTCATAAGTTAACATCTATAAAATAATTACCTTTATGCATCTTTCAATGTTCAGCCAGTATATGATAAATCAAGTAACAGTGATGGTTAATGATTGTTACAATGTTGTATATAATAATCTCTAATATGTAATATTGTTTTGTTAATTAATAATAGTAATAGTAATAGTATTAATAATTAGTAATGACGTGCATCTTTCAATGTTCAGCCAGTATATGATAAATCAAGTAACAGTGATGGTTAATGATTGTTACAATGTTGTATATAATAATCCCTAATATGCAATATTGTTTTGTTAATTAATAATAGTAATAGTAATAGTATTAATAATTAGTAATGACGTGCATCTTTCAATGTTCAGCCAGTAGATTATAAATCAAGTAACAGTGATGGTTAATGATTGTTACAATGTTGAATATAATAATCTCTAATATGTAATACTGTTTTTTTTAATCATAAATGACAATGATAAAAACATTTTTTATTAGTTTTTCAAAGTTCCGCAATGAAAATGTTATATATATATATATATATATATAATATCACATGTTGTGCAGTCAATTATAGTACCAAACACATTTTTGCAACAATAGGAATAAAGCCCTTTCTTAACCGCCATCTGAAATTGTAATGCCGCTACTCCCATATGAATAGTTGGAATGAATCCCTTTCTATACAGAAGTGTGCGCCTTCGTTATATTAACCCAGGTATGGCAATATCTCATCTTTGGAATTTTTGGAATAAGCAGTTTCTAAAATGAGTGATTCAAATGTATTAGTCATTTTATGTAATTTTGGAATCTAAGGTCATATTTTCTTGGTTTTAGTAATTTTTAAGTCATTTTAAGGCATTTATGTTGAATAAGTAGCTCATATTTTTATACACACACTATCCATGCAACTATGCTAGAGAGGGTTGCGTTGGAAGGGGGTGGCTATTACTGTTGAAGCAGATATTTGTTTATCAATATTATATTTAGTAAAATGCAAGGGTTTAGTTGTTAAGGGCTTTTCACTGCATTTTACATTTGTAAAGTGCATGTTTGATTTAGTTGTGTGCATTTGTTTTGAGTTTTTATGTGATTTTTGAAAATCTGAAGTAATTTTTTAGATTCTTTTGATCATTTGATAGGTCAAAGTTTGATCATTTTTAAATCATCGAAATTCAGACCCTGGTAATTAGGTAAATACAATTCAATTAAAATGGCCTTCTCTTCATGTTTCACAATGTTACCCATATTAGGTTATATAGGCCTAAACATGTACTGTATTCACTATAATAATGTGGAAGTTATGAGGATAGTGGAGTTTTAGAGGAAATGTAGTTGCATTTGAGAAAAGAGTGGAAAAAATTAAGGAAAAACAACTTTAGTAAATCCAGTGTTAAGATTAATTACATTTCCAAACAAACCGAGTGAATTATACTTTTAATAACAATTTAACCCATTTTGGTGGCTTCATGGTCTAACATGCCACTCTCGCAGTAGACTAGATTGCCAATGACAGGGAGAATGAGGTCCAAATCTCAGTCAGGTGTTTTTTCAAAATGGGTTTCCACTCTCTTCCATGCAAATGCGGGTAAATTTCTTAGCTGTGTACAAATTAATAATTTATTTTACCTAGATATATTGTTGTTTGAAGAGCAAATGAATGAAAATAGATTTTCTGTTGGATCTTGGGCTAGAATCCTCAATCCTTGAAATTTGACAGCAGCTTGTTTGAAGTGAAGATCTTTCTTTGACCAAAGTTCATACAAATCTTGTAGTGGTTCATCTAATCGCAAGTATTTCTTCAGTAACTCTTCATCATCAACATATTCATTTAAATTGCTATTGCTATCACATTTTCCCTGCACAGTGTGAGGTTTTTTTTCACTAGGGTAATCTTTTTCTTCATTTTCAAGAAGTTTGGAGACTAAATGTTTTCTAGCGTTTCCTTTCCTGCGTTGTTTAGGGGATGCGACCGGATCTGTTGTTTCTCTTAATATAACTTTGTACAAAAGATGGGTATCATCTTGTGAGAGAATCCAAATACGACTGGAAAACACACCAGTCCACTCATTTTTACCAGTTTTCTTCCATCTAGAAATAAAAATTAATAAGAGTAAAATATTTTTAAAAAATGCAGATTTTCCCAAAGTTAAGGGATCAGAGGCACGCCCAGAAACTTACTTTGGTAATAGGCGCAGAGAGCACTTGACGATTTTATTTCTGTAGACTACTTTTTACCAATTAGGAATTCTAGGGGCACCTTCAATTTGTGTCTTTTTAATGCCTTTATTTATTATAGTTCTACTTAAGTTTCAAACTTTTATTTAAATTATTTAAAGCTTTGGGGATGGTGGTTAACAAATGCAGTAATTGACGATTAACTTTCCCTTGCTCATGACTGTAAACTAACCTCAAGTTAGAAAATAAGAAATTATGTTAAATTAAATGATGTTATAACTTTAAAACAGATGTAGTCTAACCTGAAACATTGTCCTCCCGTCAATGTAAACAATAATTGTAAGTCAGACTTCAAACATGGTAGCTTTCTCCAAATCTCCATTTAAACTAATGATAGAAAAGTTAGATCTAGTGGTGTAGATAAAGTGAATTCAGAATTTCAGATCAAACATTAAAACCACAATGTGATAAAGATATACACTATGGTAAATTGCCGCCAAATCTACAGATTAAGCAACATAACAATATTTTTTAGTTTTTAAAATCATATTTTCCTAAATATACAATTAAAACTCAAACTAATAATACTACAGATGATTTTATCTTGAACTAACTATAATTTTATGCAATAAGCCTACTTTCTAATAAAAAATTATGTATCTTTTGAGAAAATATAAATGTTTAGTTCTATAAGTACTGCTACACTGCAAAAACCACCTACTTTCACTTATTTTTGGGGTGTGTACGGTGTATTTTCGTCTTGTTTACAAATTGATTTTCGTTTGGGCGTTGCTCGTAGGTTACTATTCAAAAACCAAAATATTTCTGTGTTCTAGTTGACATTCTTACTAGGTATTCGCACTAAATCATTCATAGTATTTAATTTTACATTGTTCTAATAAATCATGAAATACATTTAAATCTATACTTTATTTTAACTTATTAAGTTCATTAGTTTCTCATATATAATAGAATACAATACTTCGTAATGGTACCAATAAATAGTTTAGAAATCCAAAATAATAGGCCTAGTTGTAAAGCCCTATCTACGGAAACCGCTTCCTTAAGTCCGTTGTCCGTAAGAAATCTATGGAATGGTATTATATTGCTATGTCTATACTACAGTAGCCCCATGACTTCTTTGGTGCTGACTGACAGCTCACAGCTGACTTCTGACAGTCAACATTTAGGTATATTCCTAAATTTATGACTGTCAAAAGTGACAGCTGCTAAACACATGTTTTTGCAGATCATCTGTTTCGGTGTAGTGATACGTAGTTTTGTCTGGTAACTTTTTAAAGCTGTCAGTCAGCACCAAAGAAGCCATGGGGCTACTGTACAAAGTCCTGATCTGAACTGTGTAAAAGTTAGTCAACTTTAACGATCTAAGGACTAGGTATTATGGACTAGCTTTGTTTTGCAACCATAATACTAGTACATTTATTTATTTTTCATTTTCAGACAACAGCAAATGCAAATTATACCCAAAGACAGTCTTTAGTTAAGTTGAGTTGATCCAATTTCTACCTGTGGACAGATGAATCTTTTATTGTGGGGTTGATATCTTCTTACAAACTACGGACATTCGGAGATGTAGTTTGTAGACAGGGCTTTAGTCTGAATTTTCTAATTAATTGCCTCTACCTCACCTTGTATTATAGTTCTCACATGTTTAGCTTTAAGCCTAACAATCTTACCCCCCTTCCCCCCCACCGCCTTTATGTTAACATGTTCAAGATGGATGTGTTGTTCAGATTTCTATTGGTAAAGACTAAATAATTTTTTGCCTTGTATAGTACATCTCGACTACTTGTTGGTTCATGCAGGCTCCTCTATTTTTCTTTGATTCTTTTATGGTGTTTGGGTTTGATCCCTTTCCTGCACACACTCACCCCTTAACCCTACCCCATAGCAAGCCACAACTTCTTGCGGCATCACACTCGCAATAGATCAGGGTTTGAATCTCTGTCAGGTGTACTTAAGGTTGTTTTTCATAAGTTGTTTGCTACTTCCCCTCCACACAAATGCTGGTACATTTTCTCAAAATTTAACCTTCCTCACAACACATCATAATTAATATACATTTGTATAACCCAAATGGGTAGTAAGACACAGTGTTAATGCCGAGATAACGTTAACTTAACATAACTTAACGTAAAGGATCTCCTCGTGTGTTTAGATATAAGCGGTCACGATGCAGTTAACTTAACGTAAGAGATGTCCTGGGAGGTCTTTTACTTTAAGTGAACGTTACTTGAAGCTTATCACGTGATCTAGCCAGCCAATCATTATGCGAGTGACATCAACAGGGCTATTTAGTAATTAATTTGTTGGTATTATGACCAATGTTTACTCTTTAGCGTAAGTTCTAGTGATCAGACATTGAAACAAAATAATTAAACTAAAATATTAAAGCTAAATTTATCAAAAAAGTTTTGTAATAGATATTTATTATATCGATTGAAAACTTGAAACATTCACAGATCATCAATGTACAACTAGTACAAATCACAGATCATACTCGAGAATGAAGATGTTTGGTTCGAGTTGTTACGTCGAGTTACATGAATCGTGATCATGCGTTAAGTTAACTTTAAGTTGATCGTGATCCCAGCATAAAAAAAAAGTTTTATCTGAAGGAACACATAATTTTGTTTCTCATTATCTTAAATTATACTCATAAAAATTGCTTATCCACAAATTTTCTTGTTGTAGTAGCAATTAAAAACAAATGTTGAGAATAAATTGATACATTTAAATTAAACTTCTTATTTGAAAAAAATGCTTATTCATTTTCATAATTTATAATATTTATAATAGATGGTGTTAAACATGGCTTATGGATAATAGCACTTAATATAGTCCAAAAGATCAAACATGGTTCCAACAATATTATCCAGTCTGAGGAAAGATTAGATGATATAAGACAATGCTTATTGAACCTTAAAATATACTTTGTGAAGGTTTCCAATGATATTTTATGTGTTTATAAATTGCTATTGTGTTAATCTAATTTAGTCTTTTTTTTTAATTTCTGCCTGTTTTAAATTATAGGCCTGAGTCAACATTTAAATTGTGCACTTGTTTTGATAATAACATTAATGTTTTTGCATGGTGAATTTCTGCTTCATGAATATTGTAGGAACAGTATAAACTGAAGACTAAAATGTTGCTGGTGCCCCTAGACTTTTGGGGAAATATTTTTCTTAGCTCTTAAGTTACTTAACTGATAACATTTCCTAATACTTTTTATCTCTAGTACCTGTGATAGATATATTCTAAGGCTGGTACAATATACATTTATTTCAGTTAGTGTTGTGTTTTTGCGGATCAACAATGACCGAAGGAAGAGGTGATGAGGAAAAGAACGCAGGTTACCAAAATGTCCCATTCTATAGCATCAATAGTAAGTTTGCATGCTGAACACCCATTGTGTAGTTTGGCTGAAATGGGTATTTGAGTTGGTTTATCATATCCTAAGCAACGAGTTTGATTTCAAAATTATATAGCTCTGCGGTACTTTTTTCAAATCACATTTCTGTTGGCATGGATATTTTTGTGAACATTAACTGTATCCATTCTGTAATAAGACCTGATGTTGTAACATAGTAGAATGAAAACTTCTTTTCGATAATAAAGTATTTGGAATGATTTGCATGAATGTTTTGAGATTCTTATGACCCACTTCGATGGCTGCACGGTTTAAGGCGTCACGCTCAATAGATCAAACTGCTGATGATAGGGAAATTGGGTTTCAAATCCCAATTGGGTGTACTGAGGATTTTTTTTTTCTAAACAATTTTCCACTCTCCCTCCATGCAAATGGGAGTACACGTCTTCTAAATTCAACCTTCATCACTAACACATTGGCATAATTAGTACATAGGCTTATGTGTTTTTCCTGAACATATAGTAAGATTCTGGGCTAAAAAAAAAAAACTTCTATAGCAGTGTACAGTGGTGCCAAGTTCAAAAACACTGTTGGGAGGGAACCCCAAGTCGGTGTTCAGACATTCCCATCTCCCACCTAAAGGGAAGCTTAGAAAGCAAGAGGAATATAACATAGTTCTCTTCCGGCAATTTTTTTTAAACACATTGATGCTCTGAGAAGTTTCTAAAGGTGTCTCACTTCATTTTCTTCCCTATTTCTCTCTTCTTTTTTTAATATCCTCCTTTACTCTCTGCCCTCTACTCCACCCTTATTACAAGTGTTGATATTACATCACCTTCACCCTGGGATAGACACCTACTAACCTCTAGAATCTCTTGTTCTTATATAACCCTATCATTAAATCTCCACTTGAAGGCTCCAACTTGAACACTACTATTTGGATTGGCCCTCCCAGGCAAAATTTTGAAAATTGTTAGTTTTTAAAAGCTATTTAAAGTGATCCTTCTCCTAAAATCATTAACCTTGAGTAAGTCAACAGCTGCTTGGCTATTGAGAAAAATAACAAACTTAAGAAACTGCTATAATCTGGCCCCAATCACACCTCTTATATCTGTTGAATAAATGAAGGAATTCTAAAACATTATAGATTTCTCCTTTTTAAAATTTATTTTGATGCATGTAGGGTTGTCAGATCTCTTGGTCGTCAAACCGGGACAGTGATAAACTTAAAGAAAGAAAAAAAGAGAGGTATTTAAGCAAGCAAACATTGAATTATTCTATAGAATACATTTATTAAGAACAAAATCAAAACAATCTCAAAACTCACATATTTAAAAATTATACCAAATAAGGTTGAGGCAAGGTGTGTGTCTCACGCCGCGTGTGGCCGCTACCAGTTAGACAACGCCAAACATAGGTAAGAATCTAAATAGTGTTGAACTGGGATATTAGAATGTACCGAAAGATCTATCCGGGACACCAGGACTTGAGAGTCAAAATCGGGACAAACCTGATTAATCAGGACACCTGGAAACCCTAATTACAAGGTCTGGTCTTGGTTTCATATTCAAGAATATCGGAGGTGGATGAAATAAATTTATAGCAAGGCAAATTTATTCTAGCGAAGGGAAAATTATTTCCAGGATGGAAATGCCTTGATTGACACCCTGATCTGAATGAGTCTAATAATTCAGAATTTTGGTAATGCTGTCAAGTTTAAAATTATTGAACTTGGATTTTATCGGAATCAATTGTAGGTTTAAATCAGTGTAATACAACATTGTTGTCAAAATAAACATTTATATAACCAACTGTGACATTCCATGGCAATAAAAAAATCAGTTAAGACAAACTAAAATCATTCCAGGGCAATAAAAAAAAATCAGTTAAGACAAACTACAATCGTCTTGCGAAGATTACTTGTGAATTAATTATGAGCTAAGTTATTAATGACAGTAGTTAAATTTTAATGAAGTCATTCATGTATTACTATAAATCTCTTTATAATCTAGTTATTAATAAAGTTATACATCAATAATATTTATCATTTTCATTGTGTCAGTCTTATTTGTTCCTATCACTATTTCCTCAATAAACCTTTTATTTTATGTTAAATAAGTTACTTATTTGATGAGGTTTAAAGGCATAGTAATAAGTTAAGTTATTTGTCAAAAGTTTACAGCCTTAACATAAATCTTAATAATCACACCTCATACAATTTTAAGTTATTTATCAAACCCTTCCTTCACCTCTGACAAGACATCTTGTGAATGTGAGGAATGCCAGGCCTTCACCGTGGTTCGGATTCCACGTTAAACTGTAGGTCCTTCATTTCATCTCACAATCACCCTATCATTAGACATTAGCGTAAGTGTGTATAACCCGAACGGGAAGTAAGACGCGGTGCTAATAATAATAATAATTTAAGTTATTCCATTCATGGTGATCAAAATAAGCTATATTCTAGAATATTCTGTCAAATGTATAAATGTAAACACACATTTGGTTTTAAGAACCTTGTCTTTCTACCTGTTCAGATCATATGCCTTATTCTTTACTATATTACATAAAAATACAAATCAATAGGTTAGTAATCAAATATGAAATTATCATCCAGGTTTAGTATTATTTATAGCCAAGGATAGGTCGAATCTTGTATCCTCGAATATTTAAAGCTACAATTTCGGTTAAATTAAAAATATTTAAAATTTAATTCATAAAGTGTTGTTCAAGGCTTGGTGCCGCTGACCAGTGATATTATGTTTGTCGAATGTATCATTATCTTCATCATGAACTGTTTCCAACCTGTGGCCGGGTCAGTTTAGTATAAAATGCCTCCATCCTCCTCTATCCTTCCACCATTCTTCTTAAGAGCTGTCTTTTTTACCTCATTTCACCCTTTATGCCCTTTTTGCACTTTTTACACCTCTATTACCTTAAAATATTTATCTGGGGCTAAAATGTATAAAGGTATAAAAAGTGCAAAAAGGCCAAAAAGAGTAAAAAGTAAATCAAATCAAAAAGGTCATTAAGACCAAAAGCGCCAAAAAAATGTCCAAAAAGGACATAAATGTCAGAAACAGCAAAAAAGGGTACAATTGAGCAAACATTGTTAAAAAGGCAAAAAGTAAATCTAACATAATAAAAATAAAAGAGTTTCAAAGGTTAAAAGGAGTAAAAGAGATTAAACAGCTAAAAAAGGAAAATAGGGTAATTAGGTAAAGAGTGTAAACTGAATGGGAAGGGTAAAAGGGGTTAAAAAATTAAATAGGGCAAAAGGGGTTTTACTTTAAGGTAAAGAGGGTAAAAGGGTTTAAAAACGTATGAAATGGGTAGAGGTAGATACGGTACAAAATGCTAAAATATTTTGATTGGATTTAGTTACAACCCTTTAACAACCAATTATTTATGCTGTGACAACTCGTCTTTCTTTTTCATTATCACTAATAGGCCAGAGTTCAAAATATTGAGAATAGAGGAGCTATATCTTAATCTTCAAAAGGGGTGACCTGGCGGTCTAGGGGTAAGGTGTCAGACTTCTGTGCTGGCGGCCGGGGTTCAATCCTCGGTCCTAGCACAGATTTATCTGATTACCAAACCCTTCCTTCACCTCTGACAAGACATCTTGTGAATGTGGGGAATGCCAGGCCTCCACCGTGGTTCGGATTCCACGTTAAACTGTAGGTCCTTCATTTCATCTCACAATCACCCTACCATTACACATTAGTGTAAGTGTGTATAACCCAAATTGGTAGTAAGACGCGGTGCTAATAATAATAATAATTATTATTATTATCTTAAAAAGAAATGTCAGCTTTTAAAATATGTTCAGATTATATGTCTATCTTGATATTGTGTATTAGTCATCCTACTTTCACGTTTTGTATCACAATTTAAACAATAAAGGATTAATATTTAATCCTATATAAATATATGGCTACTATTCCCTGTGCTTAGTTTTAAATTATTACTAAATTAACAAAGATATTTTATAGATTTTTCATGCAAAGAACGGGTACCTACACCAGCTACCTTTTGCTATAATTTGTACTATGCTCATAGAGAAAATGAAAGGTTTGTCAACTTTATGATTATTTTGCTACTTATTTTATAAAATAACATTTTTTAATCAATTTTTGAGTGTTAAATTATTTACCATGAGTAAGTAGATTGATTTCTATGCCTATATTAACTTGGTAATCTTAATGTTTGCCACTAACCAAAGTGTGTAGTTATTGTAAGCTTGGTAGATACTTTTTTTTTCTATTAATCAAATTGTTTGGTTATCACATTTTTTAAAAGCATGTAGCCTATCATTGTATGTCTGTGTCAATAAATATGTTTTTGAGTAGCATTTTAATTTAATACCTTTACATCCTCTTTTTTTTTTATCTTAAGAAATCGTATTGTTAATTATTGGAACAATTTTATTAGTAGTCTTTCTATGTTTTTATTTTGTTTGTTTGCTTGCTTGCTTTGATGTCATAAATAATTGATTGTAGTGTGCGTGCACATAAGTGAAGTTCCATACAAAACTGTTGTGACAAAGAAGTAAAATAATAGTTAATGTACCATTATAGCCTCATTATTGTTGCTCCGCAATTTGTGCTTCGACCACAGTCTATGAGTGGTAATAAAACATTTTCTTCGTCGGATATATGATTCATCAAATTGACTTAATATTATTCTACTTGGTGTAAAAATTGTTTACTTGTTAATAAGATGCATAACTTTTCAAACGAAAAAGATGTACCATTTTTGATTCAATCATGTTTCTTATTAATTTAATGATTTAGTTTTGATATTTTCTGTTAACGACTCAAAATACTTCACCTGTATGAAAATGTTGGAGAGATTCGTCTTCTAAAGACAAGCACATCAGCTACTTGTGTAGCCAAACTTTTGTAATATTTTTTATCCTCACCTTAAATTCATACATAGTAAATTTAACATGCTATAATATTTAAAATTATTTTATAATTTAAACTTATACTATATTAATATTCCTTTTGGTTGTAGTATTGCAATTGCAAAACATTTCATCCCTCTTCCACCCTTATTTTGCTCAGACAGGCTGGAGTTCCTCGGAGGCGAAGGTTTGGTAAACAAGGGAGGGCTGCAATGCATTGTAGAAAATTTGAGAATGTAGAAACACACTGCTAGGTACGTCTTAGCAAGCGGAATCTCACCCCATTCTCTGTTGGGATTTCTGTTAATGTGCTAATTCCACCTTATTCCATGTCAGGCATTCTTATCTACTTTTATTAATACCCGGGCAGCCTGTGTTGATATTGATCATGTGGGATATCGAACCGTACACCCACATATTCATATTAATTGAGGTATTTAATTATGTTTAAATAAAGAAATAATTTGACATATTTTTGAACTGATTTTAATTATATGATTAATAAGTATAGCCTACCACCCAACCCCAAAATGTAACGTGAACTAGGATATAAAAACTACTTGGGGCTCATTTCTGTAACACTTTTATTACTGTTGCGCTAAAACAGTTTATTTTCAGCACTTGCAGATTGGTGTACTGAGAGTAGTTTCTCCACTCTTATCTCACACAAATGCAGCTACAGTTTATCTGACTCCAACCTTCCCCACTCATAACACATTGACATAATTAGAACATAAGCATATAACCCTAACGATTAGTAAGACAAGATGCTAGAAAAAATTAAATGTATTAATTCAAATGTTAAGTTGACTGCTGTAAGTTGACTAAAACGTTCTTTAAACATTATTGAATACTAATAGGATACATTTAATTTTATATGCATTAAATGGTTCTTTCAATGGCAATCTGACTATAAATAGCAGTTTTAAATTGTAACAACACAATCATTGGAGTCAATCCCGTATCTGGGTGTTGAACCCACTACACCTAGACTTTGAAGCTCGGCATATCAAGGCGTATTTATCCCTAGTAAAAGTAGAAAAGTTTTTTACACACATACCAAAAAAAAATAACCGTCTATCTTATAAAGTAAGTTAATTTATTTCTGATAGTTTTGCAATAAAACATGATTTCAAGTTTTGATGGGTTCATAAACCCAGTCTAATTTGTTTTGTTACTAACTCATCCGCATGGCCGTTAGAGAGGGGTCACAAGCCAGTAAGTCCCTTGGTTGGATTCGAAGGGCTCCTAATATGATATTTACTTGGTGTATATGGGTTCATACTTTGCTTCAGTTAGTAAATATCTTAAGGTTCATTGTATTGTATTAAGCATACTATCCCAGGTTGTAAGTCATGTGCAGAATTAATTTACCTGAGATAACTAGTATCATTCTTCACACATTATTAAAGCCAATAAGTCAACCACTGAGCTACTCCAAGTTCATCACAGACATTTATTTAGATTGTGAAGTACATTCTAATGAGGAAAGTTCTCCCCTACACAAGGGCTTATAAAGGTGGAGGGGCGTCCGGACTCCCCTTTGATGGAGGATAGTCCATATATACCCATAAACACTTTTATTGGCTAAAGGTGTAGTTGCATTAATGAGCTTTCTACACCCTTGCCCCAGCATAATGATGATAAAGCAGCGGTAAAACTTTTCATTCTAATTACCTTCATAGACTCTGCCCTAAATTGCTTCACCAACTAAAGAATTTTCAAGGAGAAAGGTAAGAGAAATTTAATTACCAGGACAAAGGAGACAAAACCTCGTTGAGATTTTTTTTTAAAACATCTCGGTGAATTTCGTCAGTATTGAACCCAGGCCCTCAAGAGTTGGAAATATTGTTCGTGCTGTGGATTTTATTATATACAAATTAGACTTATACAATAAAGAGAAACAATTTTAAAAATAATACCCTAGTCTGCAACTTTATTTTTGACGACAAAGTAAAGGTCTGATCACACACTTTGGCAGTGAGATAATTCACCCCGTCCGTGGACTAGTCATCCTACTGGCAAAAACGCATACTAATAAAATTATATTAAGGTTGGGGTTCTGATCTCAGCTGGGTGCATTGGGAATATTTCTTTAAATCAAATTGGCTATGGCTTACCGCCATTCTCTCTACGCAAAAGGAAAAATATTTATTCTTGGATAAGCTACGCGTTTCCTCCCATAACTTGATATCGTGTTAGACTGGCCTGCTGATGACGGGAAGATCAGGGTTCGAAGCCCAGTTGGGTCTGATGAGGGTGGTTTTTCTAAATGGTTTCCCACTCTCCTTCCACGCAGATGCGGGTAGATTACCTCTATAATGCTTCATTCCTCATCTCTACCACGTTAGAGTAATATTATACTACTATTATAAAGCCACATATTTGACTCACTCACTGACATTAATGTTTACCCACTTGTAGATGAGCTAGAAAGTTGAAATTTGGCAAACTTACAACTTCTAGCCTGTAACCGGCGGTAAAATTCCAAAAAGTTATAAAATTTTACTCCTAACTCCCGGAAAAAATTCAAACTGTCAGAGCAACTGTAAAGTCGGTGCGGACCTTTCTTTGGAGGTCTCTTGTGGCTAAACGATAAGACGTATTAAAAAACGGCTCTGGAATCACATTAGTTTACATCCACTTGCAAAGAAAACTCACTGGGGGTTTGGGAGTGGAGCCCCAAACGAGCAAAGCGAGTATTCCTATAAAATTAACAGATAGTAAGATGTGATCATAAAATCAAATCATACGTAGTAGTAAAACCCGCTCTGGTGGATACACAGACTAAATGTCAAACTAGTTTGCTTTTGCTGGTGTCGGGGCTCGAATTCTGGCCTAATGTAGCTACTGAATGGGGTTTTCCCTAAATGGTTACCCACCTTCCCTGTTCGCATTTGCGGATACTTCTTTCATGTCTGCCTGCTTTGTCTCTACACCATCATTGTAATTGTGATGCGTTTAATCCGTACAGGTAGTAAGACTTTTTAAAGATCATTTGGGGTAAATAGATCGCGTCCCTAATAATCCAGGTCTCGATGTTCACATTGACCCGATGATGGCGTCCCTAGTAACCATATAATCGTGAGTGACGTCATTGCGTGACTATTGAGCGTTTAATTAAGGGACTCGTCTTTTTGTGTTCATAGCTAGGCAGCACACAACCTTACATCAATAAATGTTCAATACCGTCCGTATCTTACACTACTATAGAGATAGAGTGAGGATGAATTTTAAGAAAATACAAAAAATTTTGCTGAGTGAAAGAATTGGAGAAGGGCGTGTGCTAATAGAAAACCACCACAGCTCGAAGCTTTATTTTCACATTTTATGGTTGGTTAAAAAAAATCAAAAACAAATGATTTTTAAAAATTGAAAACTTTTTCCCATTATAATTATTGTTTATAACATGACGTTGAAATAAATCATCCCAGTCTTTAAAGTAAGAAGATATTAACGACGTCAGTTATTTTTCTAACAAGCTTATTTTTCGGTCACATCTTTCATATTTAAATACGTTAAATTTTATTTTAATAGTCTTTTAATTATAGGTACAACAATTGATAATGTTGGAAAATGGCCACGAATAACACCTAACTTTCAGACCAATTTTCAAAGGCATAACCTTCTATGATGGCTAGAAAAGTTACTAGAACTAAGTCAAGTAATATTATCTAAACAGTCCCTTTTGATAGGTTTATCAATACGTATAAAATAACACATCTGCTTCGGTGGCCACATAGTCTTTGGCGTCACTCTTGCAATAGACTAGATTGTCTATGACAGGAATATTGGTGTTCGAGTACCAGTCGGGTGTACTGGCTTTTTTTTCCTAAATTGTTTCCCACATTATACGCGCAAATGCGGGTACAGTTCCTCTAAATTCAACTTAATCTTAGGTGACCTGGTAGTCTAGGGGTAAGGTGTCGGACTTCTGTGCTGGGGGACCAGGGTTCAATTCTCGGTCCAGGCACAGATTTATCTGATTGCCAAACCCTTCCTTCACCTCTGACAAGACGTGTATTAATCACAACTTGTGAATGTGGAGTGGGGAATGCCAGGCCTCCACCGTGGTTCGGATTCCACGTTAAACTGTAGATCCTTCATTTCATCTCACAATCATCCTACCATTACACATTAGCGTAATTGCGTATAACCCGAACAGGTAGTAAGACGTGGTGCTAATAATAATAAATTCAAAGTAGAATTAGATACAGTGGTAATGATTTGTTATAAGATCTAAAACAGGGTAATCCTGATGTTTTGAAGTTTTAATAGGCTACAGATGTAACGGCGTCTTTCGAAATTTCTTTCGAATATCCTAAAAGGAGTTAGAAAATGTATTTCAAATAATTGTACCAAAGATACGTAAACAGGACACTAACTTCAGACAATGTCTTGCTTTGGCCCTACGATACTTAATCAGGGTGTGTACCACCCGGGAAAGCTGGAATTTGCCGGGAATTTGAAGCGGTCGGGAAAAAACGAGAATAAGTCGGTAATTTTGTGAATTGCAAAAACCAAAACACACAAATAAAAACAGAAAAATGTTGTTTTACTCAAAATATGAAATCTAATAATCATTAAATCAATAAATTACAATGTGATCAAACTGTCTTTCTTTCTTTTTTTGTAGCTGTGTAATATATTTTATAATTCCTAGTAGACTCTGTTAATACAAATTAGAAAAACATGTTTATTTACATTTTAAAACTTATTATTATTATTCTTAAAAAAGATTAATAATCGAGTCGAGAGTTTTGGGAAATGATCAAGTGAAAGGTCGGGTTGTTGAAGTTGAGTAGGCCCTATGTTATTATTATTATTAGCACCGCGTCTTACTACCCGATCGGGTTATACGCACTTACACTTATGTGTAATGGTAGGGTGATTGTGAGATGAAATGAAGGACCTACAGTTTAACGTGGAATCCAAACCACGGTGGAGGCCTGGCATTCCTCACATTCACAAGATGTCTTGTCAGTACTATCTGTTGAATACAACAAATTTATGNGATAAATCTTTGCCGGGACCGAGGATTGAACCCCGGCCGCCAGAATAGAAGTCTGACACCTTACCCCTAGACCGCCAGGTCACCTAGGCACTATGTTAATGTGTGTGTGAAATCGAAAACATTCAATAAAAGAAAGCATATTTTATTTATTCTACTACATTTTCTAAAATTAAAATAAAACTTCCCTACAATGGTTGAAAGTCGACCGAGAACATGTCCTCATTACTAGAGTCGACTCGACCTTTTATTGTTACCGACACGTCGAGGGACATATTTTGTCGATCGACAAAGTTTATTGTAGCGTCCCCACCGACTCGACTACGTTGATTCAGTGTGTACGCAGCTTTATATTTACCTTTCAGGGCATTTCCTGATACCTTATCAGACTGAAAATGGGTATATAAGTACAAACTACTCTAATATTATTAACAAATCAAGTTTTTTAATATATTTCTGGGGGGCGGGTGAGGCAGATAACTGGGGGCCTGGTTTGCGAGCCCCACGTCTGCTAAGGTCGACTCTGTTCGTGTTTGAGCAACGTTCCTTATTAATTACCAGTGGCGGCCCGTGTATAGGCACTGCGGAACTGCAGCACCCCCTATTTCCACTTGATATTATCGATAACATTTAATATAATTAGTCCTTTTTTCTTATAATTCTTTATTTATTTTTGTAGTACAATACATATTCTTTAAGCTTAATGTCAGTACTTCAGTAGCCATCCCCGAGTTTATGAAAAATATACAAAAATCTTTTATGGAACTGTGCGCTTCACAGTGCCAGCGATGTGGTGTTTGACTGTTGTACGCATGCGTACATAGTAGGCGGGTGGGGAGGAAGGCGGGACTGCCAGGTAGAGGGAGCACTGTTGCTCTCGCAGTGCCGGCTCTGGCGTGATGGTGGAAGGAAGTTTTTTTACTCAGCGTGTGTTGTGCTTAAAAACCGTGTACCATATTCTTGAATGTGATAAATTGTAGAAGATTGTAGAGTTAGATTATTATTATTCTGCTTCCAGCTATTCAATTTGGTTCAATTTTTTTTTCGGTTCTTTTATTTAACAGAAAGATGAAATGCGCTTACAGTACTTTAAATGGAGAAAAATTTCTTCATTTGTCATCCAGAGATCAAGGAGAAAATTATTGAACTTTTTGCGCAAATTAAAACAAGAAGAATGGATTTCATTTTTAAATGAATATATCAAGCTTGAACTGTAACAATTTAAGTTAAAGTAAGTAAAAAATCCCTTTTTTTGTTAAGATTTTATCAAGTTCCTGAATAAATTTTCTTTTTATACATTTTTTTTCTTCCTTTTATACAATTTTAAAACAAAGGCTAAAAAAATTTCTGGAGCAGCACCTCCATATTTCATATTTCCTGTTTTTTTAACACAAATCATTATATTCCCTCATTTCCTTCGCATGTAGGTTCAAGAAAACTGCGTGACTTTTGATGATACTCCTATAGTCCTGCGTGGCGTAGATAGCATTTCCCCCTTTCCATTATTCCCCACGAAATATATAGTTGGTGGGGGGAGAGTGGGGGCATGCAAACAGGTCGATTAAGGGTTGTCAGTGGTCGACGTGAGTTAAGAGGGGCGGAGGAGGGGAAAAGGATAGTGGTCATTCGACGTTGACCGATTCGATCTACTCCTTGTTCTCGTAGCAACTCGCATTCCATTCTTTGATTCTTTTAAAGTCGGGACACGCTGATCAAGGCGTACACGGAAAATTTGATTATTATTATTTTTTTGTATAAAAAAGTTTATTTTAAAGTCACTTTTTAACAACTATTTTTCCCCTTCCCCAGCGAGCAGAAAATCACAGTACGTTTTTGTGTTAGTAATTTTTACACATTTCACAAAAGTTCATAAATTTAGGTTGCACAATAAACTGTATCCACGTGTAAAATAAAGTCTTACAGCATCTGCAGTTTATGTTAGTAGTAATAATGTTTATCTGCAGTTCTGCATGTGGATTTCTCAAATCACTTCACTAAACAAATTAGATCATTTGTGTTTGTTTTTTTATTTTAGCACCGCGTCTTACCCGTTTGGGCTATACGCTTATTTACTAATTACCCTAATGGTTGTAGCGATTAGGAAGGCTATATTTGTAGGAAGTGTACCCAAAACCGCGTGGAGTGGGAATGGAAAACCAGTATGGAAAAACCACCCTCAGTATACCCAACCAAGATTCGAATCTCTTTCTCCTCGTCATTGGCAGTCTAGTCTACTGCGAAAGTAGCGCGTTAGACCACGCGTCCACCGAAGCGGGTTGGTTGGCTTACTGAAATTAAATCACAGTATGATTATCGTTTTTATAGGGCATATCTTTGGAATTCGGGGTCACGCACAGTATAAACCATTTCACGTGATTTATTTGTGCGAGGGCTACATATTAGGGATGTCATTCGATATATATAAGTCGATATATTGAATTGATGTACCAACAGTATTATAAACTTTATTCAAATATTATTTAAATAGATTGTTGAAATGGTGGATTTCTCTTTACATTTAAAAAAATGCAGACGATAGCAAAAACAAAAGTGATAGTTACAGATATATAAAACAATTTTCTGAAATGATTTTTTTAAATGACCTTGAGATTACGAATTGAATAATCTGTCGCTACTGTGCTGATTATTTCGTGGTAGTTACAATCATTATTTCGTCATAAGTTTACCTAATGAAATAAACGTGAAAATATCGTCCGAGTGATGGGGGATAGAGGGGGGAGTATCGAAGGGAGCTAGGAAGTGTTAGACTGGCAGGCTAACCCAACGAAATGTCAAGTATGGTTCATTTTCATAGCAATGTTTTTAGCTGGGAAGATTCTGTGTGGGGTTTTTTTCTTGGCGAGTATACGTGACCTTAAAAGTGTTCTAGATAATTTTAAATAATTGATTTTAACATAAGACTTCTTTTTCTATTGGTTAACCATTTGTAATCTCTTGATTAATTTTTTTTAGAAGAAACATTGATGCAGAACCTTCTTTAAAATTGACTTTATTATAAAAAGTCTTAAGGGGGTAGGTTTAGGAGAAGCGAGGAAGAGGTCAATGTTTTTACAGTTTTTATAACAAAACATTTTGTTGGTAAAAATAAATCAAATATTGCTTCAATAGAAAAATAAAGAATTTAATTTTCTTCACATAGTGATATCAACAGTTTTTGAATATCTGTCATTGGTGTCCTGGAATGTATTGATAACTTTTTCTCTTCATTTAAAAAGTGTCTTATCTAACGCTGATATGCTCATGAAAGATATTCAACAACTACTGTTGATATCACCACGCGAAGAAAATTAAACTCTTGTGTTTTTCTTGGGTCGATATTTTATTTATTTTTCCAAAAAAAAAGTTTCGCTATAAAAACTGCAAAAACACCGACTGGCTTTTTCTCGCACCCCCTACATCCCACCTTAAACATATTTTTAATCGAGGTTTCACTAATTAATAAATAACGAATACATATGTAAATATTAGCCTAGGTCACTAACAATGCTAATTTTAGAAGAAAAGTGTATGAACTAAGAGAGTGTAAATGGCTACCCAACAAAAAGATAAATCAAAACTTTCTTCAGCACCTTTAAGTGAATGACTAATCTGACTCCTTAGCAGTGTTGCCAATTTAGCGACTTTGTCACTAGACCTAGCAACTTTTACGTGTCTGAAACGACTAATTTTAATTCTTAGAGCTTAGCGACTAATTTGGCGACTGGTGACTTTCCTTAATTTTATGCCAAGTTCATGTTTATTATTTTAAATTTTAATACTGTAGAATTTTTATTTTTGAACTACCGTACTGCAATAACGCATAATGCATTACTCCGGTCTACAGAAGAGCTCTAAACTATCTGTCATTCACAAATCACAATGACATCATTCTGATGACTTAATTTTTTGTTTAGCGACATTCTTGCGACTTTCTGGTACGAATCTAGCTACAACACGTATATGGTCGTTGGCAACACTGCTCCTTAGCTAAGTCGGTAGCTTATCTGCCAATAGAGCTAAAAAGGTTTCACGTTCGCTTCCAGGTACTTAAAAAGTCATAAAGTGTATGAAGTTATTGTTTTTGAATAATCAACTTGTTAGTTATTCATTCGCTGGTGTAATCAGTTAGTTAAGAAATTGATTTTATAATATATTTTTCAAAAAGTTTTCTTTCAAATATTCGTTAATCGATAAAAAGAGATTCTAAAGTCAAATTAATAGAAAGGTCCTTTTAAAAAGAATACAAACCTATTTTTCTATGTTCAACATTGATAGCATTTTACTAGTGTTAATTTATAAGTATTGTTATTATCTATCAAAAATGTCAGCTGCAGATCATATGGATTGGCGTATGAATATGTGAAAGTGTATCTAATAGCTTCTTATGAAAATTTGATTACATATCGAAATGAGTGCTTGCGACTTGTTACATCAATTTGGGGTTTAATGTCGATTGAAATTAACGGTGACAAGCTAGCAGATTGTTTCCTTATACTCGAATCATTTGAATTACTTTGGACATTTGAGGTAAATTATATAATGTTAAAAATATTTGGACTACTGGTTTGCAAACGCAGTGTTGGTTAGAATAGGGATTTTCAACCTATTGTGGTAAGCTTACTTCTCATATAAGATATACCTTAAAATGATTTATTAATCTCGATTTATTATTGTTATAATTCCAAGTCACCCTAATACAAAAATGGATATTTTGAACAATCCCTGACTTTTTATTAGCTTCCATGTATATTTACATTCAAATATAGATTTTTGGATCATTCTTTATTTATTTTTTCTCTCAATTTTTAGTTCCTAATTCCTCTACACCGCATAGTATGTCTCAAGTTATAGGCCTACTAAATTTCAACCCCATGCATTAATTACTTTATCTTAATGGTACGCAAAAAAAGTATAAAATAGCTTGTGAACTCTAATGATTTGAAATCGTTTGATTACTGTTTATAGCTTATAATTAATTAATTCTTATACACTTGTTAAACTTGTGTAATAAAATGTTTATGGTCAAATGACCTTAACTGTCGTTGGGGTTTACTAACACACCTTGTAACTTGGACAAGGAAGAAAGTTGGATTAGGCGAATTCTCTCCAAGGCACGATAAATAGTACCTAGATAAAAACTATGGGGACAGATGTTCACTAAAATAACGTGTCTATCATTTACTGACCTATCTATAAACCGGATGTGGGGTTGACATCCGACGACGTTGATGCCTCGTTCAGGGCGTGGTCACGAAGTCCCTGTCTAAATTGTTTGTGTTGTGGCGCGGCTCTCGTCCTGGGGGGTGTAGGCGACGGATGGACATGGACACGACGACACTGGCGATGCAGCCGGCGTCGGTTCTTCATCAACGCGGCAGTCGACCCAGCTTCAGCCGTATCATCGGGAGAAACGACGATGTCGCCAGCTACAACGGCATGAGACTGTTCGACTCCAACACGCAGGTCAAAGGTACGTCTTGATCTGAAGTCTTCATAGGGTTGTTCTCTTGATCTGCACCCTTTCAAGAGTGCTTTATGTTCAATATGCACCCCTAAATTGTGCTTTATATTTTATCTGCACCCATCAAGAGTGATATAGGCAGTTTCTACACCCCTCAAGTTGAATTATGTTTAATCTCCACCCTTCGAGAGTGAATTATGTTTAATCTGCACTCATCAAGAGTTATTTATGCTGTCTGCACCCCACTAGAGAGCTTTATGTTCGATATTCACTCGTCAAGAGGGTTTTAAGTGTAATTTGCACCCATAAAGAGTGATATCTTTCTACACCCATCAAGAGTGAATTATGTTTAATCTGCACCCATTAAGAGTGATTCATGCTCTGTTTGCACCACACAAGTGTGAATTATGTTCGATCTGCACCCATTAAGAGTGATTCATGCTCTGTTTGCAACACACAAGTGTGAATTATGTTCGATCTGCACTCATCAAGAGGGTTTTAAGTGTAATCTGCACCCCACAAGAATGATTTATTCTCTCGCTTTACCCCTCAGGAGTGCTGTATGTTCTATCTGCATCCCTAAAGTGTGCTATGTTCGTTCTCCACACCTTAAGAGGGATTAATTCTCTGTATTTACTCCTAAAGTCTGCTTCGCGTTCGATCTGAACCCTAAAGAGGGCTCACTAGTGCTTCATGCTCTATCTGAACCCTTCAAAAGGGATTCATGCTTGATCTCCAGTCTCTACCCTTCAAGAGTGATTCATGCTCGATCTGAACCCTTCAAAAGGGATCCATGCTTGATCTCCAGCCTTCAAGAGGGATTCATGCTTGATCTCCACCTTTCAAGAGTGATTCATGCTCGATCTGAACCCTTCAAAAGGGATCCATGCTTGATCTCCAGTCTCTACCCTTCAAGAGTGCTTCATGCTCGATCTGAACCCTTCAAAAGGGATCCATGCTTGATCTCCACCCTTCATGAGTGCTTCATGCACTATCTGAACCGTTCAAAAGGGATTCATGCTTGATCTCCAGTCTCTACCCTTCAAGAGTGATTCATGCTCGATCTGAACCCTTCAAAAGGGATTCATGCTTGATCTCCACCCTTCAAGAGTGATTCATGCTCGATCTGAACCCTTCAAAAGGGATCCATGCTTGATCTCCACCCTTCAAGAGTGATTCATGCTCGATCTGAACCCTTCAAAAGGGATTAATGCTTGATCTCCACCCTTCATGAGTGATTCATGCACTATCTAAACCCTTCAAAAGGGATTCATGCTTGATCTCCAGTCTCTACCCTTCAAGAGTGCTTCATGCTCGATCTGAACCCTTCAAAAGGGGTCCATGCTTGATCTCCACCCTTCAAGAGTGATTCATACTTGATCTGAACCCTTCAAAAGGGATTCATGCTTGATCTCCACCCTTCATGAGTGCTTCATGCTCTATCTGAACCCTTCAAAAGGTCATCATGTTTGATCTCCACGCTTCAAGAGTCCTTTATGCACGATATGCAGCCCTCAAAGGGGCTTTGTACTCGATCTATCTTCAAGAAAAATGATTTGAACGTACATAAATAATTGATGTTGAAACTGAAATTTAAAAACAAATCCGTTCAAGGTTTTTTTATATACTACTCATATTCAAGAGGGAACCAATTATTTATTCACAAAAAAATACAGTACGAACTGGGTATAAATGAGCCTCCCAAAAGCCAAAATGATCAACTCCAACATAACAAAAACTGGAGAAAATGTATGTTATTCTTTATCTGAGTATATTAGGCCTAACTACAAAACCCATACATACTGCTGCCACCTCTTGATAAGGTGATAAGTTATGGAGTAGGTCATTTTGGTTTTTGAAAAGTTTTTCATGAATCATGTACTCAAGCACTAGAATTGAGAATTTAAAAAAAATCAAGTTTTACTTCTGAGAAGCCCAAACAAAGATCTTCCGGAAGTTTGTTAATCTAAAGATGTGAGTAGTTGTTAGCTTCCTATCCAACAAGAGCTCATTCCTATGATCTTCGACACCCAAGAGAGGGGTTACGTGGTTTTTTCACTCATAATAAAGGGAAGGTCTTTTTTTTGGGTCTATTTTGGAAAAGTTTTTTTTTTATAATAAGAGCACAACCAAAGCGCATTATTTATTATAATGAAAACATAAAAAAAACACGCCATATAAATATTTCTATTGGTTTATTGTATAAGAAGCTTGCCTATTTAACGCCATGAAGTATCGTTCATGATTCACCATACAGTGGGGCAATCTAAAAAACTAAAATACACTAAAGTACATTTTGTATCATATAGCTATAATTCGTGCATTTGTAATAAATTAGGTGACCTGGCGGTCTAGGGGTAAGGTGTCAGATTTCTATGCTGGCGGCCAGGGTTCAATCCTCAGTCCCGGCAAATATTTATCTGATTACCAAACCCTTCCTTCACCTCTGATAATACATCTTGTGAATGTGAGGAATGCCAGGCCTCCACCGTGGTTCGGATTCCACGTTAAACTGTAGGTCCTTCATTTCATCTCACAATCACCCTGCCACTACACATTAGCGCAAGTGCGTATAACCCGAACGGGTAGTAAGACGTGGTGCTAATAATAATAATAATGTAATAAATTAGGAACTAAACCGGTAAGCCTAGATAACAAACCCAACCTTCCCTTTCTCAAGCAATAATAAAAAGTAAATTTAAGTTGAGATAGAAAACAGCACTTATTTGGAATTTTAGCTGTTTTTAAAAAAACAACATTGTCATGGTTTTATAATAATTATGGAAGGAAGTGTTAACCAACCTAAGAACATGTGAGTGGGATACTTTATTCGAACCCGAGAAACTCGATAGCCGTAATATGAAATGCTTGACATGACTTATATGTGTTTATTATAATTATTAACACTGTTTGGAAGTTTTTTCGTTTTAGCCCTTTTTCAAATATGATAACATATGTTTACTCCCACAAATCCTTATGGCGTTTGCCCATACCACTAATCCATGTACACATAGATTTAAAAAATAATAATTTCTATAGCGTGAGCCCACAAGCGACCTATACCGACCGAGCGGCCACCACCTTATCGATTTTAGTGCTAACATTTGCGGATAGAGGGTGTCTTAGGGTCAACACAATTAACCCTTCGGCCGTTAATTTCAGTTTTCTAGACCGGAACTGCTAATTATTTATTCAAGTAGCCCCCCATTAATTGTCCTCATGAGGCCAAGTTTGACTCCGTTCCACTCCTACAGTTTCACACACACACATAAAACACCGCCGAGAATCGAACCCGGGACTTCTGAATCTATAACCAGGAACTCTGACCACTAGACCACAGAGGTGGCCGATAGTAAGTAATAATAGTAATATTTAGCACCGCGTCTTACTACCCGTTCGGATTATACGCTTTAAGTACTAATTTTGATACAGGTGACCTGGAGGTCTAGGGGTAAGGTGTTAGACTTCTGTGCTGGCGGTCAGGGTTCAATCCTCGGTCCCGGCACAGATTTATCTGATTACCAAACCCTTCCTTCACCTCTGACAAGACATCTTGTGAATGTGGGGAATGCCAGGCCTCCACCGTGGTTCGGATTCCACGTTAAACTGTAGGTCCT